>JAPDNY010000008.1:148028812-148553812 GCA_029375565.1 Gekko gecko
AACCTACTGACTTGTCTTTTTGGCGGTCCAGGGTAGGTGTAAAACTCTCCTCCGACAGCACGTTTCAAAGGAATTGACTTTCTTCGGCCCCGGTCACACGTGCCGGATAATGCGGTGGGGGAGGTGAGGCTATTTGTGCCGTTGCAATTTGACCCGCCCCTACACGACCAGACGCGACGGCAGTGAACCGGCGTTGTTTCCATCGGCGCGTGTTTCCAGCACGCTTCAACGAGGAAGCAGGGGCGCGAGAGGAGCGCGATCACACGGAGAGCATCTGTCTGTGGCCCGTCGCAAACCGTGTGATACTGGACTTTCCCAGGTACATATTAATGCCGCATCTTCAGCTGGACAATATGGGTTGGCGACGGGTGCGCAACGCTTACCAGATGTTTCCGTGTGATCGCGCCCGTATAATCCGCCCGGCACTCGTGGCTCTCCCGCGGCAAATCCTGCATGTGAATGGGACCTTCCTTGTCCAACTTTTACACCCGCACGTAGTAATGGAGAATACTGTGGCTTGAATTAACTTGTTTTTAACTTGCTTTTGTTTGCCAGTGACACATTCGTACCATTAAGAACCTTTTCTAGCTCCTCCAGAGAGCCAATTTGGTGTAGTGATTAAGTGTGTGGACTCTAATCTGAGAGAACTGGGCTTGATTCCCCACTCATCCACTTGTAGCTGCTGGTGTGACCTTGGGCAAGCCATAGATCTGTTCTCACAGGGTGTCTGTTGTGGGGAGGGGAAGGGAAAGGAGTTTGTAAGCCGCTCTGAGACTCCGAGTGAAAGGCGGGGTATAAATCCAATCTCCTCCTCCTCCTCCTCGACTGCCTTTCTCAGTATCAATCAGTAGCTACTAGCCATGGTGAGTAAAAGAGAACTTCCACATTCAGAGGCAGTCAACCTCTGAATCCCAGTAGCAGGAGACAACACTAGGGAAAGGCCTTGGCTTCTGTGCCCTGTACTTGGACCTCCAGAGGAACTGGTTGGCTACTGTCTGTGGCAGGATGCTGGACTAGATGGACCCTCACTGGTCTGATCCTGTAGGGCTCTTCTGATGTTCTTATCCCATAATCATGGATGATATCTCTCTGCACCTTCCCTGCAGTCGTGGCTTCCGATCTGACATTCTAGGATACCAGTGAGAGAGAAAGAGATCGCTCTGCAGAAAAGACCAGTAATGGGCTGGGAGTTATTTAATTCAATGTTTCAATAAGCCACCCAAAGGTTACTAGCCTGCATTCATTATTAGTAGCCCATCTGCTCAGACTTGCTGGTGTTATGGCAAAGAAGGACGCTTTTGGACAACTTCCCTGTCTGACCAACCAAAGGCCATATCTCCAAAGTCTGGTTCTTGGAATCTTCAGTTCAAGAATCTCAGGGGCTGTGGCTCAGTGGTAGAGCATCTGCTTGGCATGCAGAAGGTCCCAGATTCAATCCCTGGCAGCATCTCCAGCTAAAAAGGACCAGGCAGTAGGTGATGGGAAAGACCTTAATCTGAGACCCTGGTGAGCTGTAAAGAGGGGCTGTGGCTCAGTGGAAGAGGCTCTGCTTGGCATGCAGAAGGTCCCAGGTTCAATCCCCGGCAGCTCCAGTTAAAAGGACCAGGCAGGAGGTGATGGGAAAGACCTCAGCCTGAGACCCTGGAGAGCTGTAAAGAGGGGCTGTGGCTCAGTGGCAGAGCCTCTGCTTGGCATGCAGAAGGTCCCAGGTTCAATCCCTGGCATCTCTAGTTAAAAGGACCAGGCAGGAGGTGATAAAGACCTCAGGCTGAGACCCTGGAGAGCTGTAAAGAGGGGCTATGGCTCAGTGGAAGAGCCTCTGCTTGGCATGCAGAAGGTCCCCGGTTCAATCCCTGGCATCTCCAGTTGAAAGGACCTGGCAGTAGTAGGTGATGTGAAAGACCTCCGCCTGAGACCCCAGAGAGCTGCTGCCAGTCGGAGTAGACAGTACTGACCTTGATAGACCAAGGTTCTGATTCGATTTGACCTTCTTGGCCGGGGAGCAGCTGAGACAAGACTCGGGGCCTGCCTTGGCCATGTGTTCAGGAGGACTATAAGACCTGGCAAATGTTCAGGGTTTCAGATCATAGGTGGAGGGGGAAGTCAAGCTTCCACACGGCCAGAAATAGGATCTCCTGCCTGCTTGGTGTAGTGGTTAAGTGTGCCGACTCTAATCAGGGAGAACCGGGTTTGATTCCCCACTCCTCCACTTGCAGCTGCTGGACGACCTTGGGCAAGCCAGAGTTCTGTCAGAGCTGTTCTTTCAAGGACAGTTCTAGAAAGAGCTCTCTCAGCCCCGCCTACCTCACAGGGTGTCTGTGGTGGGGAGGGGAAGGGAAAGGAGTTTGTAAGCTGCTCTGAGACTCCGAGTGACGGGCAAGGTATAAATCCAATCTCCTCTTCCTCCTCCTCCTCTTCTTCTCTTTCTCCTTCTTTTCTCTTTCTCTTTCTTCTTCGCCTTCTCCTTCTTCTCTTTTCTTCTTCTCCTTCTTCTCTTTTCTTCTCCTTCTCCTCCTTCTCTTTCTCCTTCTCCTTCTTCTTCTGTGTTCATGCATCGGCCTGGCAGACTGTGCCAGAGAATGCCCCACCCCGTCCGTCCCTCCCACCAGAGGGGAGAGGGCCCAGCGGGAAGGCCTGGAGAGTTCTCCTCTGTGGGGGCCCAAAGATCCATGACAAAAACGTACCGACATCCCTGGTTATGAGGCTCCTGGCCCGGGAAGGACCCCTGGGGAGTGGCTGTAGGCCCAGTCTGTGTGACCTGATCCCGGCAGCCAACCTCCGATGCTGCCGCCTCTGCCGTCTGCCCCCTCTCCTTATGCCTGTGCCAAGCCATACCACCTTGAGCCAGGCTTCAAGGGCATAAGCCGCTCTCTCTCTTTGGCAGCATCTATCTGGGATTGGCCACTTGGCAGGCAGGCGCAGCCCCCTGGTCACAGAGCTGGGGGCCGCCTTGCAGCCTGAGCCGCAGAGGGCCCTCCCTGCCTCCCGGCAGCGATGTCACCCCGCAGGCGGTGCCCAAGTTCCCTCTCTTTGCTTTGCGTCTCATTTTCAGAAGCAGGATTCTCCAGCGGACTTTGGAAGAGGGCCTCCGGACGTGACAGGTGGCCAGAGCAGGGCTGCTTGATTTTCCTCTCACCGGCCAGCCTCCTCCCACCCCCCCCGCCGCAGTCTATTAAAATGAAATGCGATCGGCACGCTCATCTCCCCAGGGCACAGTTAGGGAGGCCGTTGCATTAATGCAGCCTGGGCTTCCTCCGTGGGCCCAGATTCCTATTATCCACATTGACACCCCATGTTTTATTAGCCTCTTATTTCCGCGCCGGGCATGCCGTGGGCCACGGATTGGAATAAATCCTTCCTGATGGAGGGAGGGCTCTGACGACTGGGCGCTTTCCAACCTGCATGCCAGGCTCCTCTAACGTTGGCGCTGGCTGTGTCCAAGCTGTCACTTAACATGACGTGTGGCTGTGTATGAGCAGTTCATAGCGGTGGCTTACACGGCAGCAGGCCCGCAGTATCACGGCCAACGTCGCAAGGGCTGAAATGGAAACTCTCTCCGTGTGTGTGTATGCGCGAAGAGAAAAGGAGACCAGAACACTGCATCCAGAAAAGCAGAAAAGGATTGGAGTCCTGGTCTGCCTTTCCTGGTTAAGGGGAGAGGCACTCAAGTCAGGCCTCCACAGCCCGGGAGTTCCCACTTAGAAGTCATGGACACAGAGTCCTGGAGTTTTGCTTGCCCTGTCTCCTCCGCCCAGTGTGTTAAACAGTGAGTGTTGGGATGGCCAAGGTACTCAAGGGGCCATGGCCAGAGCTTCCTCTAAGCTGTGGAGTCCTGTGAGCAGAAATTCTACTTTGTGAGCTCCCGGCATTCAAGTTGTGAGCAAGTGATTTGGCTGCTGCATAAATTAGTCTGCTCTGCAGCCCTCCTTCCTGAGCTAAGACAAAAATGTGTGAGCCGGAGGCTAAAAAACTGTGAGCTAGCTCACACTAGCTCAGCTTAGAGGGAACACTGGCCATGGCTCAGTGGAAGAGCCTCTGCTTGGCACGCAGAAGGTCCCAGGTTCAGTCCCTGCCATCTCCAGTTAAAAGGACCAGGCGGCAATGTTCCTTCTAAGCTCCACAGTGTTGTGAGCAAAAAAAACCCCTAATAGCATTAAAGCTGTGAGTGAGTCTACATTTGACTATCACCAGTGTTCCGTCTAAACTGAGTTAGTGTGAGCTAGCTCACAGTTTTTTAGCCTCCAGCTCACACACTTTTGTCTTAGCTCAGGAAGGAGGGCTGCAGGGCAAACTAATTTATGCAGCAGCCAAATCGCTCGCTCACAACTTTGACGCCGGTAGCTCACAAAGCAGAATTTTTGCTCACAAGACTCCAGGGCTTAGAGGGAGCATCGACTATCACATAAATTAGGTTTTTTTAGATTACTTCCATAACCTTGTGAAAATCTCAGAATGAATTCTTTTTAACTATATTTTAAGAATCATTTAAACACCACACGAGAAAACAGAATCAAGTAAAATTCCATTACAGAACGTGGTTTCCTCTATGAGGGTAGACCAGGCCTTCGGAGAACAGGTCTACCCACCCCTTTCCACTATATTGGTAGGCCTGGCCTCCGGAGAGATTAGCCTTAAGCATTTAAAATAGAAGAAGGTTTAATAAATGCCGGAAAGGGACAAGGCTTTACTGTTTGGAACTCAAGTTGGATCAGAGTTTCAGTTGGGCAGCTGTGTTGGTTTGCGGTCAAAGAGCTAGGTTCGAGTCCAGTCACGCTGAAGAGATCGATGAGCATTTCAGGCGATGCACTTTCACAAATCAAAGCTCCTTTCTGGATCATGTTTTGAAGAGCTTCCAGATCGACTGCTCCACAATGGCCCAACATTTCAGCTCTATTAAATACTGCGTTCAAGGTGCCTTGCAGTGAACAGCTCTACTTTATTAAGTGATGTCAGGAACAAGACTAAAAAACCAGGGCAACAGCATGCAAAAACCACACCCAGACACACCCAACTCCCAATGATAGGCTATTTGCATAACATTAGTTCCTCATTGGTCAGCTCCAGAGTCCTGGTGGACTATTGTTCTAGAGCTCCAAGCTCAGCCAGGCTCTGGTGGACAGTCCTGGGATGTTCCAGACCTAACACATAACAAGCTCCCTATAAAATTTTGGTTGGAGTAATTTGGCTGCTAGGGTTTGAATTGGAGGAGAGTTCTTGCCTGCTGCCTCTAAGGGCCCTTCTAAGGGCCGTTTCTTAATGGCTCTGCTCTTCGCTTGATTCACAGAACAGAATCCCCAGATGATCCCTGGAGGGTCCAGACCTCTTCTGGCCACCAGTTCTCCATCCAGCTGCAAAACAAACCAACCCCCCTAGGGCTTTGTTCTCGTCGTGCTTTGTGGCCCACTGGTACTTCTCCATAATAATGTCCCCGGTGCCTTTGCAGACGTCTTCGCTTCACTGGAGTACATGAAAGAAGTGATAATTTCTTGGAACCACCTGCTGGGCAAAATAATTCCTCATTCTGTAATTTGGAGATCACATCAGTCATCTAAAAAAATGCAAGAGAAGGGGAACCAAGCATTGGCTAACTCTTTAATGCGTGGTTTGGTTAATTGATGCCAGTCTTCCTTGGCGCGTTGGCAGAGGACTCTTGGTACCATAGTCTGTGATCAAAATGATCTGTCCCAATTCTCCCCCCCCGTACATGAGAATTATAGAATCATAGAGTTGGAAGGGGCCATAGAGACCATCTAGTCCAACCCCATGCCCAGTGCAGGACCAGCCTAAAGCATCCCTGACAAATATTCGTCCAGCCTCTTCTTGAAAGCTGTCAGTGAAGGGGAGCCCACCACCTCCCTAGGTGAAAAAGTCTTTCCTGATATCCAGCCGATACTTTTCTGCATGTAATTTAAACCCGCTATTTTGGGTCCTCTCCTCTGCTGCCAACTGGAACGGCTCCATTCGGGTCCTTTCCTCTGCTGCCAACTGGAACGGCTCCTTCCCCTCCTCCAAATGACAGCCTTTCAAATATTTAAAGAGAGCAATCATGTCCCCCCCCAGTCTCCTGAAACGAACACAGCCTTCAGATCCAGACCACAAAGGGCCACAAGGAGGATGCCAATGCTCGACATAAGCATGAGCAGAGAGCCCCACGTGACTCATGCAGCCCTGGTTGGGATCCCAGCACAAAGAGCTTCTCGGACGGAGAAGCAAGCGAGATTCTGGCATCTTGTCCAGAGGACTTGGAAAGCTGACCGTGGCTTCACTCACAAAGCAGCAGTTGGGCCAGAGCTCAGGTTTTCAATGAAGCCCATTTCCAGGAACGGCCCTACAGGTGTCCTTTGGCCTCTTTTAGGTGGCGGGCAGTGTTCCCTCTAAGCTGAGTTAGTGTGAGCTGGCTCACAGTTTTGTAGCCTCCAGCTCACACATTTTTGTCTCAGCTCAGGAAGGGTGACTCCGGAGCAAACTAATCCACGCAGTAGCCGAATCATTTGCTCACAACTTTTATGCCAGGAGCTCACAAAGTAGAATTTTTGCTCACAAGGCTCCACAGCTTAGTGGGAACATTGGTGGCAGGGTGCTAGGAAAGGCTGGAGATCCTTCCCGAGAGGCTGTAGCTCACTGGCAGAGCGTGTCTTTTGCATGCAGGAAGCCTCAAGCTGAAAGGAAACGTCATTTGAGAAGATAGATCGAGACGGGCAACCGTGTTAGTCTGTCTGTAGCAGTAGAAAAGAGCCAGAGTCCAGGAACACCTTCAAGACTCTCTTTAAGTACATATATGCTCTCTTTGAGTCTTTGAAGGGCTGTGTCACTTAGAGGAGGGCAGGGAGCGGTTCCTGTTGGCGGCAGAGGAGAGGACTTGCAAGAATGGGTTTAAATTAAGGGCGGGAAGGGACTGGCTGGATCTTAGGAAAAAACTTTTGCACAGTCGGAGTTGTGCCACAGTGGGATCAGCTGCCCAGGGCGGTGGTGAGCTCCCCCTCCCTTGCCGTCTTCAAGCAGTGGCTGGAAGAACACTGTTCAGGGATGCTCTACGCTGACCTGGCGCTGAGCAGGGGGTTGGACAAGATGGCCTGAAGGGCCCCTCCCAACTCTGTGATTCTGCGATTCTAGATGGACCACTGGCCTGATCCAGCAGGCCCTCTGTGCCCTGTTGTTGGCCATCCAGAGGAACTGGTTGGCCTCTCTGTGGGACAGGATGCTGGGCTAGATGGACCCTCAGTGGTCTGATCCAGCAGGGCTCCTCTGATGTTCTTCTGAAGGCCTCAGCCTCTCTGCCCTGTTGTTGGCCCTCCAGAGGAACTGGTTGGCCACTGTGTGAGACGGGAGGCTGGACTAGATGGACCCTTACTGGTCTGACCCAGCAGGGCTCTTCTGATGTTCTTGTGAAGGCTTTGGTCTCTCTGCCCTGTTGCCGGCCCTCCAGAGGAACTGGCTGGCCACTGTGTGGGACAGGATTCTGGACTAGATGGACCCTCAGTGGTCTGATCCAGCAAGACTCTTCTTATGTTCTTAAGAAGGCCTCAGCCTCTGTGCCCTGTTGTTGGCCGTCCAGAGGAACTGGTTGGTCTCTCTGTGGGACAGGATGCTGGACTAGATGGACCCTCAGTGGTCTGATCCAGCAAGACTCTTCTTATGTTCTTAAGAAGGCCTCAGCCTCTGTGCCCTGTTGTTGGCCGTCCAGAGGAACTGGTTGGCCTCTCTGTGGGACAGGATACTGAACTAGATGGACCCTCAGTGGTCTGATTCAGCAGGACTCTTCTTATGTTCTTAAGAAGGCCTTGGCCTCTCTGCCGTGTTGCTGGCCCTCCAGAGGAACTGGCCGGCCACTGTGTGAGACGGGAGGCTGGACTAGATGGATCCTCACTGGTCTGATCCAGCAGGGCTCTTCTGATGTTCTTATGAAGGCCTTGGCCTGTCTCTGCCCTGTTGTTGGCCCTCCAGAGGAACCGGCTGGCCACTGTGTGCGACAGGAGGCTGGACGAGATGGACCACTGGCCTGATCCAGTAGGGCTCTTCTGATGTGTTTAACAATCCCACAAAACTGGATTAAAAATTGGAGAAACAATGCAACAGTATATAATACCTGCAGTAAGTAAAGCAACGAATGCTTCCTAAAATTTCTCAGACAGAAGCATGTCCCTAACTGGACCCTGCTTTTAAAAGTTCCTCCCCAAGTCAATGTGCCGGTCTTCTGGGTGCTCCAAGAGTCCCTGTTGTTGATGCAGCTCTGCTCTCCCCGAGGTTCATTCCTCCCTCCCAAGGGCACCCAAGATACCCAGGGAGAGCAGCCCTGCACAGCTCTAGCACTGATCAGCCTGGTGAAGCGGTTTCCTTACCCAGTTCACAGAGACATCCAGTCGCACCCGGCTTTCTGTGGCTGGAAACAGCAACGGCAAAAACAACAACAAAGGAGCGTCTCAGAGCCCCGACACCTAAATCCTCTGGGCATTTTCGAAAGCAGGAGGGGCCCATCTGCAAGATCTCAGCTCTCTCATCTTGCGAAATGAGCAGAAAACGGTTCCAGGACTTGTGAAGTCCCGTTAACTGGGACACTGCTGAAGATTCAAAAAGGCGAGAGAGAGGGAGAGGGGGGGGGTTTCAAAGCAAAACGGGGCTAATTTAACTTTGGTTGTGGAAGGGAGAGGTCCAGCCTGCATTCTGCTTCACCGCGGGCACCATCCTTGGGAAGCGGGGAAGTCCTGCTCCCATTCCCACGGCTCCTGGCTGCCTTCCTGGGGTTGCCAACCTCCAGGTGAGGGCCTGTAGATCTCCCGGAATTACAGCTGGTTTCCAGTTGCCCAGAAGAAAAATGGCTGCTTTGGAGGGAGGAGGCCATGGCATTGTATCCTGCTGAGGTCCCTGCCCCCCAGGCTCCACCCCCAAAATCTCTAGGAATGAATGTCCTTACCTCGAGCTGGCAATGCTGTAGAGATTGAGAAGAGAAGAGAGAGAGACTGGATTTATACCCCACTCAGAGTCTCAGAGCGGCTGACAAACTCCTTTCCCCTCCCCTCCCCGCAACAGACACCCTGTGAGGTAGGCGGGGCTGAGAGAGCTCTGACAGAAACTGTTCTTTTTCAAGGACAGCTCTTGTCAGAACTATGCCTTGCCCAAGGTCATCCAGCCAGGTGCGAGTGGAGGAGTGGGGGAATCAAACCAGGTTCTCCAAGATTAGAGTCCACGCACTTCACCACTACACCAAAGTGGCTGATTGTTTGTCGAAGCCAGTGTTGAATGGCCTGCACTGCACACTCGGAAGTAGCCTGGACATGATGCGGGGCATGGGGGAGCAACAGGGAGATGTGGCTGGCTGCTCCCCTCATGTTTTGCTCAGCGTAAAATGCCCTGGGGGGGGGGGAGGCTCTATTCCCTCCTCGTGCTGAATTTAGCCCTTTGCTTGGAGCCTGTTTTTTTGCGAGTAGAAGTTGTCTTTCGCTTTGGGGGAAGTAGGTTTGCCAGCCTCCAGGTGGGGCCTGGAGATCTTGTGGAATTACAACTGCTCTCCAGACTAGAAGAAGAAGAAGAGATTGGATTTATACTCGGCCTTTCACTACCCAAGGGAGTCTCAGAGCGGCTTACAAACTCCTTTCCCTCCCCCTCCCCACAACAGACACCCTGTGAGGTCGGTGGGGCTGAGAGAGCTCTGACAGAAACTGCTCTTTTTCAGGAACAGCTGTGCCAGAACTATGGCTTGCCCAAGGTCATCCAGCCAGGTGCAAGTGGAGGAGGGGGGACTCAAACCCAGTTCCCAGATTAGAGTTCGTGCACTAAACCACTGCACCAAACCACTACAGAGATCAGTTCCTCTGGAGAAAATGGCTGTTTTGGAGGGTGGACTTTGCTAAGGTCCACACCCCTACTCCCTCCCCAGGCTCCCTCCCCAACCCAGAGCTGGCAACCCTTGGAGGAAGGCAATTTGTAAAGCAGGATTTGGGGGGGGGGGTATTTAGATTCCTTAAGATGCTTCCACAGGAGGTGGCGGTGGCTACAAGCCTGGACAGCTTCAAGAGGGAATTAGATAAGCATCTGGAGCAGAAGTCCATCAGTGGCTATTAGCTAGAACGTCTAGATAGGAACTCTCAATCTGGGGCAGGTGATGCTCTGTATTCTTGGTCCTTGAGTGGGGGCAACAGTGGGAGGGCTTCTAGCATCCTGGCCCCACTGCCGGACCTCCTGATGGTGCCTGGTATTTCTGGTCACTGTGTGACACAGAGTGTTGGACTGGATGGGCCACTGACCTGATCCAACATTGGCTTCTCTTACGGTCTTATGAACTGGATCAACATATGGAGCAGAGGTCCATCAGTGACTATTAGCCACAAGGTATAGATAGGAACTTTTGGTCTGGGGCAAGGGACGCTCTGTATTCTTGGTGCTTGGGGGGTGGGCAACAATGGGAGGGCTTCTAGTGTCCTGGCCCCACTGCTGGACCTCCTGAGGGCACCTGGTGTTTTTGGCCACTGTGTGACACAGAGTGTTGGACTGGATGGGCCATTGGCCTGATCCAACATTGGCTTTTCTTATGTTCTTATGTCTGGGGCAAGTGAGGCTCTGTATTCTTGGTGCTTGGGGGGAGTCAACAGTGGGAGGGCCTCTGGTGTCCTGGCCCCACCGCTGGACCTCCTGAGAGCACCTGGTATTTCTGGCCACTGTGTGACACTGAGTGTTGGACTGGATGGGCCACTGGCTTGACCCAACACTGGCTTCTCTTAGGTTCTTATGTCTGGGGCAAGGGGTGCTCTGTATTCTTGGTGCTTGGGGGGGGGGGTCAACAGTGGGAGGGCTCCTGGTGTTCTGGCCCCACTGCTGGACCTCCAGATGGCCCCTGGTATTTTTGGCCACTGTGTGACACAGAGTGTTGGACCGGATGGGCCGTTGGCCTGATCCGACTTTGGCTTCTCTTATGCTCTTATGCTCTTATGTTCTTATGTTATGTAAATCACCCCTGGAACTCAGTCCAGTTGTGCTGAAACCCTGCTCTGCCTTTTTCTGTGTTGGTGTGGTCATTCCCAAGCAAGTTTTCTCCTGGTAGATTTCAACCACTTTTCTAGCTTGAGGGCATCCTCCTCAAATTAGCCAAGCCTCTCCACTGCTTGCCCACAGCTTGGGCAGGCTGGGAGCTTTCGGGTGCCCCTGTGCCAAGCAGAAGAGCACTCCAGATTCAATGTCACACTCTCTATAACTTGCTGCATCAAGTAGAGCTGATGTGGGGGCGGTGGGGGGGGAGGAACCAGCTCTACTCGATGCAGCTTTGCATTGGTGTGTTTATATGCGTGTGCAAGCGCATGGGTGGTGCTATCTGCGGAGGTGGCATGCTGGTGGTGCTGAAGTCTGCTGCCTTGCCTAGATGGATTAATGCAGCTGTCTCCTCCTTAGCCGGGCACCTGGGCTCTTGTCGGAGATCCGTGTGCCTCCTGAGCTTGCCAGTGTTGGTGGTGATGGGGGGGGGGTGCGCAGACAGGCTGCACGGAGGACACGCCCTGCAGTTGCATCACCCGGCCAGAGCACTTTGTGTACGTTTCCCCGTTCTCAGGATGTGATTCGAATGATGCAACTGAGAAATGTGGAAATCGGCTGCTCAGAAAAGAAAGATTGGATTCCTCTCTTAACCATCACGTTTACATCCCAGCGTTCTTCCAAGCAGTGTGGAGTAGTGTTTGTGATTGCCCCCAATCCTCTTTTTATCCTCTCACCAACCTTGTGAGGCTGGGAGAGAGTGACTGCCCAAGGATCACTCAGCAAATTTCACGGATTTGGACCCAGACCTCTCAGAACATAGAATCATAGAGTTGGAAGGGACCTCCAGGGTCATCTAGTCCAACTCCCTGCACAATGCAGAAAATGCACAAATACCTCCCCTCCACACCCCCAATGACCCCTGCTCCACACCTGGAAGATGACAAAAAACCCCTCCAGGATTGCTTCCTGACCCCAAAGTGGTGATCAGCATTTCTGGCAGGACCAAGCTTTAGGAACCAAAGTTCTGTACCCTGCTCTGGGCATGCATGAGTATTTACAAACATGCCTGATCGCAAGCATTTCGCATGGGGATTTAGAACATAAGTGAAGCCATGTTGGATCAGGCCAGTGGCCCAACACTGTCTGTCACACAGTGGCCAAAACCCAGGTGCCATCAGGAGGTCCACCAGTGGAGTCAGAACTCCAGAAGTCCCCTCCCAGTGTGGCTTTCATTTTTTAAAAAAGTAAAAAACTTGTCCTTTCTGTTGGGAAGATACACCTTTCCCCTTATAGCTCCACAACAAAAGGGGCTAGAGATTTTTTTTTTAAAGTGAAAGCTGGGAATTCACTGAACCTATTAACTTATTAGATTCGTATCTAGTAGCACCTTAGAGACCAACCAGACTTACCAGGTGTCATGACCTCAGCAGGTTGCCACCTTCAGCTGCCACCACTCTGGACTCAGGATCCCTTGAGAAGGCCCAGAGTACCCTCCCAAGCCCAACCAAAATGCCCCTGTTAAGCTGAGAAACTATAGACGTGATGACCAGGCAAAGAACATTAAACAAAATGGTTTATTAATACAGTACTGGGGCAAGGAAAATCGGACACGGTGCTTTAAAATATATAACAATGTTTAAAGGCAAAATAAACAAATCTAATGCGACTACCTATTTCTCTGAACTGATTACTATTTCAAGGCCCACAGCCTTTTATACCAGCCCTGTACCTGTATTCACTCTGTCTCAAGTGAGGGATCTTTTCTCTTAGACCAGTCCCCTCAGTTTTACTCTGTGTGAGGCAAGACCGCAGAAGAGAAAAGAACACAGTTTCACAGCCCACAAAGCTTAAATTCCAATCCCCTCACACAATCCCTGGACACTGATTGGCTACAACTACTGCTAAGCATTATGGGGGCTGTAGGCTGTGTCAGCTTTCCACTCCCACAAAGGTCTTTTAGGGCCTAGGCCTCTAGGCCTTGTGTCTCAGTCCTGCAAAGATCCTGACACCATGACACCATGAGTCATGGAAACTTTGTTGGTCTCTCAATTGGTCCTGGACTTGAATCCAGCAGTTCTACCGCAGACCCACATGGCTCCCCTTGGAAACTGTTTTCTTGTTATAGTGGTATACTGATAAAATGATACGAAACTGACAACTTTATTAAAGCGCACTGGTGGTGGAGGAAGAAATGGCCACTGAGGGGACAGAGTCAGGGGAGAGGGCTACCATGTGGGTGGGAAAATCCAAATTTCCCCACCTACATAGCCATCATCCAGGCTTTACTGCAGTCTTTCTCAAAACTTTGGACCAAAGCACATGGAATTCACTGCCACAGAGGGTGGTGGTGGCTACAAGCATGGACAGCTTCAAGGGGGAGTTAGATAAACATACGGAGCAGAGGTCCATCAGTGGCTATTAGCCACAAGGCATAGATAGGGACTCTGGGGCAAGTGATGCTCTGTGTTCTTGGTGCTTGATGGAGGGGGTCAACAGTGGGAGGGCTTCTGGTGTCCTGGCCCCACTGCTGGACCTCCTGATGGCCCCTGGTATTTTTGGCCACTGTGTGACACAGAGTGTTGGACTGGATGGGCCATTGGCCTGATCCAACATTGGCTTCTCTTATGTTCTTATGTTCTTAGATATAAGGAAGATTTGGGGGAAAAGCTGGGGAGACCCTGGGAGATTGCCAGGATAGAGCATGAATCTGTGGGGAAGCGGAGGGGGGATCCCACATTGCCAAAGGATTGAACTTGAGTCGATAAGCTGCGTGGCGATGGCCCATGTCTGGATTTTTTAAAGAATTTCCAGACTGGTGGTCCTACCTAACTCAATAGTTTCTGGTTTCCTGGCTAAATTCACAAGCAGAGTTTAATAATTACGGCAGCGTCCTGTCCCTCCCACCCCCACTGCAGATCGCTTGAGATATCAAAGGTCACCATCTCAGCAGACAGAAGCTCCAGGTTTGTCTGAGAGGCCTTCCCTTCCTGCATCCGTCAAAGCAATGTCTCTGGTTCCTGTCCCCAGTGCTGCTGACCCTGGTTCCCGTGCGGACCAACAGACCCGGAGAACGGGACCAGGCTGAGAGACAGGGCATTCATCTGCTGTGGGAGGAAAGGCTAGTTGGCAAAAAGTGCAAACCCCCCAGAATGGAGGCGTGTTAAATCCTCTCCCCCCTCCCCACCAAACAGAGGAATGCTAAATCTTATGTGTGCAGAGAGGAGGGAGAGGAGCCGGCAGAATGGAGTACTCTATGAAGTTGCTGAGCGGTCAGGTTAGGAGTTCTTCACCCAAAGAGTGATTAACGCATGGAATTCACTGCCACAGGAGGTGGTGGCAGCTACAAGCATGGACAGCTTCCAGAGGGAACTGGATAAACATCTGGAGCAGAGGTCCATCAGTGGCTGTTAGCCACAAGGTATAGATAGAGACCTCTGGGGCAAGTGATGCTCTGTATTCTTGGTGCTTCGGGTGGGGTCAACAGCGGGAGGGCTTCTGGTGTCCTGGCCCCACTGCTGGACCTCCTAAGGGCACCTGGTCTTTTTGGCCACAGTGTGACGCAGAGTGTTGGATTGGGATGGGCCATTGGCCCGATCCAACATGGGCTTCTCTGATGTTCTTATGAGCTGCTGGGGGGCCTGCCGCTGCCACCAGCCCCACCTCCGCTCTCTCTCCTCTGCAGGTGGGCAGGGCAGGAGGAGCGGAAGACACTGCTCACCCCCTGCAATGCCAACCCTGCCAATACCGCCTCTCCTCTCCAGGCGGGCTGCTGGGGAGGGTGAAGAGCCACTGCTGCCACCCCCCACCCCACTGGCCCAAGAGTGAGGCAGGGAAGGACGGGATTCACTCCCTGGGAGTCTCACACATCCCCACCAGTGTTCCCTCTAAGCTGAGTTAGTGCGAGCCAGCTAACAGTTTTTTTAGCCACCAGCTCACACATTTTTGTCTCAGCTCAGGAAGGACAGCTCCAGCGTAAACCGATTTATGCAGTAGCCAAGTCTCTCACTCACAACTTTAATGCCAGCAGGTCACCAAGTAGAATTTTTGCTCACAAGACCCCACAGCTTAGAGAGGGAGCATTGCTTCCCCATGTGTGAACTTTTATCTCTTAACTGATGTGGCAGAGAGTTCCACTGGTTGAACACGCTTCGCACGCACGGGCCCTTCCTCTTAGTTCCTCCGACTTGCTGCCTGTCCATTCCAGTGAATAACTGCAGGGCGCTTTTTGCATTTTGATCAGGGAACGAGCCTGCCTTTGAGTCAGTTTTGTGCACGTAGGGAGTGAAAGGTCCGGGGGGGACCTGCCAAAGAGGGACGAGGCTCTGGAGGACGAGAGGGCAAGACAGCTGGTGGAGCAGGAGACCCTTTTCGATATCCCCCACAGCTAGGGTTGCCATCCCACAGGTCGTGGCTGGAGATCTAGAATTATGACAGATCTCAAGGTGACTGAGATCTGTCTCCCTGGAGAAAACGGCTGCTTTGGAACATGGACTCCATGGCATTAGGCCCTGCTGAGTTCCCTCCCCGGGGTCTACTTCTGAAATCTCCAGGAATTTTCCAGTTCAGAACTGGCAACCCTAAGCCACAACTCATCTGTACTGGCCCCCTTGGAGTACTGATAATAATGATGATAATGATGATGATGATGATGATGATGATGATGATGATGATGATGATAATAATAATAATAATAACAACAACTATATGTCATTGTGTGTAGAAAAGACAGGAGATCCTAAGATTGTCTGGCAGTCAGCAGTTCTATCTCTTTCGCATGATGCACCACTAGGTGCCGAGCTAGAGTTGTTGTTAAGGCAAGGGGTGGTTTGCCATTGCCTGCCTCTGCATCGTGACCCTGGTATTCCTTGGAGGTTGCCAACGCTTCCTCCAAGCTGTGGAGTCTTGTGAGTGAAAAATCCTACTTTGTGAGCTGCTGGCGTTAAAGTTGTGAGCAGGCGATTTGGCTACTGCATAAATCAGTTTGCCCTGGAGCCGTCCTTCCTTAGCTAAGACAAAAATGTGTGAGCCAGAGGCTAAAAACCTGTGATCCGGCTCACACTAAGTCAGCTTAGTGGGAACACTGGAGGTCGCCCATCCAAATCCTGGCCAGGGCCGATCAAACTGCAGGGGAAGGGAGTGTTTTGCCAGATGACACCTCTTGTGCAGGAGGGTCCTGTCTCTCTCAAGCACAGCCCCCTACTTCCCCCCCCCCCGCCCCGGTCGCTTGCACTCTCCCCGCCACAAATTCATTACTGCAGCTTTCCCTCAAAGATTAAAAACTGAGCCAAGAATCAATTCAAGTTTGCTGACAAAAAAGCCTTCATGCTAATGCTGCCGTCGAGGCAGCCAAGATGGGATTCCTTGGCCTCGGCGTGAATATTAATTGGTTTTACATAATGCTGCCTAGGAAGCCGTGCGCACCCGCCGGAATTCGCCCGGGGGGGGGGGCAGAGGGTCGGAGTCAGAATCCCTCTCCCAGCCTGCGACCTTCGACTCTCCACCTGTCGGCCCTCAGGTAGCCGCCCCACTGAGACGGCCGCGTGCTGCAGGCCAAGAGTGACTCCTGGAGCGCGGGGGCAAGGAGTTTCCCCCCCGCCGCCCCAAAGAGAGCGCCAGCCAAGTTGCCGGGTGGGAAGAGGGGGAGAGGCACTCCCCCCTGGACCTCACAAGGGCGAGAGCAAAAGCTCTCTGCTGCATCAGCCTCAAAATCCAGCCGCTTCTCTTGAGAAGGAGGAGGAGGAGATTGGATTTATACCCCGCCCTTCGCTCAGAGTCTCCAAGCGCCTTACAAACTCCTTTCCCTTCCCCTCCCCACAACAGACACCTTGTGAGGTAGGCGGAGCTGAGAGAGCTCTGACAGAAACTGCCCTTGAGAGAACAGCTCTTGTCAGAACTATGGCTTGCCCAAGGTCATCCAGCAGCTGCAAGTGGAGGAGTGGGGACTCCAACCCGGTTGTCTCAGGTTAGAGTCCGCGCACTTCGCCACCACACCAAACTGGCTCTGCAGCTCCTTGGCCTCCTTCCCACCTGCTGATGCGAACTCATCTGTCAATGATCTCTGTTGGGGGAGGGGCCGTGGCTCAGTGGCAGAGCCCCTGCTTGGCATGTAGAAGGTCCCAGGCATCTCCCGTCGAAAGGACCAGGCAGCAGGTGGTGGGAGAGACCGTTACACTGCTGCTCTTTTTGCCGCTGGGTTCATGATGCTGCTGTTTTTAATGGCCAGCAAACTTGAAGGTCTGATAGGGGTAGGAAACACCTGAATAACTAGGAGGAGGAGGAGGAGGAGGAGGAGATTGGATTTATACCCCGCCCTACACTTGGAGTCTCAGAGTGGTTTACAGACTCCTTTCCCTTCCTCTCCCCACAACAGACACCCTGTGAGGGAGGCGGGGCTGGGAGAGCTCTAACACAAACTGCTCTTTCAGGAACAGCTGTGCCAGAGCTTGTGACTGACCCAAGTCACACCAGCAGCTGCAAGTGGAGGAGTGGGGAATCAAACCCGGTTCTTCCAAATTAGAGTCTGCATACTTAACCACGACACCAAACTGGCTTGCACCTCATTCCTCTGGTTTAAGGTTTTCACTGGGTTGTTGCCACTGGGTAAGGAGCAGTGAGGCCGGCAGCTGCCCCCCCCCTTTGCTGTGGGGCTTTTGCAGAGGCAGGTGGTGCTGAGTGGGGCTCCCCCCACCCCCGTTCCCAGGGGAGCGAGAACCGGACCGTTCAGCTTTGGGCTGCCATCTGGAAAGGGCACATCCCCAGCAAAAGTGACCTTGGTTCCCGTCCCCCTTGCCTGCTGTAAATATTTGCCCATCACCGCAACCCCTCCTTCCGCACCTAAGCCCCTTCATCACATGCTGAAACCTGTGCTGTTTGTTCTCTCACCCTTTCCCCTTGGGGGCGATGCTCCCTCTAAGCTGTGGAGTCTTGTGAGCAAAAACTCTACTTTGGGAGCTATTGGCATTAAATCTGTGAGCGAGCAATCTGGCTGCTGCATAAATCAGTTTGCTTTGGAGCCGTCCTTCCTGAGCTAAGACAAACAATGTGTGAGCCAGAGGCTAAAAAAACTGTGAGCTAGCTCACACTGACTCGGCTTAGAGGGGACACTGCTCGGGGAGGGGCCGGAGCCCGGCATCATGTTTCCAGCTAAGTAAAACAGCTGTTGAGATTGGCGTGCTGCAGGGGAGATGAATGACTCCGCTGGTCGGAAGGGAATGGAGGAGGCCAAAGGAGAAATCCTCTGCTCGGAAGCTGAGGTCACGGAGCTGCTGAGCCCAAGGTCGCAGCCGCTGGGGCCAGGACTCCCTCGGAAACGTGGGCACTCTTGTGGGCAAGGAGAGAATTGCCGGCAGGACACAAGGAAGGTGGAAATAATAGCAGGCCCTCCGTCTTTTCCCTCCGTCGTTTCACCAAACCCACGCTGGAAGAGGAAGGGTGCAGCTCAAAACCACATCCAGATACTGCCTGCAAAGTCACCCCTGAATGGCCATAAATCTATGCAGAGGGTACCATAAAAGCAGTGATCAATGAAAGCAAAAGCGGCATGCAGTGTGGAGGGTACCATAAAATCCAGTGATCAAAGACAGTGACAGCAGTATGCAATGCAGAGGAGAATTTCTTTTTTTTTTTTAAGTAAATTGTATTCTGTTTTCCTTTTTCAACAACTGATATAACAAACATTATAAAGGATAAGTGCATTCCAATTTAACCGCTAAAAAGAAAAAAAACCAGAACATTCTGTTCGTTGCAAACATAAAATGACACATTAATCAACAATTACCACAGATGAAGAGTATTGATTGCATCTGGTATTACTTTTTGAGAAACTAAGTAAGATAAAATAGGTAACCATATACTAGTAAGTTCATTGTGCTCATCATAAACTTTTGTTGGGTTCATTATGTCAGTTATTTTTTCCATTATATATAAATTCTCGTATGCAAAAAAAAAAAAAAAGGATAGCTATATTATTATTTGCAGCAAGAACAACTATTGCATCAAAGCGGAAATCGGAAACTAAACCAACTTTAAGCTTATGGTGCAGAGGAGAATTTCTGTTCCAACGAAGGGTTTGGTATAACAGCGGAGGGGGAAGCCAGTGCAGACTTTCCTAACAAGAGGCATCCACTGACCCAGAGCAATGCCCCTCTAGTGAGGCTGCCTGTGACCTTCCCCTGAAGGAGCAGGTTCATCACTTGGGGGCGTTGAAGGGTCCTGGCCCACAGTTGGACACTCGGGCCCTCTCTGTGGGGCACAGCGCCCTTTGTCAGCTGCACCTGATAACGCCACCCACAATGGTTGCTCGGAAAACGTGATTGGGACCTGGCCGGGGCAAGCTACTTCCCGACCCCTCCAAATCCTCCAGGCATTTGAGAAGCTCTCTTTGGGAAATTGGAGCCCTCCGGCACCGTTCCCGCTCCGTCCCCAAAGCGCCCGTCCCTTCCTTTCATCTTCTCTGCCGGTGCCGCAGCTGTGGAAATGCCATCTACAAACTCCAAAGAATGGGGGGGGAGAGAGAGAAAGAGGAATTGCTCAGAGGGAGTAGGTGGAATCTGGAGCAGCTCCGGGTTGACAAATAACAACTATTTTCGGGATCAAAAGTTGCATTTGGAAACGAGAAGCGCCTCGAGGGGACGGGGTGGGTGGGGGTGGTGCCATTTGGAGGCTTTTTATTTCATTGATATTGCGGGATAATTAACATTTCGGCAGGGCATTAGCATGCCGCTTTGCCGCCAGGGTTGTAATGTTCTATTAACCAGACAGTCCTCCCTGGAGGCCGGAAGAGGCAAGTAGTTCTCGGGGAAAGAGGAACAAGCAGGGAGACCGGGGGGGGGGCTTGGGGAGCCCCCTGGGAAGACCAGGCCAGGATCCTCATGCACAGCTGCTGTCCATCTCATGCAGGGAAGCTTCATTGTGGCCCCAGGCTCCCGCCAGCCTGCCTTTCGCTCCCCCAGAAGACGCACAGCTGCTACTTGCACACTGAATGGTGTTCAGATGTCTTCCCCCCCAGCCGTGTGTGTTTCTCGATGTAGACTGCTGCTGGGGGAATGGGGTTCTCTCCCCAGCCTCTGCCGTCATGCGCTCGCCTTCTGCTCCTAGCGGAAGATCACGCCTCGCTTTGTCCTCGGGGCCTGCTCCCACGGACTGCTGCGGAGTACCGCGTCCCCCTGAAGCGACTCCCTGGTTCTCTCGCTGGCTTCTCTCCAGAGTGGTGCTTGTGTGTGAAGCATCGAGTCCTCTGGTTCTCCCACCTGCATTTTGAAGCGTTCGAGGCCTCGAGGGCTTTTCCGGAGCAGATGAGGCCGACCCTGGTTGCCAACATTTGGTTACTGGTTGAGAGCCAGTTTGGTGTAGTGGTTAAGTGCGCGGACTCTAATCTGGGAGAACCGGGTTTTGATTCCCCCACTCCTCCATTCGCAGCTGCTGGATGACCTTGGGCAAGCCATAGTTCTGTCGGAGCTGTCCTTGAAGTGTTCCCCTTTGTCCTTCCGTCCCTTCCACCGCAGCGTCATTCAAAATGGCAGCCTGCTCTGCTGGAGGTTTGGTGCATGTATCCGCGTGCAGTGCATCACTTACCCTTAGAGGCGTTGTTAGCGTGTGTTCTCCTCTACTGTGGCAATGTCACACACACCGTGCAACAACCCTGCAAGGTGGACTCAGGTCAGTATTCCCATTTCCCCAGAACTTTGCACCTGCCTATCTCGCTGAGTATGGACAGTGCAGCAGTCGAGCAAGAGACATGCGGAAGGAGAAGTGCGCCTTTCAGAGCACCCAGCTCTGCCTCTGCCTCTTTGCCTGACACACGCAGGGCACCTGTTGGAGAGTGAAGCACTTCTCTTTGCTCCAAAGCTACTCCAGGAGAAGGGGCTGTCGGCCCCCTCCCAAGTTCCCAACCAAAAGGTCAGCAGTTAATTGGCCGACGGTGGCCAGCCTATCAGGGAGGTGTCAAAAATGTAATACTCTGAACATGATTGGCAGGAGCAAGTGAAAGAAAAACTTTAGTGTCGGGGAAAATTGAATGCTCAGCAGCGCCTCTGGCAGCCGCGGCCTTTGAAACCAGCAAAGTGCCCTTCACGTTGGGGGGGGAAGGAGCAAGGGAACGTGCAGCGGGGGTCTTCCCTCCTGGCCTCCCAGGAAAGGGGGCTGCAGGAATAGAACCTGCCTTTGCCACACCACCAGGCTCACGCCCGTCTTTGCTGCAGGGCCATCAAGTCACAGCCGACTTAGCCGGCAGGGTTTTCCAGGCGAGAGGGGAACAGAGGCCGTTTGCTGTCGCCTGTCTCCGTGCAGTGATTCTGAACTTCCTTGTACAAACCAGGACTCGTCTAGCAGTCGGAGGAGAGGGCAGGTGCCCGTCACTCACTCGGTTTCTGACTTCTCCAGCCCAGGTTTTGCAGCGAGAATCCAGCCTGCCGCTTTCCCGTGCAAAGGTCAACACGAAAGTCCACGTCTGGGTCTGGGAGAAGACAGCTCGCCTTTGCTGCCCTTGGGGGCCGAGAGGTGGCTCAGCGGCAGGGTATCTGCTTGGCCTGCAGGAGGCCCCAGGTTCAATCCCCGGCAGCATCTCCCGTTAAAAGGACCAGGTAGCAGCTGATGGGAAAGGTCTCTGCCTGAGACCCTGGAGAGCCACTGCTAGTCTGAGTAGACGAGACGGAACTTGGTGGACTGCAGGTCTGGTTCGGTATAAGGCAGCTTCGGGAGGGAGGTGTGGATGCATGGAGGGGGGGGCATTGCCCGGCTGCAGCCCCAAAGCATCTTTGAGGAACTGAATCATTGCTTGGTCGCTGCCGACTTGCCCCTTCCCTGCCTCGGTCTGACCTGCGTATCAGGACTTGCCTCCACCTTGTAAAGGTAAAGGTTTCCCTCGCTCGAAAGCCAATCGAATCTGACTCTAGGGATGCGGTGCTCATCTCTGTTTCCAAGCCAAAGAGCCAGCGCTGTCCGAAGACATTTCCGTGGTCATGTGACCGGCATGACTAGACGCCGAGGCGCACGGAATACTGTTACCTTCCCACCGAAGCAGTACCTATTTATCTACTTGCAATTTCTTGCTTTCAAACTGCTAGGTTGGCAGGAGCTGGGGACGGAGACGGGAGCTCCCCCTCTCTTGCGGCACCAGGGTCTCGAACTGCTGAACTACCGACCTTCCGATCTGCAGTTCAGTGTCTTAACCACTTGAGCCACTGCAGCCCATGTCAAGTTTTCACTCCCCAGCTCTTCAATGGGTAGCTACGGCACTGCCCCCCCCCCTTTCCCTGGCTGAGAAACATCAGCGGCATTTCCCGAAGCCTGAGAGGACCCATCTTCCAGTTGGGTGGTGGTTTTTCAAATGGCCCCTCCGGGAAGCGGGAGATCCGTTGGCTCAGAATTTTCGCTTTTTCATCGAGGAGGCCAGAGAAAGAAATAGCGTCTTGTTGACAAGTTGCTTCATTTCCCCAAACAACAATACAAGGTTCTTCAAGTCTTTCGCACACCCCGGGTAAGCAGCAAGCCAGCGGTGATTTCTCAGCGGCTGCTTGCTTTGTGTGGCGGGGCTTTCTTGCGGGTCTGCGTGAGAGACAGAACTGTCAGCCGGTTTCTAAATTGAAAGAGGTTGGGGCGGGGGGGGGAGTTCCAGGTCTGCGTGGAGGCTCTTCTGACTGCCAGCCTCCCCACCTTGACAGGTGTTTGGCCTGGTTCCAGAGCCATGGAGAGGCTCCCTGCGCCGACCTCCTGGCCCTCCGCACGGGGTCTGAGGTTGTGTGGCTTGGGACCCACCCAGCCTCAGCCGCCCTCTTAGCCTTTATCTTTGTCAGCCTGGCTCCGTCACGAGCGCTTTTCACTTCAGGAGAAAAAGACGTTCTGGCTTTAAAGAGGTTCTTTGTTTAATGTGCAGCGAAGCCAGAAGCCAAGTATTCTGTGGCATTTTCTTACAGGCAGATTCACGTTCATGTCTACAGAGACAAATTCGTGGACTGCTACCAGCTACTTAGCTGTGGTGACTACAAGAAGCCCCCATATTCAGAGGCAGTAAACCTCCAAATCCCAGTGCCAGGGGAGGACTTGGTGTCTCTGCCCTGTTACTGGACCTCCAAAGGAACTGGTTGGCCACTGTTTAAGAGAAGATGCTGGACTAGATGGACTACTGGTCTGATCCAGCAGGGCTCTTCTGATGTTTTTTATCTAGGCCTCAGCCTCCCTGCCCTGTTGCTGGCCCTCCAGAGGAACTGGTTGGGTACCATGTAAGACAGGATGCTGGACTAGATAGACCTTCACTGATCTGATCCAGCAGGGCTCTTCTTACATTCTTATGAAGGCCTCAGCCTCCCTGCCCTGTTGCTGGCCCTCCAGAGGAACTGGTTGGGTACCATGTAAGACAGGATGCTGGACTAGATAGACCTTCACTGATCTGATCCAGCAGGGCTCTTCTTACATTCTTATGAAGGCCTCAGCCTCCCTGCCCTGTTGCTGGCCCTCCAGAGGAACTGGTTGGGTACCATGTAAGACAGGATGCTGGACTAGATAGACCTTCACTGATCTGATCCAGCAGGGCTCTTCTTACATTCTTATGAAGGCCTCGGCCTCTGTGCCCTGTTTTTGGCCCTCCAGAAGAACTGGTTGGCGGCCACTGTGTGAGACAGGATGCTGGGCTAGATGGACCACTGGTCTGATCCAGCAGGGCTCTTCTGGTGTTCTTATCAGGGGAAGGCCTTGGCCTCTATGCCCTGTTGTTGGCCCTGCAGAGGAACTGGTTGGCCGCTGTGTGAGACAGGATGCTGGACTAGATAGACCTTCACTGATCTGATCCAGCAGGGCACTTCTTACATTCTTATGAAGGCCTCGGCCTCTGTGCCCTGTTTTTGGCCCTCCAGAAGAACTGGTTGGCCACTGTGTGAGACAGGATGCTGGGCTAGATGGACCACTGGTCTGATCCAGCAGGGCTCTTCTGATGTTCTTAACATCTGAGGAAGGGCTCAACCTCCCTGCCCTGTTGTTGGCCCTCCAGAGGAACTGGTTGGCCACCATGTGAGACAAGATGATGGACTGGATGGACCACTGGTCTGATCCAGCAGGGCTCTTCTGATGTTCTTAACATCTGAGGAAGGGCTCAGCCTCCCTGCCCTGTTGTTGGCCCTCCAGAGGACCTGGTTGGCCACCATGTGAGACAAGATGATGGACTGGATGGACCACTGGTCTGATCCAGCAGGGCTCTTCTGATGTTCTTAACATCTGAGGAAGGGCTCAGCCTCCCTGCCCTGTTGTTGGCCCTCCAGAGGAACTGGTTGGCCACCATGTGAGACAAGATGATGGACTGGATGGACCACTGGTCTGATCCAGCAGGGCTCTTCTGATGTTCTTAACATCTGAGGAAGGGCTCAGCCTCCCTGCCCTGTTGTTGGCCCTCCAGAGGAACTGGTTGGCCACCATGTGAGACAAGATGATGGAATAAATGGACCTTCACTGGTCTGATCCAGAAGGCCTCTTCTTATTCGCTTAACATCTGAGGAAGCGCTCAGCCTCTGTGTCCTGTCGTAGGACCTCCAGAGGAAGTGATTGGCTGCCGTGTGAGACAGGATGCTGGACAAGATGCACCACTGTATTCTTGCACATTCCCTCAACAAAAGGCGTGCATGAAAGCATTCTGCTGTCTTAATTTTCGACAAGGCCTGGGGCCCCTTGTTGTCTGCTATCTCTTATGGAAGCCATGCCCCATAACCATGGCGGTGGTGTTGCAGAGACTTCTCAGTGGAGAAAGCAGGGTACTCTGCACACCCTGAAGTATGCTGTGCAAGTCTTGAACCCTGGCCCTGCAGAGATTTTATCATTACGTTATGTATTGTAGTTGCTTCTGCTGTTCATTAAATTTCGGGCATGTCCTCTGGCAGCATAAAAGCCATGCGAAGAAATCATCTCCCAAAGCCAATCAAACCCAGGGGTGGGGGATGCAGATGGAGCTCAGGCTTGTAGCGAGGGTCCGCAGCCCCCCAGGTAGGAGCAGCAGAACCCCAGATTTCATGGGCTCCTGGCCGTCGCTGTCCGGCTGGCTACCCGGTGTGATGTCCCCAACAGAGACAGGGAACTAATCTCACTCCTACTTACCGCTGCAAAAAGCATTATTGCTATGAAACAGAAAGACAAAGCCGTTACCTACAATTGAATAGCGGTATAGAAAAGTTTGGGACCATTTCATATCAGACATCATCACAGATTGGATAGCTGAATAAGAAACGACAGCCGAACATAAGAGTGGAATGTTGAAATGGGCTTGATTCATATGGCTTAGCAAATAATACTAGGCAAACTAGCTGGAAAGATCAATCTTCTCTGTTATCTTTCCATTAAGCTAAAGGTAACATGAGGATAAACACAAGGGAGGCATTATGAACATGAACACATTAATACTGAGATGTTATGGAGTTCGACAAATATCGTACAAAGCTATAGTTGTTAAAACTCTTGGAATTATTTAAGCACTGTATGCTTTAAATTTTGATTCCTTGAACCCTGTATTGTACCTTGTTTCCTTACATGTATTAAAAGAAAATAATAAAAAATGATGATGTCATGCAGATGTGACGTCATCCCACTGGCGATATGCCGTGACACTCGGGTATTTTGCTCAAAATATCAGAGCATCGCTGCACAAGATGCCCAGTATGATGACATCACTTCCACATGACATCCTCACCTTGGAGACGTTGTGCATAGTGATGTCACCCCCCCCCCCAAGGGCTCCCTCCCACCCACCCGCCCACCCTGCCATCAAGGAGGTAAGACCTAGCACCCCTCCTTCTAGCCCCACCAGTTCCACAAGACAGCATCCACCTCTGATGCAAACAGCGGGAGTCATAAGAACATAAGAGAAGCCAATGTTGGATCAGGCCAGTGGCCCATCCAGTCCAACACTCTGTGTCACACAGTGGCCAAAATACCAGGGGCCATCAGGAGGTCCAGCAGTGGGGCCAGGACATGAGAAGCCCACCCACTGTTGCCCCCCACCCCAAGCACCAAGAATACAGAGCATCCCTTGCCCCAGACTGAGAGTCCCTATCCATACTTTGTGTCTAATAGCCACTGATGGACCTCTGCTCCTTTTAAGAACATAAGAGAAGCCAAGGTTGGATCAGGCCAATGGCCCATCTAGTCCAACACTCTGTGTATTCCACAGTGGCCAAGAATACCAGGTGCCATCAGGAGGGCCCGCAGTGGGGCCAGGACACCAGAAGCCCTCCCACTGTTGCTCCCCCCCAAGCACCAAGAAGACAAAGCATCCCTTGCCCCAGACCAAGAGTCCCTATCCGTACTTTGTGGCTAATAGCTACTGATGGACTTCTGCTCCATATGTTTATCTAATTCCCTCCTGAAGCTGTCCATGCTTGTAGCCGCCACCCCCTCCAGCGGCAGTGAATTTCATGTGTTCCTCACTCTTTGGGTGAAGAAGGACTTCCTTTTACCCGTTCTAACCTGACAGCTCAGCAATTTCTTTGAGTGCCCACGAGTTCTTATATTCCTAAGCAGCACTGATTCTCCCCCCCACTCCCCCCTCCACATCCCAGTCCCATTTCTGAGCCCCCTGCCTTGGAGTTGTGGCTTTGGGTGGCAACCGCACCTCTCTCCTGCTCTGTTTCACCATTCCTCCCCCACACACACACACAGCCATCTGGCTTTCTCCTCACCCAAGAGGCAGGATTAATTGTCAGGGTGCTGATGGGAGTCGGGTGTATGTCTGTGTGTGTGTTTGGATTTCCTGCTGCCTTTTGCATTGATCGTTGAGGCTGGCTGCCTTCGGCACTGTGAGTGCTTTATGGATGGGGGAGATTGTCCACAGCAGGAACATGTCACGACGACTGGAATGCACCCTTGGCTTTGACATAAGGAGGCGCAGAATTGCGGGCACTCCCTGGCTGAGCAGGAGGGGCCGGGCTTACAGGCCTGTTCTCTTTGCAGCTTGGAGGCCCCCCGTCTCAGTCATATCCTAGAGTTGGGAGGGGCCTTGGAGGCCATCTAGACCTCCTCCGTTCATACCGGGAATCCAGAGCATCTCTGGCTGGTGGCTGTCCTGGCTCTGGTCCCTCTGCCAGGTCTTCTTGCTCTTCCCTTTGTGCCAATTGCCCTCTCTAGACAGGGTCACTGACAGTTCAGGGGAATGAATACCACAAGGTAACCAGAGCTAATCCACAACTTTGCAAGACCTCCTTTTCAGAAGAAGAAGAAGAAGAAGAAGAAGAAGAAGAAGAAGAAGAAGAAGAAGAAGAAGAAGAAGAAGAAGAAGAAGAAGAAGAAGAAGAAGAAGAAGAAGAGGAGAGAGGAGGAGGAGGAGGAGGAGGAGGAGGAGGAGGAGGAGGAGGAGGAGGAGGAGGAGGAGGAGGATTGGATATATACCCCACCCTTCACTACCCAAAGGAGTCTCAGAGTGGCTTACAAACTCCTTTCCCTTCCCCTCCCCACAACAGACACCCTGGGAGGTAGGTGGGGCTGGGAGAGCTCTGAGAGAAACTGCTCTTTTTTAAGAACAGCTGTGCCAGAACTGTGGCTTGCCCAAGGTCATCCAGCAGGTGCAAGTGAATGAGTAGGGAATCAAACCCGGCTGTCCCAGATTAGAGTCTGCGCACTTAACCGCTACATCAAACTGGCTTTTGGTACCTTACCAAGACTTCAGCTGCTGGACTCGAAGGTTTTACAGGCCTAAGCATGAGCTTGATTCCCCTTTGAGTCCCCCCAGGTGATGTGGGAGATGCTCCAGATATCGCAGGAGAGAAGAGCTACCTCCCAGTGATGTCACTCACCAGAACTGTCTGCTCTCTGCGTGCATTTCAAGATAAAGTCTGGAGGGAGGCCTTATTGGGTTAAATGTAAAGAAAAAAAATCAATTGCCTTGGAAGCGCCAAAGCTTCCTGCAGTATCCCCAGTTCTCCGTGCTGCCTGGTTGAATGAAAATGCTGTTCAAACCAATTACAGAGATGATTTGACTCCAATGCCGGCCAGAAAATTGATTTACAAAAATAGAAACTACATCTTACATGATATATCTATGTAGGTACATTTAACTTATTGTGAACAGATTAACTTCCGAAAGGTTAACTTGCTACAGCTCCAAGCCCAGGTAAGCTAGAGGAGAACAGAGAACATAAGAGAAGCCAGTGTTGGATCAGGGCAACAGCCCATCCAGCCCAACACTCTGTGTCACACAGTGGCCAGAAATACCAGGGGCCATCAGGAGGTCCAGCAGTGGGGCCAGGACACTAGAAGCCCACCCACTGTTGCCCTGCCCCCAGCACCAAGAATACAGAGCCTCACTTGCCCCAGACTAAGAACATAAGAGAAGCCACTGTTGGAGCAGGCCAATGGCCCATCCAGTCCAACACTCTGTGTCACAATACCAGGGGCCATCAGGAGGTCCAGCAGTGGGGCCAGGACACTAGAAGCCCCTCCCACTGTTGCCCCCCCCGAGCACCAAGAATACAGAGCATCCCTTGCCCCAGACTAAGAACATAAGAGAAGCCACTGTTGGAGCAGGCCAATGGCCCATCCAGTCCAACACTCTGTGTCACAATACCAGGGCCATCAGGAGGTCCAGCAGTGGGGCCAGGACACTAGAAGCCCTCTCACTGTTGCCCCCCCCCCCGAGCACCAAGAATACAGAGCATCCCTTGCCCCAGAGTCCCTATCTATATAAGAGGAAACAGAAGGCAAGCAAGGGCCAAGGAGGCTCAATATCTAACCCATGGGGGGGGGGGTCAACTGCCAAGTGTACCCCAGTGAGGGAATCCTCTTAACCCTCTTGCACGCAGAGCTGCAATATCCAACAAGCCCGTCTTCTGATATCTACCATGATTTTCTTGGGTGGAGAACTGGGCAGCCTAGGAGCAGAGTCTAAACGAGCTTTTGAGGAGAGAGAGAGACGGACCGGCGCCACATTCTTGAATCCCAGCCCTTCAGACCCATGTCGGCACACTCCCTGGCTCCCTGGCTCTGAGAACGCACCCAAACCAGCAAAATGCTGGAACCTGGGGAGAGGCATTTTGGTGGGATTTCAGGTGAAGGTGTCCCTGCCATGGATGGAAAGACACTAGCGGGATCCTACAAAAGCTGAAAAAGGCGTTGCTTGGGCCGGATCCACAGCTCCTCTACATCAGGCATACCAGAGAGCCAGTTCGGTGTAGTGGTTAAGTGTGCGGACTCTAATCTGGGAGAACCTGGTTTGATTCTCCGCTCCTCCACTCGCAGCTGCTGGATGACCTTGGGCAAGCCATAGTTCTGTCAGAGCTGCCCTTGAAAAAGAGCTGTTTCTGTCAGAGCTCTCTCAGCCTCACCCACCTCACAGGGTGTCTGTTGCAGGGAGGGGAAGGGGAAGGAGTCTGTAAGCCGCTCTGAGACTCCTTCGGGTAGTGAAGGGTGGGGTAGAAATCCAATCTCCTCCTCCTCCTCCTCTTCTTCTTCACCCAGTAAGTGGTGGGGCTTGTGGGTTGTCCCAAAGCCCCATGTGGCTTTGGGCTGACCCTCAGTGGCACAGGAGCTGTTTATGTGGCCTAGCTCGGCCACCAGAGAACATCTGGACACCACAGGACCATCACCAGAACTCTTCTGCCCACCGGATGTTAAGCAAATGCCAATAGTTTTAACACGGAGGGAATGCTCTTGAGTACCTGGAGGCCGGTGAGCAGTTCTGGGGGCCTCACTTCAAAAAGAATATGGACACTATGGAACGGGTGCAGGGGAAAGTGATGAGGATGATTGGGGGCCTGGAGACTGAGCCCTACGAGGAAAGGCTGAGGGACTTCTTGGGAATGTTCAGTCTGGAGAAGAGGAGGGGAGGGGGGACAGGATGGCTCTCTTAAAGTCTTTGAAGGGCTGTCGCTTGGAGGAGGGCAGGGAGCTGTTCTGGCTGGCAGCAGAGGAGAGGACTCGCAGAGGAGAGCCAGTTTGGTGTAGTGGTTAAGTTTGTTGTTGTTCAGTCGCACAGTCGAGTCCGACTCTTCGCGGCCCCATGGACCAGATCACGCCAGGCCTTCCTGTCTTCCACCGTCCTCTGAAGTTTGCTCAATTTCATGTTCGTTGCATCGATGACACTGTCTAACCATCTCATCCTTTTCCGTCCCCTTCTTCTTTGACCTTCAGTCTTTCCCAGCATCAGGGTCTTCTCCAGTGAGGGCTCCCTTCTCATTTGGTGGCCAAAGTATTTGAGCTTCAGCTTCAGGATCTGGCCTTCCAGGGAACAGTCAGGGTTGATTTCTTTTAGGATTGACTGATTTGATCTCCTTGCAGTCCAAGGGACCCTCAAGAGTCTTCTCCAGCACCATAAATCAAAAGCATCTATTCTTCGGCGCTTGGCCTTCCTTATAGTCCAACTCTCACAGCTATACATGACTACTGGGAATACCATTGCTTTGACTCTACGGACTTTTGTTGGCAGGGTGATGCCTCTACTTTTTATGATGCTGTCTAGGTTTGCCATCGCTTTCCTCCCCAGGAGCAGGCATCTTTTAATTTCATGGCTGCAGTCACCGTCTGCAGTGATCTTGGATCCCAGGAACGTGAAGTCTGTCACTGCTTCCACGACTTCCCCTTCTATTTGCCAAGGCGTGATGGGACCGGGTGCCATGATCTTAGTTTTTTTGATGTTGAGTTTCAAGCCAACTTTTGCGCTCTCCTTTTTCACTCTGAACAAGAGGCTCTTTAGATCCTCTTCATTGGTTAAGTATGCGGACTCTAATCTGGGAGAACCGGGTTTGATTCCCCACTCCTCCACATGCACCTGGTGGAGGACCTTGGTCAAGCCATAGTTCCCTCAGAGTTGTTCTCTCAAGGGCAGTCCTCAAAAGAGCTCTCTCAGCCCCGCCTCCCTCACAGGGTGTCTGTTGTGGGGAGGGGAAGGGAAAAGAGACTGTAAGCCACTCTGAGACTCCAAGTGAAGGGCGGGGTACAAATCCAATCTCCTCTTCTTCTTCCCAATTAAGGGTGGGAAGGGACCGGGTGGATATGAGGGGGAAACTTTTTTCCAGTCTGAGTTGTGCGGCTGTGGAATGGGCGGGCTGGGGACGTGGTGAGCTCCCCCTCGCTAGCAGCCTTTAAGCAGCCACTGGACAAACCCTTGTCAGGAATGCTCTCGGTCGATCCTGCAGCACGATTCCATGATTCAAATCTGTGGCTTGTAGCCATTTTCGGATGGAGCCCGGGAGCCATCACACACTTTCCGCCGCACCTTTAACTAAACGGAAGGAAATCTTTATGGGAGCAATCAGATGCTGCGATGCTTTTCGACTGAAAGGCCTTCCCAGCCTCCTGGCAATAAGAACTCTTGCCAGAACAGTTTCTCTGTAGCAAACGGTGCCCCCGGCAGAAATAAACTCTGATTTATGCGGGCGATAGGGCCCTGTTTACAGATGCCAGCATCTGAGTCTGCTGTTCCTGACTTGGGACCGGCCTGGTGAAATTAGTCTGATTAAAGTCAGGATGAAGTCCCACGGGTCAGAGAGCCACAGGCTTTTAATTGCCAGCAGGATATTTGTTGTCGGGCAGCAGGAAGGTTATTAAGAAAGGTCTGTGTACCAGCCAACATCTGGCGGAGACCTGGGGTCTCACGAACACATGTAGCTGCCCCTTCTACTGAATCAGGCCAGTGGTCCATCAAAGTCACTATGGTCTACCCTGACTGGCAGCGGATCTCTGGGGTCTTGAGCAGATAATGGTCTGCTGCCTGGTCCTTCTCAACTGGAGATGCCGGGGACTGAACCTGGGACCTTTTGCATGCCAAGCAGAGGCTCTTCCACTGAGCCACAGCCCCTCTTTACAGCTGTCCAGGGTCTCAGATGGAGGTCTTTCACATCACCCTACTGCCTGGTCCTTTTCAACTGGAGATGCCGGGGATTGAACCTGGGACCTTCTGCATGCCAAGCAGAGGCTCTACCAACTGAGCCATGGACCCTCCCCATACTTCACAAAGGCCATTGCAGTAAATTCTAATGACTAGGAGCAGAAGGACCTCTGGAGTCTACACTGTCCAGGGATACGGGACCACTTTGCTTCCTGGGAAATCGGGGCCAGCCTTGCTTAGCTGGTCCTGAAGCCAGGGAGGTCCCTCAGCGGGCCTCCCAGGGAAACGTGTGTCTCTTTAAGCCCTCCGAACAGCTTGCTCACCTGGTGGACGGCCAGGCGTCTGTGCCACGGTTGGGACTGGGGCCTTTGAAACAGCTCTGGCACAAATGCTCCACCCAGAAGGTAGTTGAATGTCTCCTGGGATCATAAACCAAAGAGTGTGTTGTCTTAGGGAGGGAGGGAGGGTGTTTGGGACTTGATGGAGTGCAGGGCAGAAGGAATCTGAAACAGCGTCAGGTTCCAAGCAGTCTCTGCCCATAACATTTCATTGCAGAGGGTGACCTTTACATCAAGGGACATAAAACATACCAGGGGAGTCTTTGCATCGTCTTCCTTGGGATGGCAGATTCTGCACTGCTCACCCGGCACCTTGGCCTGAGGCATTTGCTGTTTCTCGTCGCTTCTTGCATTGTCTTTGAATTTACGTTCCTAGTCTGATCGCACTGTTCCTTGGGCATCTCACGTTGTACGATTGCGGTTTCCTCTCGGTGTCTCTCTTTACTCTAGTCCTGTTCAGAAGTTACAGGGAACGCGCAGAGCAAATCTGTGCACAGTGTACACTAGGTATCTCTTTGTCTTTATTTAGGGTATTTATTGTCTGCCTTTCTTGCTGCGGTGGCTCAAGTGGTTAAAACGCTGAACTGCAGGCTGTGGAAGGTCGGTAGGTCAGCAGTTTGAGACCCGAGTGCTGCATGACGGAGTGAGCTCCCGTCTCTCGTTTCAGCTCCTGGCTACCTAGCAGTTCGAAAGCAAGAAATTGCAAGTAGATAAATAGGTACCACTTCAGTGGGAAGGTAACAACGGTCCATGCTCCTTGGTGTTTAGTCATGCCAGCCACATGACCACGGAAACATCTTCGGACAGCGCTGGCTCTTCGGCTTTGAAACGGAGATGAGCACCGCAACCCTAGAGTCAGATTCAACTGGCTTTCGAGCAAGGGAACCTTTACCTTTACCTTTCTTGCTGCTACTCAGGGAGGTTTATAATCAACAGGATGGCTGGATTCAAGTCCGGTGAGAGAGCAGCAAGATTTTCAAGCTGTGAGCTTTTGAGAGCCGTCCTCTGTCATGATTCTCGATAGCTCGCAGCCCAAAGCTCTTGTTGGTCTCTGAGGTGTTGCCGGGCTCGAAGCCAGCTGTTCCGCTGCAAACCGCAATGGCTGCCCTCTGGAAAAATCCACCGGATGATGAGCGGCGCAAGAAAGCCTGGCCTGCGGAAATCTGAACACAAACAGAAGTCCCAAACCGAGCGGGAGTAAACATGAAACAAAACATAAGCATTTAAACATGAGGCAATAAATGGTGTAGAAACTAGCTGTTCTGGAGCAGACTTCCAGTGTTAGGCAGCCATTGACTAGTACAGGGCAAAGTTCTTATCCTTTTCCCAATGCACCATTTAATTATGTTGTTGTTGTTGTTCAGTCGCACAGTCGAGTCCGACTCTTCGCGACCCCATGGACCAGATTACGCCAGGCCTTCCTGTCTTCCGCTTTCCGCTGAAGTTTGCTCAATTTCATGTTCATTGCATCGATGACACTGTCTGACCATCTCATCCTTTGCCGTCCCCTTCTTCTTTGACCTTCAATCTTTCCCAGCATCAGGGTCTTCTCCAGTGAGGGCTCCCTTCCCATTTGGGGGCCAAAGTATTTGAGCTTCAGCTTCAGGATCTGGTCTTCCAGGGAACAGTCAGGGTTGATTTCTTTTAGGATTGACTGATTTGATCTCCTTGCAGTCCAAGGGACTCTCAAGAGTCTTCTCCAGCACCATAGTTCAAAAGAATCTATTCTTCGGCACTCGGCCTTCCTTATAGTCCAGGCCTATTTAACCTGTGCAAAAAAAGCCTTCTTGAATCATTTCATTTTGCACAGTTTGCAGAGAGCCAAGAGAGCGGGAACCTTCCTGACCTCATCAGGAAGACTATTCCATAAGATGGTGGCCAGAACGGAGAACAGACTTGTACGGGTGGTTATCCGTTTTGATCATTTTCAGGATGGTACCTGCAGAAGGGTGGATTGAGTAATTCTCACATGTGAACATCAGAAGAGCCCAGCTGGATCAGACCAGTAGTCCATCTAGTCCAGCATCGTGTCTCACACAGTTGGCCAACCAGCTCCTCTAGAGGACCAACAACAGGACATAGAGGCCAAGGCCTTCATAAGAACATAAGAAGAGTCCTGCTGGATCAGACCAGTGGTCCATCTAGTCCAGCATCCTGTCTCACACAGGGGCCAACCAGTTCCTCTGCAGGGCCAACAACAGGGCAGAGAGGCCAAGGCCTTCCCCTGAGAAGAACACCAGAAGAGCCCTACTGGGTCAGACCAGGGAGGGTCCATCAAGTCCAGCATCCTGTCTCACACAGTGGCCAACTGGTTCCTTTGGAGCGCCAACAACAGGGCATAGGGGCCAAGGCCTTCCTCGATAAGAACATAAGAAGAGGTCCAACAACAAGGCATAGAGGTCAAGACGTCCCCTTGACATTGCCTTCTGGCTCTGAAATTCAGAAGTTCAATGCCTCTGAACATGGAGGTTCACTTCAGTCACCATAACTAGTAGCTGCTGACAGACCTCTCCTCCATGAAGCCATCTAACCCCTTTTTAAAGCGGTCTGTTCCTATGGCCATCACTACATCCCCTGGCAGCAAATTCCACATTTTAATCATTCTCGGTCTGTCCTGAACCTCCTGCCCATCAGCTTCTTTGGGTGCCCTCAAGTTCTAGTCTTTTGGGAGAAGGAGACAAAGTTCCATTGGTCTGCTCTCTCCACCCCATGTATTAAATACTGGGTTTGAGATGCATTGCAGTGAACAGCTCTACTTTATTTGGTGATTTCAGGAACAGGACTGAAAAACCAGGGCAACGGCCCTTTTTCAATAGCATGCAAAAACCACACCCAGACACACCCAGCTCCCAAAGATAGTTCCTCATTAGTCACCTCCAGAGTCCTGGTGGGCTATTGTTCTAGAGCTCCAAGCTCAGCCAGTCTCTGGTAGACAGTCCTGGAATGATCCAGACCTAATACATAACACCGTGCATCATTTTAGATACCTCTGTTGTGTCCCCCCTCAGTCATCTCTATCATGTCCCCCCTCAATAGTTCCGCTCTATGCTGCTATGGTCAGGTCTCACCTGGAGTCCTGTGTCCAGTTCTGGGCACCATGCTTTAGGAAGGATGCTGACTAGCTCAAGCGTGTCCAGAGGAGGGCAACCAGGATGGTGAGAGGGTATCCTGGTATTTTTGACCACTGTGTGACACAGAGTGTTGGATTGGATGGGCCATTGGCCTGATCCAACATTGGCTTCTCTTACGTTCTTATGTCTGGGGCAAGGGATGCTCTGTCTTCTTGGTGCTTGTGGGGGCAAGAGTGGGAGGGCTTCTGGTGTCCTGACCCCACTGCTGGACCTCCTGAGGGCACCTAGTGTTTTTGGCCACTGTGTGACACAGAGAGTGTTGGAATGGATGGGCCATTGGCCTGATCCAACATTGGCTTCTCTTGTGTTCTTATGACAGAGGCCTGGCAGGACAGGATCTGGGACTCACTGCAGTCCCCTCCCCCATGTCTGGACAGGGCTCTGAGGCCAGAGCTTTGCATGAAGAAGGTGCCTCAAGCTGATTATCGGCAGAAGTGTCCTGGGGGCGCCCTGCCCTGGATAGCCCACTAGGGTAGCCTGTTCCCATCAGATCTTGGAAGCTAAGCAGGGTCAGCCATGGCTAGTATTTGGGAGGGCGACCTCCAAGGAATACCAGGGTCGTGATGGAGAGGCAGGCAGTGGCAAACTGCCTCTGGAACGCCTTTTGCCTAAAAACGAGTCTAGCTCACCACAGAAGAGACAAAGGAGAAGATACTTTTGAGAAAACATGGTCAAGATTCTATAAATGGGTTGAGAACTATGTTAAGTGATTTACACTATGACCACCAGAAAACAGAAATAGAAATATAAACCGCGAATATCATATATGCATGCATAAAATAATAGAATAGGTGCAATAAGAAATGATTGTAGTATAAAAAGAAAAAAACTTTTAAGTGTGATGAATGGGAAAGGTACTCCTGATCAATGTTTTATTTGTTTTGTGTGTGGTTTTGTCGATGTTGGTGTTATGTGTTGGAAAATAATAAAAATCATTTATATATATAAAAAAATGAAACGTCTTTTGCCTAAAAACAAGCTTAGCTCATCACCTGGTGGTGCATAACGTTAAAAAGAGCTAGAACTTCTGGCTGCCAGACAATCTTAGGATCTCCTGGATACTCTACAAACAATGCCAGATGCTGATGCTGATGATGTTGTCATGGGGGAAGAAGAGAAGAAGAGTTTGGATTTATACCCCGCCCTTCACTGCCCAAAGGCGTCTCAGAGCGGCTCACAAACTCCTTTCCCTTCCCCTCCCCACAACAGACACCCTGTGAGGTAGGTGGGGCTGAGAGAACTTCTGACAGAAACTGTCCTTGGGAGAACAGCTGTGCCAGAGCTTGTGACTGGCCCAAGGTCACATCAGCAGGTGCAAGTGGAGGAGTGGGGAATCAAACCCGGTTCTCCCAGATAAGAGTCCGCGCACTTAACCCACTACACTAAACTGGCTCTCCATTTTAGAGGGTTTCTCTGCCAGTACAAGAACAGGTGATGGGAGGGAGATGGGGTTACAGCGGATGCGGGTTTTTTTTCAGAGTGTGCTCTCGAGAAGCTCCCTTCCACCCCTCCCTCCAGATGCGGTCTCTCCTTGTTCATATCCTTGACGCTCTCTTCCCTTTCCCTGCCTCACTGAGGGTGGGAGGGGGACAGGAGGGAGGCTTGGCTGAGCAGGTGCAGGGACACCCCCCCCGGAAGACCTGCTAGGGCTGAACAGTAAGAATCAGGGGGCCAGTGGAGATGCCGGCCCATACCAGGATAAGAACTCGCAGAGGGGAAGTATGCAGTTCCATGCCCGTTCCCACGATGAGTGATCTGAATAAGAACCGAGCCATTAATTGATTCAATATTTTCTTTCCGCTGAGAACTCTGTGCAAATATTTTGGTCGAGGAATGAGAGAGCTGCATTGATCCACGGTGGAAAACAGGAGGAGAATATCTACAGTTTCTTCAGAACATTGATTTTGTTTCTAGAAAACGGCCTGGTGCATTTTGAGCTCTTCTTTAAAAGGTGTTATCAGGCAGAAACGGAAGCCTCTGCCTTGGCGTGGAGAAATGGCTCCCGTTTGCAATAAAATTAAAATTAAAGCATATTGTGTTCATAAAGCGCAGGAGTCCATTGTAGGAGAAGACAGCAGGAACAGCCCGTCCACCTTAACGCGTACATTTGTAGCTTTGTTTTCCAGAACTTTGGGGGGGTGGGGGGGAAGAGCTGTACAGACTGCAACATATTTGGGGAAAACGGCAGCCTTCTGCAGAAATTAGAGATTTGAGAGCCAGTTTGCTGCAGTGGTTAAGTGCACGGACTCTAATCTGGGAGAGCCGGGTGTGATTCCCCACTCCTCCACATGCAGCTGCTGGAATGACCTTGGTTCAGTCACAAGTTCTGTCAGAGCTGCTCTCTCAGGAGCAGTTCCATCAGAGCCCTCTCAGCCCCACCTGTCTCACAGGGTGTCTGTTCTGTGCAGGGGAAGGGAAAGGAGTTTGTAAGCCGCTCTGAGACTCCAAGTGAAGGGCAAGGGATAAGAAGAAGAAGAAGAAGAAGAAGAAGCAGAAGCAGAAGAAGAAGAAGAAGAAGAAGAAGAAGAAGAAGAAGAAGAAGAAGAAGAAGAAGAAGAAGAAGAGAGTTTGGACTTATAGCCCGCCCTTCACTGCCCAAAGGCGTCTCAGAGCGGCTTACAAACTCCTTTCCCTTTCCCTCCCCACAACAGACACCCTGTGAGGTAGGTGGGGCTGAGAGAACTTCTGACAGAAACTGTCCTTGAGAAAACAGCTGTGCCAGAGCTTGTGACTGACCCAAGTGGAGGAGTGGGGAATCAAACCCAGTCCTCCCAGATTAGAGTCCACGCACTGAACCACTACACCAAATCCAATCTCTTCTTCGTGTTCTGATTGTCTACTATTCTGTGGGACACCACTGGGGAGAAAGAGAGGATGTAAACGAACCCATTCTCAGGGCTTTTTTTTTGTCGAAAAAGCCCAGCAGGAACTCATTAGCACAACAGGCCACACCCAACAGCAGAAACTCATTAGCATATTAGGCCACACCCCTGTGCCTTCCCTTGGCTTGCCTGGGTGCCCCGCGGCTGTGGGACACCCAGGCAAGCCGGCCCTTGGACAGTCCCCCCGGCCCACCTGCCTTGGAGTTGCCGGGGGGGGGGTCGCTCTCCAGGCCTTCCCTCTGTAGCCATGCATGCAGAGGTTTTGGCTGTAGTGGGCGTGGCCAACTCTGAAGCCAGCCGGAACGCCGTTCCTGTGCGTTCCTGCCCAGCAATAGCCCTGCCCATTCTTGCGAGTCCTCTCCTCTGCTGCCCACAGGAACAGCTCCCTGCCCTCCTCTGAGTGGCACAGCCCTTCACAGACTTCAAGAGAGCCATCCTGTCCCCGCCCCCCCAACCTCCTCTCCTCCAGACTGAACTTTCCCAAGTCCCTCGGCCTCTCCTCCTAGGGCTTCTTGGTCTCCAGGCCCCCGGTCATCCTTGTCACTTGCTGGGAGCCCTTGGAGGACACCCAGTCTGTGGCTCGGGGTGCTTGAGGGAGCCCTCCGCTGGACGGGGCACTTGAAAGCCGTCAGCTTCCCTCCCGTCACCCGTTCTTGTGCTGGCAGAGAAACCCTCTAAAATGTATGTGGTGCTTTTGGAGCCCCTAGCCTTGAGATAAAATGCATTTCTCCACAGGGCGTAATTAAATTAAATTATCGTAGGGCAGGGTGTGTCGTATAACCAGGAGATCCTAGGATTATCTGGCAGGCTGAAGTTCTAGCTCTTTTTTTAGTGAGGTAGGCTTATTTATGGGGCTGGAAGAGCTGTGACTGTCCCAAGGCCACCCAGCTTGGCTTCAAGTGGAGGAGGGAAAGAATCAGACCCGGTTCTCCAGATTACAGTCCGTTGTTCTTACCACTGCACCGATGCTGACTCCCCGGACGTAATTCCAGGACATAATGTTGTTTGGGAAGGCAGATGTCTGGAAGGACGTGGGGCTCCCTACTCTTGATGGGGTCCAGCCAACTCTTGCTGACTCGAGGAAAAGCCGTGGAGTGATACTGGATCCAGCCTCCTTGCTGGAGTAACAAGCTGGTGCGGCCGCAAAAACAGCATCCTGCCAACTCCTTTTCAAGATTTCAGTAAAGCCTTTGACCAAGTTTCTCATGATATCCTTGAGGATAAGCTGGTTAAGTGTGGGCTGGATGGTGCAACCGTTGGATGGATTCATGGTTGGTTGAAAAATCGTTCCCAACGAGTGCTCGTAAATGGCTCTGCGTCTACGTGGAGGGAAGTCTCAAGTGGAGTGCCGCAGGGCTCGGTCCTGGGCCCGGTGTTGTTCAATGTTTTTATAAATGACCTGGAGGAAGACATAGAGGGGATGCTTATCAAATTTGCAGATGACAGAAAGCTGGGTGGGATTGCTAACTCTGAGGAAGACAGAGTCAGGATTCAAAATGATCTAGATAAGCTGGAACAGTGGGCTGAGACAAATAAAATGAATTTCAATAGAGATAAGTGCAAAGTCTTACCACTTTGGTACAAAAAAATCAAAGGCACAGATATAGAATGGGAGCGACTTGGCTTGACAGCAGCACATGTGAAAGGGATCTAGGTGTTCTGGTTGATCACAAGCTAAACATGAGCCTGCAGTGCGATGTGGCTGTGAAGAGAGCAAATGCAATCTTAGGATGCATTAACAGAAGAAGCCTTGTGTCCAGATCACGGGAGGTGGTAGTCCTGCCCTATTCTGCCATGGTCAGGCCTCACCTGGAGTCCTGTGTCCAGTTTTGGGCACCACACTTTAGAAAGGATGTGGACAAGCTCGAGCGTGTCCAGAAGAGGGCAACCAGGATGGTGAGAGGGTTGGAATCCAAGTCTTATGAGGAAAGGCTGAAAGAGTTCGGTATGTTTAGCCTGGGAAAGAGAAGGCTTAGAGGGGACATGATTGCAGTCTTCCAATATCTGAAGGGCTGTCTTGTAGAAGATGGGGCAGATCTATTCTCTCTTGCTCCGGATTGCAAGACTAGATCAAATGGGTGGAAATTACAAGGGAGTCATTACCGGCTAAATATTAGGAGAAACTTCCTAACGGTAAGAGTGGTTGAACAGTGGAACAGTCTGCCTCGGGAGGTGGTGGATGCTCCTTTACTGGGCGTTTTCAAGTGGAGGCTGGATGACCATCTTTTGGGTATGTTGTAGGGCTGTCTTTTGGCTTCGGTCCTGCAGAGTGCAGGGGGTTGGACTAGATGACCTGCAAGGTCCCTTCCAACTCTAAAATTTCTATGACTCTATGATTCCTCTGAGCCAAGGAGAGGATCTCTTAACTTGATTCTCCTAACCTGGCCACATGGATCCATGCTGCTGTTACCTCCAGGCTAGGCTACTGTAATGCACCTTGCATGCGTCTGCCCTTAAAGACAATTCACAAACTGGTATGGAACGCTGCCGTCCGGCTACTTTCGGGTGCGAAGCAGAGTCTGCATTTCACTCCCTGCCTGGAGACGTTCCGTTAGTTACCGATCCAGTTACCAGGTTCAGTTCAAGATGCTTCACCTGCCAAGCCCTTCATGGCCTCGGGCCACGTAACTGCAGGACCACCTCTCCTGCTGTGTTCTGCTGCGACATCTTCACTCAACTGAGCAAAGCCTTCGGAAAGTGCCGCCCTGCGAACAGGTTAAATTGGCAACTGATCGTCTGTATTGCCTTCTCGGCGGAGGCTGCTGCAGTGTGAAATGGAATGCGAGAGGCAATTAGGAAGCCCCCCCCGCAGTTCTGCTGTTTCACAGCATGTGCAAAACGGAATTGTTCAGGACGGTATTCTTGCAGGAAAAGCAAAGGCAGGGTGTCATGGATCAGCTCAAGAGAGGAGGATTTTTTTAGGGAGAAAGTTTCCCCCGCATTGATTTTCTTGTTGCCTTTAGACAGATGCGTTTGCGGGGCTTCCCCTGGGTTTCTCCCTTTTTCTGCAATCCCAGCAGAGCCGCGTTATTTTCTTACGACCCATCTTTGCCGTTCAGCTCAAATGTTTTATGTCGGCCGCTCTAAGCCTGCCTCGGCAGGGAGGGCGGGATACAAATCAGGAAAGTAAAGGTAAAGGCTTCCCTTGCTTGAAAGCCAGTTGAATCCGACTCTAGGATTGCGGTGCTCATCTCTGTTTCCAAGCCGAAGAGCCAGCGCTGTCCGAAGACGTTTCCGTGGCCATGTGGCCGGCATGACTAAACGCCGAGGCACACAGAACGCTGTTACCTTCCCACCGAAGTGGTACCTATTTATAATAAATAAAAAATTCTTCTTGTTGTTTAGTCGCACAGTCAAGTCTGACTCTTCACAACCCCATGGACCAGATCACGCCAGGCACTCCTGTCCTCCGTCGTCCTCCGGAGTTTGCTCAACTGCATGTTTGTTGCATCGATAACAGTGTCTTAACCATCTCCATCCTTTGCCGTCCCCTTCTTCTTTGACCTTCTTTGACCTTCAGTCTTTCCCAGCATCGGGGCCTTCTCAGTTTGTTATCATGTCTCATGATCCGCTCACAGATAGCATGATAGTTACCCTATTTTGTAATCCGTTTACTGATTGACTCAAAGGTTTTTATTATACTTGCAATCCTCCTTGGTCCCCAGTGGGAAGGGAAGATGCCCAGGGAAAATGATGATGATGAAGAAGAAGAATTCTTGCTTAGCCAGCCATTTGCAAGCTCAGCGCCACCAGAAAGGGCAGAGGGTTCACGAGTCCTGAAAACCAAAAGACAGTTTGGCATGAGAGGCATTTAGGGTGGCCCCTTTCTCCCTCCTCCCCGGACCTCAGCATGAGAAAAGTGCTCAGGAAAACCCATCACCGATCTGAAAGGTGATCTTTGGTGTCCAGGGAGGATTGTGAGGCACTCCAAAGGGATCTGTCGAGGATGGGCGAGTGGGCGTCAACGTGGCAAAAGGGGTCCAGTGTGGCCAAGTGCAAGGCGATGCACATTGGAGCCAAAAATCCTAACTATAAATACACGTTGATGGGGTTTGAACTGGCAGAGACTGACCAAGAGAGAGATCTTGGAGTCGTAGTAGATAACTCAATTGAAAATGTCGAGACAGTTTGTGCGACTGCAATAAAAAGGGCTAACGCTATGCTGGGGATTATTAGGAAGGGAATTGAAAACAAATCAGCCAGTATCATCATGCCCCTGTATAAATCATTGATGCGACCTCATTTGGAAGACTGTGTACAATTCTGGTCACCACACCTCAAAAAGGATAGTATAGCTTTGGAAGAAGTGCAGAGAAGGGCAACTAGAATGATCAAAGGGATGGAGAACTTTCCCTATGAGGAAAGGTTGAGGTGCTTGGGGCTCTTTAGCTTAGAGAAACGACGGCTGAGGAGTGACATGATTGAGGTTTATAAGATTATGAATGGGATTGAGCAGGTTGAGAAAGCGGTATTTTTCTCCCTTTCTCACAACACAAGAACTCCTTGTGGGCACCCCATGATATTGCTGAGTGGTCAGGTTAGAATGGATAAAAGGAAGTCCTTCTTCACCCAAAGAGTGATTAACACATGGAATTCACTGCCACAGGAGGTGGTGGCAGCTACAAGCATGGACAGTTTCAAGAGGGAATTAGATAAACATCTGTAGCAGAGGTCCATCCGTGGCTATTAGCCACAAGGTATAGATAGGGACACTGGGGCAAGTGAGGCTCTGTCTTCTTGGTGCTTGGTGGGGGGCAACACTGGGAGGGCTCCTAGTGTCCTGGCCCCACTGCTGGATCTCTTGATGGCCCCTGGTATTTTTGGCCGCTGTGTGACACAGAGTGTTGGACAGGATGGGCCATTGTCCTGACCCAACATTGGCTTCTCTGATGTTCTTATGTCCCCCCTGCCCAGACTTCAAACCCTGTTGCTTCCCCTTCCTTAGTATGTAGCTAACTGCAGGGCAAAAAGTGGGTAGCCCTGTTGGTCTGTGGTCTGGGATCTCCAAGCAGTGACCAAAGCTGGGATGTTCTAAGCCCTCTTCCCCAAAACCTTCCTGCTTTTGGGAAGGGGGCTTAGGCCATCCCGGCTTTGGTCATTGCCGCCTGTTAAGGCATCTCTTCTGTCCGTTAAGGCCTCTCAAGGGAGCTCCCGCCTTTGACCCACAAAAACGGGCTAGCCAAAAGGAAAAACAACCTCTCTGGCATGGATACAGATGGGTCGCCGTGTTATTCTGTCCGTCGCAGCAGAAAAGAACCAGAGTCCAGCAATGCCTTAAAGACTGATGACATTTGTGGCAGGGTAGATGCTTCTGTGGGTCACTGCTCGCTTCTTCAGATACCTGGACTTCCATTCTGTACGGCACCCACGGAGAGAGATCAAGATGGGTGGCCGTGAGTCCGTCTGTAGCGGTAGAAAGGAGCCAGAGTCCAGCAGCACCTTAAAGACTCACAACATTTATTTATTTATTTATTGTTTCAGCTTATATACCGCTCAGATCCCAAGGGGTCTCAGAGCGGGTTACATGGTATGGTCCTTCCCTAACTAGGGCCACAATCACCAGGGGGAGGGACATCCTACCGGCACCCTGAGCAGGGCAGGGCTTCCTGTTCTCTCTTTTTCTGGCGGGGCTCCAGGCGAGAACTTGTGGCCGGGGAGGAGCTTGTGTGAGTCACATGGCTCATTTCTTCAGATACAGGTAGAATGGGAATCTGTCTGTCCTTATATCACAAGGCTGGTGGATTTCCGTTCTGTAGGGCTGAATGTGGTGCCCTCCGTGGAGATCGTTCCAGATGGGTGGCCGTGTCGGTCTGTCTGTAGCAGTGGAAAAGAGCCAGAGTCCAGCAGCACCTTCAAGACTAAGCAAATTTGTGGCAGGGGAGGAGCTTTCCGGAGTCACTGCCCACTCCTTCAGATAATCATTTTTTCTTCAGATACAAATTCTCTAACATCTCTGGGAGACGTTCTTGGACCCATTAGGTTTGAGTCCAGGAGCACCTTCGTGACCGATAAGATTTTTTTGGGGGTGGGGGGGCTATGATCCTTCCAGAGTTTGAGCTCCCTTTTGTCAGATAAGAGTCGGAATGTAGATCCCAGAGTCCTCGCATCCCAGTCGAAAGGTGGGAGGAGTGTAGCAGAGAAGGAACTCATGATGCGGAGGTAGGATGCAAAATGTAATCAGCTTGACCGGGGCAGAGGGGAAATGCGTGGGGACAGAAAATCAGCATCTGGAGTGAGATAGTAGGAATCCAGTGTCCCTATTCACCTGGGGGGGGGGTGTCCCTTGCTCTGAATTTGCGAATGAACTCAAGTTCAGCAATCTCACATTGTAATCTCCACTTGAAGCTTGTAGGGCAAAAAGCTTTACTTGCTCAATGAATCGACTAAAAAAAATTAGATTAGTTGACATCAGACAGGTGCAGTGCATGGAGCATGGAAGTTTCCTCAGCCCGGATGTGTTCCAGTCACAGGGAATGGAAAGGACACCCCCCCACACACACACACACATACAGCCTTCCCAGCTTTGGTGTATGAGACTATAAGATTCTCCTATGCCCTTCATTCTCTCTCAAATGCTCCTATAAGGACTGCAAGTTTATTAAAATATAAGTGGTGAATCAGTTTCTTGGTGAAATTACCACTTCTGCCAATGTGAGAGCATAGTTTGACCCAGGGGTCATTTCCTGCTGGAGCGCCCCACAGCGGCGCTCCAGCACTAAGGAGCCCAGGCCCTGTCCCTGCCTTTCCTGGCCCACCCACGGAGAGACTCAGGGAGGGGGGATTTAAATGCCTGGGTTCCCTGCCCTTCCTTTCTCCAGCCAGCCCACTGTGGTGGGTTGGCTGGGGAGGGGAAGGGGAGGTGGGCAGACACGGCCCCTTTTCCCCTGAGCCTCTCCGCTTTTGCAGAGAGACTCAGGGAAGGGGCAGGATTTAAACTCATTTGCATATGGCTTAACTCATTTTAAACATGCCTGCCCTTTGTCAGGGGGTGTGGCATATGCAAATGAATTATGCAAATGCGCTCCTGCACCTCCTTTTCTAGGAAATGACCCCTGGTTTGACCTGAACAGTGTGTGTGTGGGGGGAGTTTTCTGCACATCCCTTTCAGACAATCTGCTCCCCAGGGATAAAAACCCCTAGCCTTGCAGGGATAAGGATGCCCAGAAACCCCCACCCCCTCTGCTGAGCTTTCGATTGCACTGTAGCTTGGAAAAGGTGGTCTGGAAGCCTGACCCAGCAGGGCCTTTCTTGTGATGGCACCTTTCCAAGCTTTCCCGAGCAGGCACCTGTTCAGTAGAATGCCCTGAAGTGCTCCAGGCTGGCTCTGCCTCCTTTCATTTCATTGCAGTAAGAGGAACACAAACTATCTCTTGGCTTTTAAGTGACTTTCAATTAATCCCTCTCTGTTCTCTTTTCCCCTCCCTTCCCTGCAGGACATCTTCACACCAGAGTGCAAATTTAAGGAGTCCGTCTTTGAGAACTACTACGTTATATATTCCTCCACGCTGTACCGGCAGCAGGAATCCGGGAGAGCTTGGTTCTTGGGACTCAATAAAGAAGGGCAGATCATGAAGGGGAACCGGGTGAAAAAGACTAAACCATCTTCACATTTTGTACCCAAACCCATAGAAGGTAGGTCCCAAAGGGCTTTCTCTGCATGGTGGGGTGGGAGGAGGAGGAGGAGGAGGCATGACTTGGTATGGGTTTCTGGAGGGCCTGAGCAAAGACGAGCGACATTGAGATTTGTGGGTATGTGGCTGGGCTCACTTCCTTGAGCCACCTGAAGCTCATTGGCTCTGCAGGCCCAGCTTGGAGCATATGAAGGGGGAAGATGTAAGGAGGATCCTGTCTGGGAGAAAAGAGAGGGTTAAGTCTGGGACTTAATCATTCAAAAGTGTGGGTGGGAGAAAGGACTATTAGTTGCACCATTATTATCGGGGGAATGAATTGCATCTCCACTCATTTCATTAGACTTGGGCGGGGATTGGCGTCTACCCAAGCTCTGAAGGAGTGGTGCGGGGCTACTGGTCTGATCCGGTGTGAGGCTGCTTCAGATGTTGACCATGGTGCATACGGAAGGGTCCCGAGTAAGCCCCTGGTCCTCCCCTGTTAAAAAGGAACTCCAAACACTGCAGAGAGAAACCCCCTGCCTGGCATCTGGGAGAGGCTCCCTCAGTGCTAGAAAAGCAAGATCCATGGTCTCACGCTCTAGGAGGCTGAATTTTCCTTTGGGGTTCCTGTTTAGACCTGCAAAGCCCTTAAACGGCTCCTGAGGAGGCCCCCCCCTTGCCCGCCCCCCACTGCGAACTCTGTGGCCGTTTTTGCAAAGAAGGCTAAATCCAATTTGTAGGAGGAGGAGGAAGAGGAGGAGGAGATTTGGATTTATACCCCACCCTTCACTACCCAAGGGAGTCTCAGAGTGGCTTACAAACTCCTTTCCCTTCCCCTCCCCACAACAGACACCCTGTGAGGTAGGTGGGGCTGAGAGAGCTCTGACAGAAACTGCTCTTTTTCAAGGACAGCTCTTGTCAGAACCATGGCTTGCCCAAGGTCGTCCAGCAGCTGCAAGTGGAGGAGTGGGGAATCAAACCCGGTTCTCCCAGATTAGAGTCTGTGCACTTAACTACGGCTTGCACTTAACTGCGCACTTAACTACGGTACCAAACTGTACACAGAACTACGGCTTGCCCAAGGTCATCCAGCAGCTGCAAGTGGAGGAGTGGGGGAATCAAACCCGGTTCTCCCAGATTAGAGTCCGCGCACTTCACCACCACACCAGATTGGCTCCTCTTGCCAAATGGCCTCCTCTTGCCATGCAGGGTTTTTGGTGTTTGTGTGTGTGTGTGTGTGTGTGAGAGAGAGAGAGAGAGAGAGAGAGAGTTCTGGTGCTCCCCCCACCCCGGGAGACTCTCTTTTCAGGATGGTTCCAGTGACACACCCCCCCCCCGTAGTTGTGTTTTTTTCAGAGTGTGCCAGTGGGTGGGTGGGTGGGTGGGTGGGTGGGTGGGGGATCTGTCTCTGCACTAGCTGGGCAGGGGAGGCGTGCCAGATCTGCCTGGCAGGTGCCATCCTGCATTTGGCTTTCCACTCCTCCGTTCTATAGGACGTGGGAGAATCAAAATAAGCCCCTGTCGTTGTGGGGCGCAGGGCCCAAGCGAACGTTTTCCACTCCCTGCTTTTGAGTTTGGATTGAACCAGTGTTCCCTGTAAGCTGAGTGAGGGTGAGCCAGCTCCCAGTCTATTAGCCTCCGGCTCACACCTGTTTTTGTCTTTGCTCGGGAAGGAGGGCTCCAGAGCAAACTCATTGATGCAGGAGCCAAATCGCTCGCTCATGACCTTAATGCCAGCAGCTCACAAAGTGGAATTTTTGCTCACAGGGCTCCACAGCTTAGAGGGAACATTGGATTCAACTGAGCTGGGGGGGTCCACCCCACTTAATTTTCAGATGAGATCCAGCAAGCCAGGGGTTGTCCTTAAAGGGCTGGATGTTGGACTGGGGGGGGTCTGCAGTGTGACTCCCTCCTGCAGCCATACGCTTTGGGGATTGCTTGTGGTGGTTTTCATCACCCGCCTCTCTCCCAGGGAGGGGTTCTCTGGGGTGCTCCTGTCTGAGCACCGACTGGACTCAGTTTCAGCAAGACTGGTCTGTCACGAGAAAGAACCCGCATGGCGGAGTGGTTAGAAAGTACTTCTGCTCTTCCACAGAAGCTCGCTGGGTGACCTTGAGCCAGTCATATTCTTAAGAACACAGCAGAAGCCACTGTTGGACCAGGCCAATGGCCCATCCAGTCCAACACTCTGTGTCACGCAGTGGCCAGAAATACCAGGTGCCATCAGGAGGTCCAGCAGTGGGGCCAGGACACGAAGCCCCCACTGTTGACCCCCCAAGCACCAAGAATACAGAGCATCACTTGCCCCAGTCATAAGAACATCAGAGAAGCCGATGTTGGCCAATGGCCCATCTAGTCCAACTCTCTGGGTCACACAGTGGCCAAAAATGCCAGGTGCCCTCAGGAGGCCCAGCAGTGGGGCCAGGACACTAGAAGCCCCTCCCACTGTTGCCCCCCCCCAAGCACCAAGAATACAGAGCATCACTTGCCCCAGTCATAAGAACATCAGAGAAGCCGATGTTGGCCAATGGCCCATCTAGTCCAACTCTCTGGGTCACACAGTGGCCAGAATTACCAGGTGCCCTCAGGAGGTCCAACAGTGGGGCCAGGACACTGGAAGCCCTCCCACTGTTCACTCCCCCGCCCAAGCACCAAGAAGACAGAGCATCCCTGCCCCAGACAGAGTGTTCCATCTACAGCCAGGCATGAATCCCCCTGCCCCACAGCAGAACACATCAAAGAATTAGCCTGGCTTCATTTGCAGAGAAAACTGTCCCCCACCTCCCCCAAAAGAGAGATTCCAACTCCAGGTGGTGCTGATTTACCCAGGAGGTGTGTAGGGATGGGGTTTCTTTCCCAACCACTATTAATTTTTTTTCCAACCACTAATTTTTCCCAACCACTATTAATTAGCCTGGTGTATAAGGAAAAGCAGCCATTCACTGTATCCAGCAGGGGACGGTGTGTAGCAGTGGCAGAGCCCAGGTTCAATCCCCGGCATCTCCAGTTAAAAGTGACCAGGCAGGAGGTGATGGGAAGGACCTCCACCTGAGACCCTGGAGAGCTGTAAAGAGGGGCTGTGGCTCAGTGGCAGAGCCTCTGCTTGGCCTGCAGAAGGTCCCAGGTTCAATCCCCGGCATCTCCAGTTAAAAGGACCAGGCAGCAGGTGATGGGAAAGACCTCCACCTGAGACCCTGGAGAGCCGTAAAGAGGGGCTGTGGCTCAGTGGCAGAGCCTCTGCTTGGCATGCAGAAGGTCCCAGGTTCAATCCCCGGCATCTCCAGTTAAAAGGACCAGGCAGGAGGTGACAGGAAAGACCTCCACCTGAGACCCTGGAGAGCTGTAAAGAGGGGCTGTGGCTCAGTGGCAGAGCCTCTGCTTGGCATGCAGAAGGTCCCAGGTTCAATCCCCGGCATCTCCAGTTAAAAGGACCAGGCAGGAGGTGACAGGAAAGACCTCCACCTGAGACCCTGGAGAGCTGTAAAGAGGGGGCTGTGGCTCAGTGGCAGAGCCTCTGCTTGGCATGCAGAAGGTCCCAGGTTCAATCCCCAGCATCTCCAGTTAAAAGGACCAGGCAGGAGGTGATGGGAAAGACCTCCGCCTGAGACCCTGGAGAGCTGTAAAGAGGGGCTGTGGCTCAGTGGCAGAGCCTCTGCTTGGCATGCAGAAGGTCCCAGGTTCAATCCCCGGCATCTCCAGTTAAAAGGACCAGGCAGGAGGTGATGGGAAAGACCTCCGCCTGAGACCCTGGAGAGCTGTAAAGAGGGGCTGTGGCTCAGTGGCAGAGCCTCTGCTTGGCATGCAGAAGGTCCCAGGTTCAATCCCCAGCATCTCCAGTTAAAAGGACCAGGCAGGAGGTGATGGGAAAGACCTCCGCCTGAGACCCTGGAGAGCTGTAAAGAGGGGCTGTGGCTCAGTGGCAGAGCCTCTGCTTGGCATGCAGAAGGTCCCAGGTTCAATCCCCGGCATCTCCAGTTAAAAGGACCAGGCAGGAGGTGATGGGAAAGACCTCCGCCTGAGACCCTGGAGAGCTGTAAAGAGGGGCTGTGGCTCAGTGGCAGAGCCTCTGCTTGGCATGCAGAAGGTCCCAGGTTCAATCCCCAGCATCTCCAGTTAAAAGGACCAGGCAGGAGGTGATGGGAAAGACCTCCGCCTGAGACCCTGGAGAGCTGTAAAGAGGGGCTGTGGCTCAGTGGCAGAGCCTCTGCTTGGCATGCAGAAGGTCCCAGGTTCAATCCCCGGCATCTCCAGTTAAAAGGACCAGGCAGGAGGTGATGGGAAAGACCTCCGCCTGAGACCCTGGAGAGCTGTAAAGAGGGGCTGTGGCTCAGTGGCAGAGCCTCTGCTTGGCATGCAGAAGGTCCCAGGTTCAATCCCCAGCATCTCCAGTTAAAAGGACCAGGCAGGAGGTGATGGGAAAGACCTCCGCCTGAGACCCTGGAGAGCTGTAAAGAGGGGCTGTGGCTCAGTGGCAGAGCCTCTGTTTGGCATGCAGAAGGTCCCAGGTTCAATCCCCGGCATCTCCAGTTAAAAGGACCAGGCAGGAGGTGATGGGAAAGACCTCCGCCTGAGACCCTGGAGAGCTGTAAAGAGGGGCTGTGGCTCAGTGGCAGAGCCTCTGCTTGGCATGCAGAAGGTCCCAGGTTCAATCCCCAGCATCTCCAGTTAAAAGGACCAGGCAGGAGGTGATGGGAAAGACCTCCGCCTGAGACCCTGGAGAGCTGTAAAGAGGGGCTGTGGCTCAGTGGCAGAGCCTCTGCTTGGCATGCAGAAGGTCCCAGGTTCAATCCCCAGCATCTCCAGTTAAAAGGACCAGGCAGGAGGGGATGGGAAAGACCTCCGCCTGAGACCCTGGAGAGCTGTAAGAGGGGCTGTGGCTCAGTGGCAGAGCCTCTGCTTGGCATGCAGAAGGTCCCAGGTTCAATCCCCGGCATCTCCAGTTAAAAGGACCAGGCAGGAGGTGATGGGAAAGACCTCCACCTCAGACCCTGGAGAACTGCTGCCTGTCTCAGGACCACTGTTCCCTTGAAGCTCTGGCTCACACATTTTTGTCTTAGCTCAGGAAGGGATGGCTCCAGAAGAGCAAACTAATGGATGCAGCAGCCAAATTGCTCGCTCACAACTTTAATGCCAGTAGCTCACAAAGTAGAATTTTTGCTCACAAGACTCCACAGCTTAGAGGGAGCACTGCTCAGCAGATACTACTGACCTTGATAGACCAAGGGTCTGATTCAGTATAAGGCAGATTCGTTTGTTCATATGCAAGGAGTGAGATTGGGAGGCATGGTGGCTCAGTGGCAGAGCCTCTGCTTGGCATGCAGAACGTCCCAGGTTCAATCCCCGGCAGCATCCCTAGCTGAAAAGGACCAGGCAGGAGGTGATGTGAATGAACTTTGTCCTGAGACCCTGGAGAATCACTGCTAGTCTGAATAGACAGGACGGAACTTGATGGACCAAAAGTGTGATTCACTAGAAGTCAGGTTTATGTTTGTGCCTATATTGTGTGTGGGGGGGGCACCTTAAAGAGAAGAAGAAGAAGAAGAGGAGGAGGAGATTGGATTTATACCCTGCCCTTCACTACCCAAGGGAGTCTCAGAGTGGCTTACAAACTCCTTTCCCTTCCCCTCTCCACAGCAGGCACCCCGTGAGCAATGCTCCCTCTAAGCTGTGGAGTCTTGTGAGCTACTGGCATTAAAATTGTGAGCAAGCATTTGGCTATGGCATAAATTAGCTTGCTTTGGAGCCATCCTTCCTGAGCTAAGACAAAAATGTGTGAGCTGGAGGCTAAAAAAATCTGTGATCTAGCTCACACTAACTCAGCTTAGAGGGAACACTGCCTGTGAGGTAGGTGAGGCTGAGAGAGCTCTGACAGAAACTGCTCTTTGTCAAGGACAGCTGTGCCAGAACTGTGGCTTGCCGAAGGTCATACCCCGCCCTTCACTACAGACAAAGGAGTTTCAGAGCAGCTTACAAACTCCTTTCCCTTCCCCTCCCCACCACAGACACCCTGTGAGGTTGCTGGTGCTGAGAGAGCTCTGACAGAAACTGCTCTTTTTTCAAGAACAGCTCTTGTCAGAACTATGGCGTGCCCAACGTCATCCAGCAGCTGCAAGTGGAGGAGTGGGGAATCAAACCCGATTCTGCCAGATTAGAGTCCGCGCACTTAACCACTACACCAAACTGGCTGGATCAAAAGCCGCTCCCTGGTGGGTGGAAGTGGACTTCCCTTGCAAGATTGCAACATATTGGGGGGGCCCTGTAAGATTATGCAATGTCTGTAGCACTGCAAGAGATCCTGGCAACCCCCTCTCAGAACGTGCACCCCCTTTCCCAAAATGCCATGCCTTCCCGACAGCCCCTCCGGTCGGCCAGCTGGCTCATTGGAAAAGGACATACGGGTGTATCCATCTGGTCAGTTTATTGGTTTCTGGGTTTCTTTTAGCTTGAAAACAAAATAGCGAAAAAGGATATCCTGGCACCGTGTCAGATCCTTGAGGCTGGTCCAAACCGCAGGCTGAGATGTGGTTTTGGTGACGTTCCTGCTTTGCCCTGAGCCAAAGGAGGACAACGCACTTGTGGCTATTAGCAAATCGTCAATTGTTCTTCTTAATGGGGACTAGTAATTGTGATCTCTTAACTGCAGCTTCTCCATGTGCAGCTGCTGGTGTGACCTTGGGTCAGTCACAAGTTCTTTCAGAGCTGTTCTCTCAAGAGCAGTTCTCGAGAGAGCTGTCTCAGCCCCACCTCCCTCACAGGGTGTCTGTTGTGGGGAGGGGAAGGGAAAGGAGATTGTAAGCCGTTCTGAGACTCCTTCGGGTAGTGAAGGGCGGGGGGTATAAACCGAGTCATAAGAACATAAGAGAAGCCAATGTTGAATTAGGCCAATGGCCCATCTAGTCCAACACTCTGTGTCACACAGTGGCCAAAATATACCAGGTGCCATCAGGAGGTCCAGCAGTGGGGCCAGGACACTAGAAGCCCTCCCACTGCTGCCCCTCCCAGCACCAAGAATAGAGTGCATCACCTGCCCCAGACGGAGAGTTCCCATCTCTACCCTGTGGCTAATAGCCACTGATGGACCTCTGCTCCATATGTTGATCTAATTCCCTCTTGAAACTGTCCATGCTTGTAGCTGCCACCACCTCCTGTGGCAGTGAATTCCATATGTTAATCACTCTTTAGGTGAAGAAGGACTTCCTTTTATCTGTTCTAACCCGACTGCTCAGTCTCTTCTTCTTCTTTTCAAAGACATTTGCAGAAATAGGAAGGCAATACATTGGGTCTTCAACTTCTCCAGATCTCCATTCTAGTATTGGCCTTTGATAACTGCAGTGTGTTTCCTTCTTAGAGCAAAAGGATGTCTCCTATCAGTGATTTCCCAAAGGAGAATACACCTTTCAAACACGGGGGGTACCAGGGGGAATCCTTCTGGACCAGGAACATTTTGTGTCCTTATTCTAAAATGAATTTTGCTGTTGGAGCCCTAGAGCCATATGCGGTATAAAGATATCTTAGTCGAGAGGGGCCCAGAGAGAAGAAAAGGAGAGGCAGAAGCCATTCTAACTGCCCAGCTAAAAACTTCGGCAAGGTGCTCTGCACTTCGACTGGGAAGGCAATAGTAAACCGCATTTTGGGAGGAAAATATCTATTTTAATGTCTCTCCATTTGATCCAGAGGCAGCTTTTGCATAAAACAATCCAATTAAACAGTTCAGACCGTTCCATGCAAAGCCCCGATGAACCACAAAGGGAGAACGGAGGCTTCGCCACCATCTGCCAGGACCACGTTTAAGGTCCTGGCGTGCCGTACGGGAAGCCAGGTTGGCAGAGCGGAAGCGCAATGTGCAGAGATGCGGTCGTCCCTCGGAGGGCTGAGTCACACGGCCATCCGGAGCACAGAGGCTGGAAGAGAAGCTTGCCCGTGGCTGTTCACAGCCCCATGCCGAGCACTCTGCCAGGGCTTCCCGGAGCATGCTGGAAGCCCCTCCTTGTGAGGGGGTAGTCCCACAAGCTCTTGAGCCCGGGGTCTGCCAGAGAGCCCTGTGCAAACCTGGCCAGCCGCAGGGAGCAAGGGAGAACCAGAGGGGACGTGGGTGTGCGTCGGACTGGCATGCGCAGCTGGGTTTCTAGAGACCAGAGGGAAATAGCCTCATTCTGCCTCGGCCGCAAGGGACTAAGCCTGCATCTGCTTTGACCGCACCATCCTTCTGCGTCTCTGTCACACTCTGCGGTCAATAGGCAGCGGCCCTCTCTGTCCACGAGCCAGCCACATGGCCTCCCCAGCAGCCTGGCAGACAGATGGTCGGGGGCAAACGGGCAACTTCTGCACCGCCTGCAAACTGCCCTGCAGAAGCCCGACCTTGCTGGCATCCTGAAGGGCGCCTCATCCTGGGCTCCCTGACTGCCAGTTGCCAGGGTATGCAGCCACCGTCTCAGCCGACACCCCAGTGTTGGGGGATTCGCCCCCAGATCCACAGGCACTAGGGAACAGGTTGCCTTGAAGGACGCCCCAAGTCCCCTCTCTGCTTGCTGGCCTTGCAAGACTTCATAGAACGAATCATAGAATGTTAGAGTTGGAAGGGATCTTGAAGGTCATCTAGTCTAACCCCCTGCATTTAACTTCCTGGTTAAGAGCTGCAGAAGTGGGCTTGATCCCCCCCCCCGCATCTCCACGAGAAGCCTGCTGGGTGACCTTGGGCCAGCCACAGTTCTCACTGAACTCTCTCAGCCCCACCTACCTCACAAGCAATGCTGCCTCTATGCTGTGGAGTCTTGTGAACAGAAATCCTACTTCGTGAGCTACCGGCACTAAATGTTGTGAGCGAGCGACTTGGCTACGGCATCCGTCAGCCCCCCCTTCCTGAGCGAAGACAAAAATGCATGAGCCGGAGGCTAAAAGACTGTCAGCTAGCGCACACTCACTCAGCTTAGAGGGGACACTGCTCACAAGGTGCCTGTTGTGGGGAGGGGAAGAGAGGGCGAGCGTAAGCTGCTTTTGAGTCTCCTTAAAGCGGGGTATAAAAAGCTATTCTTCTTTCTCTTTGATTATCTGCATCCCTTCAATCCTCTGTTATTCTGCCACTTCTTGTTTTCCCTTTGGGGGGCGGTGTGTGTGGATCCAGTCGCCTTTGCCCTTTGGGGGAGGGGCTGTCCTGCCAGAGTCTAGCTGTTCATCACTTACCTAGCATTCGGCACCTGCAAAAGCCTTTCTTGTGTTTGGGCTCAAAACAGCCCTGTAGGGTAGGCCAGTGCACCCAGGGCTGTGTGGACTCTGCCCATTTCCCCTCCCCAAGCCCTGTTTCTGGATCGGTCAACTCATCTGGCTTTGTGCCATCTGTCGGGTCAGACCACTGATTTGTCTGGATCTTCAGACAGGCCGGGACTCAGGCACAGAAAACCTCCCCCCCTCCAGTGCCTCAGAGAGGCTTTGGCTACAGACGGGAGAATGCACGGGTGGGCGGGCGGCACAGCAGGACGGGGAAGAGCCAACAGGATAGAGGGAGGGGCCGGCTGTGGTTTTCATCAAGGGATGCAAGGCCTGCAGGAACACTTAGAAGACAGAAGTGACTTGTGTCCCTTGAGCTACCACCCCTCCCCTTTTACTGAATCAGACCCTTGGCCCATCAAGGTCAGTATCGTCGCAGAAGCTCTCCAGGGTCTCTCAGGCTGAGGTCCTTCACATCACCTACTGCCTGGTCCTTTTTAACTGGAGATGCTGGGGACTGAACCTGGGACCTTCTGCATGCCAAGCAGAGGCTCTGCCACTGAGCCACAGCCCCTCTTTACAGCTCTCCAGGGTCTCAGGCTGAGGTCTTTCCCATCACCTCCTGCCTGGTCCTTTTTATGGCCCCTCCCCACCCTCCCTCCCTCCTCCCTCTTGGCTTCCTTTCTGTTCAGGGAGAGATGCTCTCGTGCCAGGTGGAGAGTCTAAGAAAGGAATCAGACGGAAAGGCCTGTAGGGAAGTGAAACTGGCAAAGCACAGAGCTGGAGGGTAGAGCCCATCCACTGCCAAGCCCCCTGGCATATCGCACAGGGTAGATGTTGAGCCAGTGATTTACGGGCACGGCAGAATGTATGTGGCAGAACTTGGCAAGCAGATCGGGCACTGTGCCTTTTCCAGGTAAAGATAAAAGGTTTCCCTTGCTCGAAAGCCAATCAAAGCCAACTCTAGGGGTGCAGTGCTCATCTCCGCTTCCAAGCTGAAGAGCCGGCACTGTCCGAAGACGTTTCCATGGTCATGTGACCGGCATGACTAGATGTCGAGGCGCACGGAACGCTGTTACCTTCCCACCACAGCAGTACCTATTTATCTACTTGCAGTTTCTTGCTTTCGGACTGCTAGGTTGGCAGGAGGCGGGGCCAGAGATGGGAGCTCACTCTGTCACATGGCACTCTGGTCTTGAACTGCTGAACTACAGACCTTCCGCTCTGCAGCTCAGCGTCTTAACCACTTGAGCCACCGTGGCCTCACAGCTTTCTAGATAGAAGGGACCAAGTCCTTCTCCTGACAACCTCACTGCTCTCAGAACACTTGTGGGTAGATGAGTAGAAAAATGCTGACAACCAAGAAGCTTGGCGTGGGCGGCATAAGGTACTGCTAGAGGCAGCGTGGTGTAGTGGTTGCAGTGTCAGACGAGGAACTGGGAGGCCCGGATTTGAATCCCCGGTCTGTCAACTTGCTGGGTGACCTTGGGCCAGTCACACCTTCTCGGTTGGGCCTCCCTCTCAGGGTTGTTGTGAGGATAAAAGGGAGACGGGGAGAAGGAGGAAGGCGGGGTAGAAAGGAAGTGAATAAAGGTAAACAAGACTTGGTGTGAGTCGTCTGGGCGCCAGCGTGGGGCTTCCACTTGCCTGCGACTCACACGTGGTCTCGTGAGCCAGAGGACACACGTTTCCATTTTATCTCACGGAGGGCTGAACTAAAGACTGTCGTGTTTGTGAGTTGGGCCTGTGGGCGCGGACGCCATTTTGGAGCCGAACTCGGCCATTTCAAGATGCCTGTGCAAGAAAGCCTTTACCCAAAATCAAACTTTGTTGGGTCTTAAAGGTACCTGCCCGGACTCAGACTTGGTTCCGTTGCTGAAGACCGACAGGGCGACCCCACCAGAGCCGGTTTGGTGTAGTGGTGAAGTGCGCGGACTCTAATCTGGGAGAACCGGGTTTGATTCCCCACTCCTCCACATGCACCTGGCTGGATGACCTTGGGCAAGCCATAGTCCTGTCAGAGCTGTTCTTGAAAAAGAGCAGTTTCTGTCAGAGCTCTCTCAGCCCCACCGACCTCACAAGCAGTGTTCCCTCTGGCCTGTGGCTCTTTGCCTAGGGGCTCTGTAAGAAGCCCAGGAAGAGCCAGAAAGCCAGGACCTTGGCTCCTTGGTAAGGTAAGTAGACTCCTACAACAGGAGCCATATAAATACAAAGGGTTTTAAAAGGGGGGTTATAGAAAAGTATTTGTTTAAAAACAATTATGAAGCCAGAATGCCAGCAGGGGGTTGGGGGCTATCCAGTGTTTTGCATGGAGTGTCACATGTATGACTATCTGCCCACTGGTCAGAAGTCTTGGGTGTGTGCTCGGTGCAAGGAGCTCCTGGTTCTCAGGGAGCGAGTTTGCTCCCTTGAGGCCAAGGTGGCTGACCTGGAGAAGCAGGGACAGTCAGTTAGGTGCACGGGGAAGACTCTCGGGGACTTGTTAGATATGTCCCACTCTGGATCTGGCAGCCCGGCTGCTGCCAGGGAGCATGAGGGTCAAGGGGAAAAGGGGCACCATGCTGAGGATAAGGGGAATGTGCCCTCAGAAGGGACCTCTTCTTCAGCTGGTGAACGGGTATCCTTTCGTACCAAGGAACCGTCCCTGGGAAGGGTGGGAGGGGGGCTCTTGGTAGTTGGTGATTCGATCCTTAGGCAGGTAGACAGCTGGGTGGCGAACCCGCGTACTGACCGTATGGTGACTTGCCTGCCTGGTGCGAAGGTAGCGGACATTACGCGTGTTTTAGATAGGCTGGTAGATAGTGCTGGGGAGGAGCCAGTGGTCGTGGTGCACGTCGGCACCAACGATGTGGGGAAATGCAGTCGTGAGGTCCTGGAGGAGAAATTTAGGCTGCTGGGCAGGAAACTCAAGGCCAGGACCTCCAAGGTAGCCTTCTCGGAAGTGCTACCTGTTCCACGCGCAGGGCCGGAGAGACAGGCACAGATCAGGAGTCTCAATGCGTGGATGAGACGGTGGTGTAGGGGGAAGGGTTCAAGTTTGTTAGGCACTGGGATGCTTTTTGGGACAAGAGGGAGCTGTACAAAAGGGACGGTCTCCACTTGTCCCGAGAAGGAACCAGGCTGCTGGCGCTCAAAATCAAAAAGGTGGCAGAGCAGTTTTTAAACTGAATAATGGGGGAAAGCCGACAGGAGATGAAAAGTCTCTGGTTCGGGATGGCTCATCTCAAAGAGATGAAGGGGTAGCTATTACTTTTGTACAAGGAAATGGATTACAATTGTCCACTGAGACTGTGGCTAATGATAGGAACTGCCTGGCAAGGTCTCGAGGCAGCAAGAGGAAGGCTGTGGGCTTAACAAACGTGGGAAACTATAAGTGTTTATACACAAATGCTAGAAGTCTCCGAAGTAAAATCGGGGAGTTGGAATGCTTGGTGTTGGGGGGGGAAATAGACTTTGTGGGTATTTCAGAAACTTGGTGGGATGAGGAAAATCAGTGGGATACGGTGATTCCTGGTTATAAATTATATCGGAAGGATAGGGGGAAAAGGGTTGGAGGTGGGGTGGCTCTGTATGTCAGAGAGGGTATACCGTCCAGTAAGATTGAGAGGGTAAGAGAATTGGATTCACTTCTGGAAATGCTATGGGTTGAAATAGTGGGTCCAAAAGGAGGCTTAACAGTGGGAGTTTGTTATCGCCCACCAGATCAAAAGATAGAGGAGGATTATAAAATGATGAATGAATTAAAGATAGCGGCTAGACGAAATAACTGTGTTGTAATAGGCGACTTTAACTACCCACACATTGATTGGGTCAATATGAGTTCTAGTCGGGAAAAAGAGATTGCGTTCTTAGACACTCTCAATGACTGTGCTGTGGAACAGATGGTCACAGATCCTACCAGGGGAGAGGCGATCCTGGATTTGGTCCTAAGTAACACCCAAGACCTGGTGAGAGATGTAAAAGTGATTGCACCACTTGGGAACAGTGACCATAATGTCATTGAGTTTAACATTTGTACAGATAGGGAGTTGCCCAAAAAGACTGATGCAACCACTTTTAACTTTAAAAGGGGTAACTTCTCTGGTATGAGGGGACATGTGAGGAAGAAATTGAAAGGAAGAGTGGAGAAGGTCAAAACCATTGGGGAAGCTTGGAGACTATTTAAAAAGACAATCCTAGAAGCTCAGAAAAAATATATACCACAAGTTAGGAAAGGTACAAATAGGTATAGAAAAAAGCCTGCATGGTTAACAAATAAAGTAATGGAAGCTGTAAAAGGTAAGAAGGATTCCTTTAAGCGGTGGAAAGCTAGTCTTAGTGAGGTTGATAAAAGGGAACACAGACTATGGCAAATAAAATGCAAGTCTGTGATCAGGCAAGCAAAAAGGGAATATGAGGAGCATATCGCAAAAAACATAAAGACCAACAATAAAACTTTCTTCAAATACATTAGAAGTAGGAAGCCAGCCAGGGAGGCAGTGGGGCCCTTGGATGACCAAGGGGTAAAAGGAGTAGTGAAGGATGATAGGGAAATGGCTGAGAAGCTGAATGCATTTTTTGCCTCTGTCTTCACTGTGGAAGAGGAGAAGTGTTTGCCCACTCCAGAAGCACCGATTTTGGGAGGGGGTTTGAAAGACCTGAATCAGATTGTGGTAACAAGAGAGGAAGTCCTCCGACTGATGGACAATTTAAAAACTAATAAATCACCAGGCCCGGATGGCATTCATCCGAGAGTTCTGAAAGAACTCAAATGTGAACTTGTGGATCTCCTGACAAAAATATGTAATCTTTCTTTAAAATCTGCCTCCATTCCTGAGGACTGGAAGGTAGCTAATGTCACTCCCATCTTTAAAAAGGGCTCCAGGGGAGACCCAGGAAATTACAGGCCAGTCAGTCTGACATCGATACCGGGTAAGTTGGTGGAAACTGTTATTAAGGAAAGAATTAGTAGGCACATTGATGAACAAAAACTATTGAGGCAGACTCAGCATGGGTTCTGTAAGGGAAGATCTTGTCTCACTAACCTGTTAGTGTTTTTTGAGGGAGTGAACAAACATGTGGACAAGGGGGACCCAATAGATATTATTTACCTTGACTTCCGGAAAGCTTTTGATACAGTTCCTCATCAAAGGCTCCTAAGTAAGCTCAATAGTCATGGGATAAAAGGACAAGTCCTCTTGTGGATCAAAAATTGGCTTATAAATAGGAAACAGAGAGTGAGTATAAATGGGAAACGTTCTCAGTGGAGGGTGGTAAGCAGTGGGGTACCACAGGGATCAGTACTCGGTCCCATGCTTTTTAACTTGTTTATTAACGATTTGGAATTGGGAGTAAGCAGTGATGTGGCTAAATTTGCAGATGACATGAAGTTGTTCAGGGTGGTGAAAACCAGGGAGGATTGTGAGGCACTCCAAAGGGATCTGTTGAGGATGGGTGAGTGGGCGTCAACGTGGCAAATGGGGTTCAATGTGGCCAAGTGCAAAGTGATGCACATTGGAGCCAAAAATCCTAAATATAAATACACGTTGATGGGGTCTGATCTGGCAGAGACGGACCAAGAGAGAGATCTTGGAGTCGTAGTGGATAACTCGCTGAAAATGTCTACACAATGTGTAGCTGCAATAAAGAAGGCCAACGCTATGCTGGGGATTATTAGGAAGGGAATTGATAACAAATCAGCCAGTATCATCATGCCCCTGTATAAATCATTGGTGCGACCTCATTTGGAATACTGTGTACAGTTCTGGTCACCACATCTCAAAAAGGATATTATAGCATTGGAAAAAGTGCAGAGAAGGGCAACTAGAATGATAAAAGGGTTCGAACACCTTCCCTATGAAGAAAGGTTAAAATGCTTGGGGCTCTTTAGCTTGGAGAAACGTCGGCTGAGAGGTGACATGATCGAGGTTTATAAGATTATGAATGGGATTGAGCAGGTTGAGAAAGAAGTACTTTTCTCCCTTTCTCACAATACAAGAACTCGTGGGCACTCTATGAAATTGCTGAGCAGTCGGGTTAGAACAGATAAAAGGAAATACTTCTTCACCCAAAGAGTGATTAACATATGGAATTCACTGCCACAGGAGGTCGTGGCAGCTGCAAGCATGGACAGTTTCAAGAGGAAATTAGATAAACATCTGGAGCAGAAGTCCACCAGTGGCTATGAGCCACAGGGTATAGATGGGAACTCTCAATCTGGGGCAGGTGATGCACTCTATTCTTGGTGCTGGAGGGGGCAGCAGTGGGAGGGCTTCTGGTGCCCTGGCCCCACTGCTGGACCTCCTGATGGCACCTGGTATATTTTGGCCGCTGTGTGACAGAGTGTTGGACTAGATGGGCCATTGGCCTGATTCAACATTGGCTTCTCTTATGTTCTTATGTTCTTATGTTAAGCTGAGTTAGTGCGAGCTAGCTCACAGTGTTTTAGCCTCCGGCTCACACATCTTTGCCTTCGCTCAGGAAGGAGGGCTCCAGAGCAAACTAATTCATGCAGTAGCCAAATCGCTCGCTCACAACTTTAATGCCAGTAACGCACGAAGTAGTATTTTTGCTCACAAGACTCCACAGCTTAGAGGGAACACTGCTCACAGAGCATCTGTCTGTTGTGGGGAGGGGAAGGGAAAGGAGTTTGTAAGCTGCTCTGAGACTCCCTTGGGTACTGAAGGGCGGGGTATAAATCCAAACTCTTCTCCTTCTCCTCTTATTTTTTTCTTTATTTTTTGTGTGTGTTTTTTGGGGAAAAAATTATTTTGCACACTACATATACAACAAACTACAACACTACAAAACTAAACACTAAACTAAAATTAAGCTATACAAGGATCATGTAAAATGTTAGTTAATAGCTTGGTCAAAGGCCTCTCTATACTGACATTAATGGAATGTAGCACTCTCTTGCAGCTTTTATTTACTATCTGGTACTTTTCTAAATGTGTCATGTAGGCTATAGTTCTGACAAGAGCTGTCCTTGAAAAAGAGCCATTTCTGTCAAGAGCTCTCTCAGCTCCACCGACCTCCCAGGGTGTCTCTTGTGGGGAGGGGAAGGGAAAGGAGTTTGTAAGCTGCTCTGAGACTCCTTTGGGTAGTGAAGGGTGGGGTATAGATCCAATCTCTTCTTCTTCTTCTTCTACCTTACAGGGTGTCTGTTGTGGGGAGGGGAAGGGAAAGGAGTTTGTAGCTCTGAGACTCCTTTGGGCAGTGAAGGGCAGGGTATAAATCCAATCTCTTCTCTTCTTCTTCTACCTCACAGGGTGTCTGTCTGTTGTGGGGAGGGAAAGGGAAAAGAGTTTGTAAGCGGCTTCCTTATTTGTGAACTTCTTTGTTCTGCATGCCTGGGGAGGGGGCCCCATTATTTTAGCTCTGGCCTGGTCTGTCTGTGCGACAGTTCTGCGATTCTCTTGTTTAACGCCGGCTGCCCTTGTCTCCTTGCAGTGTGCATGTACAGAGAGCCTTCGCTGCATGAAATCGGAGAGAAGCAAGGACGCTCTAGGAAAAGCTCGGGGACGCCCACCATGAATGGCGGCAAAGTCGTCAACCAGGACTCCACATAGCCGAGAGAAGAGCCACCCGCCCCTGCATCCGACTTCTCCCCCCCGCCCGCCCGCCCGCCCACCCACCCACGGAACCCTCACGGAGACCGCAGTGAGAAACTGACCAAGGCAGGAGCTTCTAGTAGCAGCTAAGAATCTGAACTCAACCCTTTCCTTTGTGTAGGATGAGGAGATCTTGCCTGTTGCGACGTTTTAGAGTGCAATCACACACATACAAACACGTACACACAGCGAGGGGGGGGGGAGGACAACCACCACCGCCTATTTTCAATCCGGACTCCATTAACATTTTAAAAAAACAAAAAACAGCAAAACTGTTTGCTCTTGTGATCGGGGGGGGGGGACTGTTCATCTCTCTGCATAAAGGATAATAATAAATAAATAAAATATCTAACAATAATAATAATAATAATAATAAAGGATACTAATAATAAAGGTGTTATCTTTAAGAAAAATAAAAAAAGAGATTTGCTTTTGGAGAACCAAACTCCGTTGGTGATGTGGAACACGAGTGCAAATGACGCCGGCGTGAACGTGGCGGCGGTTTCGGGTGCGAGATGTAGCGCTCCATTACTCATCGTCATCTTCCCGTAGGTGAGCTTTCTAAAATCAGAATGCTCTGCTGACACCCCTGGATGTGTGACAGGGAGCCTTGGTTTCACCTCCTCCTTGGCGGCCTTTTCCTTGCATGCGTCTGTGTGTTTGTGTCGGTGTGTCCTTGCGGTCATTCCCAGGCCTTAAGAGGGTATCTCATGCACAGGTGAGCCAAATATGTTTTCCTAGCCCCTGCGGCTGCTTTAGGATTTGCCAGAATCAATGGCTACTCTTAGCTAGCAGGCTGAAGGCAAAAATAATTTTTTTTTTAACAGTTTGAGGTACGAGTGGAATTCAGAAGAACCGAGTGACGTAAGAACATAAGAGAAGCGAAATGTTGGGTCAGGCCAACGGCCCATCCAGTCCAACACTCTGTGTCACGCAGTGGCCAAAAATACCAGGTGCCCTCAGGAGGTCCAGCAGTGGGGCCAGGACACTAGAAGCCCCTCCCACTGTTGCCCCCACCCCCAAGCACCAAGAATACAGAACATCACTTGCCCAAGACAGAAGAACATAAGAGAAGCCAGTGTTGGATCAGGCCAACGGCCCATCCAGTCCAACACTCTGAGTCGCACAGTGGCCAAAAATACCAGGGGCCATCTGGATGTCCAGAAGTGGGGCCAGGACACTAGAAGCCCTCCCACTGCTGCCCCACCCTCCAAGCACCATAGAATACAGAGCATCACTTGCCCCAGACAGAAGAACATAAGAGAGAAGCCAGTGTTGGATCAGGCCAACGGCCCATCCGGTCCATCACTCTGAGTCACACAGTGGCCAAAAATACCAGGGGCCATCAGGAGGTCCAGCAGTGGGGCCAGGACACTAGAAGCCCTCCCACTGCTGCCCCCACCCTCCAAGCACCATAAATACAGAACATCACTTGCCCTAGACAGAAGTACATAAGAGAAGCCAATGTTGGATCAGGTCAATGGCCCATCCAGTCCAACACTCTGTGTCACCCAGTGGCCAAAAAGACCAGGTGCCCTCAGGAGGTCCAGCAGTGGGGCCAGGACACTAGAAGCCCTCCCACTGCTGCCCCCACCCTCCAAGCACCATAAATACAGAACATCACTTGCCCTAGACAGAAGAACATAAGAGAAGCCAATGTTGGATCAGGCCAACGGCCCATCCAGTCCAAAACTCTGTGTCACACAGGGGCCAAAAAGACCAGGTGCCCTCAGGAGGTCCAGCAGTCGGGCCAGGAAATTAGAAGCCCTCCCACTGTTGCCCCCACCCCCCAAGCACCAAGAATACAGAACATCACTTGCCCAAGACAGAAGTACATAAGAGAAGCCAATGTTGGATCAGGCCAATGGCCCATCCAGTCCAACACTCTGTGTCACCCAGTGGCCAAAAGACCAGGTGCCCTCAGGAGGTCCAGCAGTGGGGCCAGGACACTAGAAGCCCTCCCACTGCTGCCCCCACCCTCCAAGCACCATAAATACAGAACATCACTTGCCCTAGACAGAAGAACATAAGAGAAGCCAATGTTGGATCAGGCCAACGGCCCATCCAGTCCAACACTCTGCCTCACACAGTGGCCAAAAATACCAGGTGCCCTCAGGAGGTCCAGCAGTGGGGCCAGGACACTAGAAGCCCTCCCACTGCTGCCCCCACCCTCCAAGCACCATAAATACAGAACAACACTTGCCCTAGACAGAAGTACATAAGAGAAGCCAATGTTGGATCAGGCCAATGGCCCATCCAGTCCAACACTCTGTGTCACCCAGTGGCCAAAAAGACCAGGTGCCCTCAGGAGGTCCAGCAGTGGGGCCAGGACACTAGAAGCCCTCCCACTGCTGCCCCCACCCTCCAAGCACCATAAATACAGAACATCACTTGCCCTAGACAGAAGAACATAAGAGAAGCCAATGTTGGATCAGGCCAACGGCCATCCAGTCCAACACTCTGTGTCACACAGGGGCCAAAAAGACCAGGTGCCCTCAGGAGGTCCAGCAGTCGGGCCAGGAAATTAGAAGCCCTCCCACTGTTGCCCCCACCCCCAAGCACCAAGAATACAGAACATCACTTGCCCAAGACAGAAGAACATAAGGAGAAGCCAGTGTTGGATCAGGCCAATGGCCCATCTGGTCCATCACTCTGAGTCACACAGTGGCCAAAAATACCAGGTGCCCTCAGGAGGTCCAGCAGTGAGGCCAAGACACTAGAAGCCCCTCCCACTGTTTCTCCCCTCCAAGCACCAAGAATACAGGGCATCACCTTGCCCCAGACTGAGAGTTCCTATCTATACCTTGTGGCTAATAGCCACTGATGGACCTCTGCTCCATATGTCCATCCAATTCCCTCTTATAAGAATAGAAGAGAAGCCAGTGTTGAATCAGGCAAACAGGCCATCCAGTCCAACACTCTGTGTCACACAGTGGCCAAAAATACCAGGTGCCCTCAGGAGGTCCAGCAGTGGGGCCAGGACACTTGAAGCTCTCCCACTGTTGCCCCCACCCCCAAGCACCAAGAATACAGAACATCACTTGCCCAAGAAAGAAGAACATAAGAGAGAAGCCAGTGTTGAATCAGGCCAATGGCCCATCCAGTCCAACACTCTCTGTCACACAGTGGCCAGAATTACCAGGTGCCCTCAGGGAGGTCCAGCAGTGGGGCCAAGCAGTGACTAGGCAGGTGGCCAGGAGGGCTGCCTTCCCTGCACCGTCACTTTCTGAGCACCCGTGCCAAAACAGCGGCAGCCTCCGTGCTCAGAAGCCACTTGTATCTCACAGGTTGTATAACTCCCTCCTTGCCTCTGATGAAGGGAGATTTGGCGCCCAACAGCTTCTGCCCTGGAAACCTCCAAGGCTGGTCCTCAAGGGGCTCCCAGAACCAGATCCAGCGGATCAGCCAAGATTGTGGGCTCCCCTTCTTCGGAGGTTTTTAAACAGAGGCTGGGTGACAGCAATGCAGATTCTGTGAACTTGGGCAGATCATGAGAGGGAAGGCAGGAAGGGTTGCCCCCGTGCCTAATTTCTTCCGAGTCCAGGGAAATGTTGGTCGCGACTTTGGGGTCAGGAAGCAACTTTTCTCCAGGCCAGTTTGGCTGGAGATCCTGGAGGGTTCCCCCCCATCTTCTGGGCATGGAGCAGAGGGTCACTGGGGGTGTGAAGGGGAGGTATTTGTGAATTTCCTGCCGTGTGCAGGGGGTTGGACTAGATGACCCTGGGGGTCTGTTAAATAGTGGGTTTAACATGGCAGAGCCGAAGGCATAAGAACAGAAGGGAACAGAAGAGAAGCCAATGTTGGATCAGGCCAATGGCCCATCTAGTTCAACACTCTGTCACACAGTGGCCAAAAATACCAGGGGCCCTCAGGAGGTCCAGCAGTGGGGCCAGGACACCACAAGCCCCTCCCACCAGAAGCAGAGTTGGTTTCAGCAAGCAGCAGTTGATTGCATCTCAACAGGACTGCTTTACAGGGGGCATCTGCCCTAACTATGTACACCTAAGCCACTCCCAGCCCCCCATGCCATTGGTGAGTTCAAATGGCCTCCAGGCTCCGGATTGGCTGGCTACCCACCCTCAGAGGGCAGGCTTCAGGCAGGCTGCAGGATACCGCCTGCCTTTGTTCTGGGGCTTCAAGCTCCAACTAGGTGGCCTGCCCAGCCAAGCCCAGACATGCCTCCTTATGTCCAGACATAACAAGGTCCCTCCCAACTCTATGGTTCTATGTTAGCTGCAAGAGCAAATGGGATATGTGGCCAAAAAGGGCCTTCCTTCCCTGGGACTTTCAGTAGAGGCTGGTGTGCATGTGTGGGAGAGGAATCTGCTTGCCTCCGAATTATGTCTGCCCCAAATGCGGCCAGCAATGGAGCCACCTACCCTCAGGCCCTGCTCTGAGCCATTCTGCCCGCCCTGGAGGGCACCACGTCTGTCGCAGGGCTGAATGCCATTAGGAGGTTTATTTACAAACCTGGTGGTGAAAGTCCAGGTGATACTTGGTCATTTAATGTTGGACCCAATCTCAAGCAATTGTGGTTTCAGCCTCAGCCTTGGACAATCCAAACATACCTTGCAGTTTTATTATAGATTAGTGCTAAATCGGGCACACTTATGACCCACTGAAGACATCACACCACAGCTGTGGCTGCCTCCCCTCCCAAAGAAACAGATCTCATCTGGGAAAGAGGAGGAGGGGAAATTGGGGAGGTGGTTCCTAGAAACCCCCTCCCTTTCCCCATGAATATGCCTCAGTGATATAAGAACATAAGATGGACCCAGTGGTCCCTCTAGTCCAGCCTCCTGTCTCACACAGTGGCCAACCAGTTCCTCTGGAGGTCCAACAGCAGGGCATAGAGGCCGAGGCCTTCACAAGAACAGCAGAAGAGCCCTGCTGGATCAGGCCAGTGAAGGTCCACCTAGTCCAGCCTCCTGTCTCACACAGTGGCCAACCAGTTCCTCTGGAGGGCCAACAACAGGGCATAGAGGCCAAGGCCTTTATAAGAGCATCAGAAGAGCCCTGCTGGATCAGACCAGTGAGGGTCCATCTAGTCCAGCATCCTGTCTCACACACAGGGGCCAACCAGTTCCTCTGGACAGCCAGCAACAGGGCAGAGAGGCCGAGGCCTTCATAAGGACATCAGAAGAGCCCTGCTGGAGCAGACCGGTGGTCCCTCTAGTCCAGCATCCTGTCTCACACAATAAGCAACCAGTTCCTCTGCAGGGCCAGCAACAGGGCACAGAGGCCGAGCCCTTCCCCCGATGGTGCCTCCTGGCACTGGCATTCTGAGGCTGACTGCCTTTGAATGTGGAGGCTGCCTTTAGTCACCACGGCTAGTAGCCACTGATATTCCTCTTCTTCGTGAACCTGTCTAACCCCCTTTACAAGCCGTCTGTGCCTGTGGCCATCACTACATCCTCTGGCAGCGCTTTCCGCAATTGCTCCTTGAGAGAAGTAGCATTTGCTTTTTGTCTGTCCTGTACCTACTGCCCATCAATTTCATTTGGTGCCCTCAAGTTCTAATATTATGGGGCGGGGGGGAGAAAGCTCCCTCTATCTCCTTTCTCCACCCCAGCTGTCATTTTAAAAACCTCTTATTATGTCTCTCCATAGCTGCTCGTTTTGCTCAGCTAAGAAGTCCCGGGGTCTCCAGCCTTCCTTCATAGGGAAGGGGCTCCAACCCCCTTGATCGTCTCCGTTGCCCTCTTCTGTACGTTTTGCAGCTCTGCGGTGTCCTTCTTGAGATACGGTGACCGCAACCGCACGCTGTATGACCAAATGGAGCAGCGTCGTGGCGCTGTGCAAGAGCGTTAACACTGTTGATGATACTATACTCAGTCCCTGCATGGATTTCACCACTGCCACACATAAAGACAATGGCCCCAGTCACCAGTATTCCCTCTAAGCTGAGTTAGTGTGAGCTAGCTCCAGCGCTGGCCCCAGGTGTCTGGGCGCCCTAGGCAGGACTGCCTGGGGCGCCCACCCCACCAGGGATGCCAACCTCCAGGTGGGGCCTGGAGATGGCCCAGCACCTAGGAGAGCTGAGGAAGGGGCGGTCTTAGAAGCCCCCCTTCCCTCCCAGGGGCGGCGCGCGCGCTCTCCCGGGTGCCTCGCAGCCGCGAGGCACCCAGGAAAGCCGGGGCTGCCGGCATTGGGCGGCTTGGGGGCCTTTTTACGGGGGGGGGGCATTTTGGCACCCCTGCAGGGCCGGCGCCCTAGGCAAGCGCCTAGCGCGCCTAGTGGGCGAGCCGGCCCTGGCTAGCTCACAGGTTTTTAGCCCCCGGCTCACACATTTTTGTCTTAGCTCAGGAAGGAGGGCTCCAGAGCAAACTCATTTCTGCAGCAGCCCAATCGCTCGCTCACAACTTTAATGCCAGTCGCTCACAAAGTAGAGTTTTTACTCACAAGACTATGCAGCTTAGAAGGAGCATTGCCAATCACTGGTGAGCCTGCGAGTTGAAAGGGACTGTGGTTATTAGGGTGAGGTACTGCAACACAGCCCTTTGGTGACGGTGAGGGTAGATTTCGGTTGAACGTTAGGAGAAACTTCTGTCGCCTGGGCAGAGAGGCCTTCCAGCAGAGGCTGGAGAGAGCATCCGGCACGCTCCTACTTTGGATTTACTCCATTGGACACAGGGCTGGACTAGACACCCGTCCATCTGTAGGACTCCTTGAGGGTGTCTCGCTTTGGGTCGGCTCCATTTGCCAGCCTGCCTGCCGGCCAGCAATATAAAGACAGAAGAAGTCAGGTCAGACCAGCGCTGCCGGGCAGCCGGGCAGTGTGGCCTGGCAACTCTTGGCCTTTGGAGGCGAGGCTGAGATCCCCGCAAGGGCTTGGCCTGAAATCAAGTATCGTGGGCCAGGGGGAGGAGCCAGAGCATTGGCCTGCGTGGGAGGCACCCCCTCTGTGACTCCCAAGCAATGTCCCCTCTAAGCTGTGGAGTCTTGCGAGCAAAGATTCTGTTTTGTGAGCTCCTGGCATTAAAGATGTGAGCGAGTGACTTGGTTGCTGCATAAACTAGTTTGCTCTGGAGCCTTCCTTCCTGAGCTAAGACAGAAATGTGTGAGCTGGAGGCTAAAAAATTGTGAGCTAGCTCACACTCGCTCAGCTTAGAGGGAACTCTGCTCCCAAGGGCTCACCGTGGGCCCCAGTAAGTGCTGTGGGAGGTGTCAGCAGATCCAAAGGGAAGCGTGAACCAACCAGCAGAGTGAGGGTCACAGTTTGAGGAGACGGAGGCTCCACCGGTGTCCCTGTAAGGGACCCAAGGAATGCCCCCCCTCTTGGTCACATCATTCCTGTCTTATGTCCACGTGGTTCTCTGAACTCCACCCGTTCCTTTCAAGGACATGGAGATCACAGAAGAGAGACGGCCGGTCCGAGAAGCTTTGCCTGTCCCGTCCGGCTGTGTTGTGTGATCCAGGAGGACCCAGGGGGATGTAGTGGTTAAAAGTGCTGGACTAGGCTCTGGGAGACCCGGGTTCGAATCCCCACTTTGCCAGGGAGGCTCAGTGGGTGACCTGGGGCCAGTCAACATCCTCTTAGCCTAACCTGACTCAAAAGACTGCTGTGAGGATAAAACTAGAGGAGGGGAGAAGGAGGTAAAGTGCTTTGGGTCCCCTTTGCAGGAACAAGGCAGGGGCATAGAGGAGGTCAATAAATATGCTCCAGAGTCCTGTTCCTAGTCACTTGCACTGCCCGCAGTCAGAGCACCTGAGATGGCGATGATGAAGAAGAAGAAGAGGAGGAGGAGATTGGATTCATACCCTGCCCTTCACTCAGCAACTCAGAGCGGCCTACAATCTCCTTTCCCTTCCCCTCCCCACAATAGACACCCTATGCGGTAGGTGGGGCTGAGAGAACTCTTTCGAGGACTGCCCTTGAGAGAACAGCTCTGAGGGAACTTGTGAGTGACCCAAGGTCACACCAGCAGCTGCACGTGGAAGACTGGGGAATCAAACTCGGTTCTCCCAGATTAGAGTCCGCACACTTAACCACAACACAGGTCCAAATCACGTGAGAACTTAAGACATTTTGCTGCCTCAAGGGCATAGCCTTTTGCCCTCTGCCAGAACTGTGGGAGAGAACCAGGCTGCTGGTCTCCAATGGGGGTCCCCAGGAAATGTAGCACACCACCCCCCAAAGACGTCCTACGGTGGGTGAGAAGAGGAACAGATAATGCAGGCTTCAGGAAGGGAAGCCGAGGCGTCAGAAAGAAAGACGGATCTGGGGGGAGCTTTAGTTATTGCCCCACCACTGGCTTTTCCTCAAGCGAATCCGCTCTTTTGCGCCAGTTCTGGGCCGCTCAAGAGCATGAGGGGCTTGTGGTCAGTGGCTGAGGCGCTCGGCTCCTTTCAGTCAGAAGTGTATGTGGCAGGACAGATGGCACACCCTTGAGATCTCTCGGTGAGCTCGACAGGGAAGGTGGTTCACGCAGGCGGCTGTGTATTCTCAGGTGCCGAACAATGAAACAATGTGGTGTTCCAGTGATACACAAGTATGTGCAAATGGAGCTTCTGAAATCCTTTATTAAAACATTTCTAACTCACCTTCCTTTGAAAGTGGAAGCAAAGAAAATGAGCACGAATCAGGAGAAGGAGGAGGAGGAGGAGGAGGAGTAGTAGTAGTAGGAGTAGTAGGAGTAGTAGGAGGAGGAGGAGGAGGAGGAGAAGGAGAAGAAGAAGAAGAAGAAGAAGAAGAAGAAGAAGAAGAAGAAGAAGAAGAAGAAGAAGAAGAAGAAGAAGAAGAGGAGGAGGAGGAGGAGGAGGAGGAGGATGGAGGAGGAGGAGGAGGACGGCGGAGGAGGAGACTGATCTCATAGCCTGCGCTTCTTACAGACTCCTGTCCCTTCCCCTCCCCACAACAGACACCCTGGGAGGTAGGTGGGGCTGAGAGAGCTCTGACAGGAACTGCTCTTTTTCAAGAACAGCTCATGCCAGAACTTGGACTGACCCAAGGTCACATCAGCAGGTGCAAGTGCAGGAGTGGGGAATCAAACCTGGTTCTCCCAGATTAGAGCCTGCACACTTAACCACTACACCAAACTGGCTCCCAGAAGTTTTGCCAGGGGTGGGGAATCAAGGCCAAGTCAGACGGCTTGTGTGTGTGTGTTCACATGCATCTATGTACTCGTGCACGAGTGTGAGAAAGAAAAAGTGCTGGAAAGAGACGGGCCGTTTCTCAACCAGATTTTCATAATTTCCTGGCCAGCCTCTCTCTCCCCCCCTTGTAGCTTCCAGGCCAAACAGTGCATCCCACCCCCTTTATTACAGCTGTCTGCCTGCAATCTCCTGCAAGCATAAGAACATAAGAGAAGCCAATGTTGGATCGGGCCAGTGGCCCATCCAGTCCAACACTCTGGGTCACACAGTGGCCAAAAATACCAGGTGCCCTCAGGAGGTCCAGCAGTGGGGCCAGGACACTAGAAGCCCTCCCACTGTTGCCCACCCCACCCAAGCACCAAGAAGACAGAGCACCCCTTGCGCCAGACATAAGAACGTAAGAGAAGCCAGTGTTGGATCAGGTCAATGGCCCATCCAGTCCAACGCTCTGTGTCACACAGTGGCCAAAAACACCAGCTGCCATCAGGAGGTCCAGCAGTGGGGCCAGGACACCAGAAGCCTCCCCCCACTGTTGCCCCCCCAAGCACCAAGAATAGAGTGCATCACCTGCCCCAGAGTCCCTATCTACACCTTGTGGCTCAGAGCCACTGATGAACCTCTGCTCCAGATGTTTATCTAATTCCCTCTGTCCATGCTTGTAGCTGCCACCACCTCCTGTGGCAGTGAATCCCAAGTGTAAGTGTATGTTTGTTTAAGTGCATGTATGTGTGGGGGATATCCCGGGGGACGGGGGGAATCACCTTTGTGAAGAAATCGTGAGTCAGCTGAAGTCTCCTGAGAAGGGCTGAGGCTATGAATGTGCCTGGGGTGGGAGCTAATATGTGGTGGCCCAGAGCAGAGCTTTTGAAGTAGCCTCAGTATTTGAGACTGGGTTCGCAAATAAGGAACTGGAAACTTAACTTGCCCAAGTGTTGGGAAAGCCAAGCACTACAGAGAAAGTGCTCTTTTACAAAAAAACAAAAACAAAAACCCCAAACTACAAATGAAAAAGGGAGGGGTCCCTGGACAGCAAATGTGAGCAGAAGACGGAGGGGTTAAGACTCCGCTAAGAATGGTTTTTACAACAAAGGTTGCGGACGCTGGATTGGGGAAATCTCTGGGGATTTGGGGGGTACACCTGAGGAGGGTGGGGTTTGGGAAGAGGAGGGGCCTCCGTGGGGTATAATGCCATAAGAGTCCGCTCTCCAAAGCAGCCCTGTTTCCAGGGGAACTGGTCTTGGTTGTCTGGAGATCTCCAGGTGCCACCTGGAGGTTGGCAAGCCTTCTTTTATAAACGGAGACAGAGAGCTGCGCTTCCCCGCACTCCTTACATCATGGCCATGAGAAGAGCTACCTGCCAGCAATGTTCCCTCTAAGCTGTGGAGTCTGGTGAGCAAAAATTCTACTTTGTGAGCTCCTGGCATTAAAGTTGTGAGCGAGCGATTTGGCTACGGCATAAATTAGTTTGCTCTGGAGCCCTCCTTCCTGAGCTAAGATAAAAATCTGTGAGCTGGAGGCTAGAAAACAGTGAGCTAGCTCACACTAAATCAGCTTAGAGGGAACACTGCCTGCCAGTACAGAGCCAGTTTTGTGTAGCGGTTAGAAGTGAAGACTCTAATCTGGAGGAGGAGGGGGGGAAGAAGAAGAGGAGGAGGAGATTAGATTTACACCCCTTGCCCTTCACTCAGAGTCTCAGGGCGGCTTTCAATCTCCTATCCCTTCCCCTCCCCACAACAGACACCCTGTGAGGTAGGCAGGGCTGAGAGAGCTCTCTTGAGGACTGCCCCTGAGAGAACAGCTCTGAGAGAACTTGTGACTGACCCAAGGTCACACCAGCAGCTGCATGTGGAGGAGGTGGGGAATCAAACCCAGTTCTTCCAGATTAGAGTCCGCGCACTTAACCAGCACACCACACTGGCTCAGGTTCGATTGCCCACTCCTCCTCCACATGCAACCAGCTTGGTGACTGTCAGGCTCCTCAGTCAGATCACGCAACTCAGGACTGCATAAGAAGATTCTGTTTGTTGGTAGATCAGCACTAAAGAAGCACACACAGCTCGTGTCAGGAATGGCCGTGGATAACGGAGGCCCTTGACTTATAGTGCATTCAAACAACCCCCTGGTCTACGTGAATGATTATGATTCATGCACATGCAGGCAAAGCAAGCGGGCAGAAGAGGAAAACAATCTAAAAGCCGCTATTTCTCAGCGTAGCGCCTAACAAGCTCAGACACCACAAGGTCAGACATATGATAACAGGAGTACGGTAAAAAGAACAGATGCGAACCCCAGAGGACGATGAACTCCCTTTCATTCCAAACCTATGACAGGCTACCTGACAGTGGCCTTGGGTCAGTCACAGTTCCCTCAGAGCTCAGGCTCCAAGAAGGCCCTGTTGCCCTGATCAAAATCTGCTCAGCCCTCTCGGTTGTCGCGGCTTTGGCCATCTCTGTTCTCCTCGCCCAGGAGGAGCCGCTCACAGCCTGTGGATTCAGAGACACCGACCGGAGGTCCAGCGGAAGCGGGAAGCAGCGCAGGGTCATTTTAAAGAGAGATTTCCCCCATGCAGCTGCTAAATCCTTCACGGGGCCGGCCATCCTTCACAGTGCCTGGCTTGGGCAGTCCGGGAATGAGATTCTGAATTCGAGGGAAAGGGCGGAAAAGCACCACCATTTCCCAGTGACTTGAATTGTGTCTGCTATTCTGACCACGATGCAGACTTTAAAGAAAGCAAAACGAAATGGGGGGTCTGCGTGCCGTGGGGCGACATGCAGGGCTGCGTTTCAAAACCAAAAACGACGACTCCTGAAGAAACCACATCCTTATGTTCAATAATGATCATTAGCAGGTAGTTTTTATGAAATTATTGCAGCGCATACCCCGCCTTCCAAAAGCTCTAGGGGTGTGTGTGATTGCACCCTAACCCTAACCTAATACAACCGTAGGTTAAAAGTAAATCTAAAGCACCCCCTTTGAATAAAACAGAAGCCTGGTTATTCATCACCCTGCCAACAAAAGTCCGCATGGTCAAAGCGATGGTATTCCCAGTAGTCATGTACGGCTGCGAGAGTTGGATCGTAAGGAAGGCCGAGCACAGAAGAATAGATGCTTTTGAACTATGGTGCTGGAGAAGACTCTTGGGAGCCCCTTGGACTGCAAGGAGATCGAATCAGTCAGTCCTAAAAGAAATCAACTCTGACTGTTCCCTGGAAGGCCAGATCCTGAAGCTGAAGCGCAAAGACTTTGGCCACTGAACGAGAAGGGAGCCCTCACTGGAGAAGACCCTGATGCTGGGAAAGACTGAAGGTCAAAGAAGGAGGGGATGGCAAAGGATGAGACGGTTCGACAGTGTTATCAATGCAATGAACATGAAACTGAGCAAACTCCAGAGGATGGTGGAAGACAGGAGGGCCTGGCGTGATCTGGTCCATGGGGTCATGAAGAGTTGGACTTCGACTGTGCGACTGACAACAGTTATTCAGCCCAAGGGGAACTGATGGCCAGCGGCAAGGCTACCAAGGTATGAACCGCCCGAGTTCCATGGTTGCCAGCTTCAGGCTAGGGAATTCCTAGACCTGCAGTCCCCAACACGGTGCCCGGGGGTGCCACGGAACCATTGGCACCTTTGTGGCCAAGTTGTTTTAGAAAGTGGGCAGGGCTTTTCTCCAGCAAGGATTCTTATTGGCCACTGGAGATCTGATTGGCTGTGCAGATTGACAGCAGCTGCCACCACGGCACAAGGATCTTCACTGCGTGACTGAAGGTCAGCTGTGGCAGCCATTTTGTGGCTGGCTCCGCCTCCCAAGACAGCCATTTTGTGGCTACACCCACCACGCCGTGTCACAATTCCAAAGGTGCCTAGAGAAGAGGAGATTCCTTCACTTGGAGCCTCAGAGCAGCTTATAATCTCCTTTCCCTTCCCCTCCCCTGCAACAGACACCCGGTGAGCAGTGTTCCCTCTAAGCTGAGTTAGTGTGAGCCAGCTCAGAGTTTTTTACCCTCCAGCTCACCCATTTTTGTGTGGAGGGCTCCAGAGCAAACTGATTTATACAGCAGCCAGATCACTCACTCACAAGTTTAATGCCAGGAGCTCACTAAGTAAAATTTTTGCTCACAAGATTCCACAGCTTAGAGGAAGCATCGCCTGTGAGGTAGGCGGGGCTGAGAGGGCTCTGAGAGAACTGCCCTGGAGGGAACAGCTGTGAGAGAACTTGTGACTGACCCAAGGTCACCCAATAGATGCATGTGGAGGCAGAATGGGGAACCAAACCCCAGTTCTCCAGATTAGAGGCTACTGCTTTTAATCAGGACACCAGACTGGCTCTCTGGTCCTGGGGATGGGGTTGGGGGGGTATAAAGTACTGGGTACGGGTGGTGGTGGAGGAAATTCAGCAGGGTACGCTGCCTTGGAGTCCACCCTCTTAAACAGCCATTTACTCCAGGGGAATTGAGCTGTGTAGCCTAGAGATCGGTTGCAATTTTGGGAGATCTCCAGGCCCCACCTGGAGGCTGGCAACCTATACTCAGGGTTAGATTTGAATCCGCCTTGATAGGAAAGGTGCTCTGTCATCTGTCAAGAGTCACCCAGAATGCCTCTGCAAGCACTATGGTGGTCTGTGCTCTTCTTGCCACTCAAGCCCAGGAATCAAGCACCTGCCATTACCAAGTACATTCCTGCAAAGGTTGTGGGGGAGCTGAGGCCTTAAATACTCCTGCAAAGAGGTGGAGCTACAGGCCCCTCCCCTCCCCTCCAGGAGCTGTCTTGCTGGTACTTAAAGGGACCATGTCCGGTTAGGACACTTTGCAAACTGAGTTCATACCCCTGGTTCAAATCCTCCGCCCACAGACTCTCTTGATGAACTCCGATGAATTTTCGGCCAACTCATCAGCACCGTCCTAATCTCTTCAGTGGTATCCTATCTAGATACTGTTTCTAAATGAAGAAACAAGAGGCCGCTAGCAGTGAGTCACCCCAGGATGGAAGCACCGGTTTACCAGGCCACCAGGTGATAATTGTGGTTACTGCAGCTTCACAAATCCAGGTTCATCACCCATTCCCTGCCCAGGCAAACTGTGACTTGCCCGTGTGAATGAATTCTCACAAATTAATCCTTGTGATTATGGCCGCTATGACAACCCCAATGCACCCCGTGATCTGTTCTTACTGCTGCTTGAAGTTCACGGCATTCATGGCACAAACACTGCCACCAATAGATGGGAAGAAAGGTGTCGGCGTGCTAAAGATGGGGGAGGAAAACCTGCATCCAGGTGAATATACACAAGGGATGAGTTCTAGAGCACGGGTGTCAAACATGCAGCCTGGGGCCGGATCAGAGCAGGAGGTGTCAGTTCTCAGGCACTGTTAAGTAAAATATCGCAAGAGTGCTACTGTTTTAAGCATGTTTTTATTTTAAGTTTAAAAAAAAAACCCTTTGTGTTTGTGTCCTTTAAAAAGTTTGTATCTCCGCTACCTGGCATTACATTTTATGACGCATGTGGTCCGACCCAACAAGGTCTCGTTTATGGCAGATCCAGCCCTCGTAACAAATGACTTCGACACCCCTGTTCTTGAGCATTGTGCCCTGGCTTCAAAGGGACAAAGAAAGGTAAAACACACAGGCAGCGGTGGAGAGGTAAATCCAGACAAAAGGGGCCAGAGCATCAATGGAAGCCGGAGACCTTGGATGGCCCAGCATGGTTGAGTTGGAAGAGGGGCATCAACATGGCAAATGGGGTTCAGTGTGGCCAAGTGCAAGGTGATGCACATTGGAGCCAAAAATCCTAACTATAAATACACATTGATGGGGTCCGAACTGGCAGAGACTGAACAAGAGAGAGATCTGGGAGTCGTAGTAGATAACTCAAGGAAAATGTCGAGACAGTGTGCGACTGAAATAAAAAAGGCCAGTGCTGTGCTGGGGATTAGTAGGAAGGGTATTGAAAACAGATCAGCCAGTATCATCATGCCCCTGTATAAATCAGTGGTGCAACCTCATTTGGAGTACTGTGTACAGTTCTGGTCGCCACATCTCAAAAAGGATATTATAGCATTGGGAAAAGTGCAGAGAAGGGCAACTAGAATGATCAAAGGGTTCGAACACTTTCCCTATGAAGAAAGGTTGAGGCACTTGGGGCTCTTTAGCTTGGAGAAATGACGGCTGTGGGGTGACATGATTGAGGTTTACAAGATTATGCGTGGGATAGAGCAGGTCGAGAAAGCGGTACTTTTTTCCCTTTCTCACAATACAAGAACTCGTGGGCACTCCATGAAATTGCTGAGCAGTTGGGTTAGAAGGGATAAAAGGAAGTCCTTCTTCACCCAAAGAGTGATTAACATATGGAATTCACTGCCACAGGAGGCGATGGCGGCTACAAGCATGGACGGCTTCAAGAGGGAATTATATAAACATATGGAACAGCTCCCTCATGGATCACTGCCTTGTCATGGCGAGGGGGCTTGCGTGGTTCAATGAGGCTGTGGGCTATGCCGTGGAGGGCCACCCAGGACGGACAGGCCACAGCAGAGAACTCAGACCAAGCGTGATCCCCTGGAGAAGGAAATGGCAACCCACTCCAGTATCTTTGCCAAGAAAACCCCATGGACAGTAACAAAAGGCTAAAAGATATGACGCCGGAAGATGAGCCCCTCAGGTCGGAAGATGTCCAATATGCTACTGAGGAAGAGCAGAGGGCAAGTACGAGTAACCCCAGAAAGAGTGAAGCGGCTGGGCCAAAGCCGAAAGGACGCTCAGTTGTGGATGTGTCTGACGGTGAAAGGAAAGTTCGATGCTGCAAAGAACAATACTGCATAGGAACCTGGAATGTAAGATCTATGAATCAAGGTAAGCTTGACGTGGTCAAAAATGAGATGGCAAGAATGAACATCGACATCTTGGGAATCAGTGAACTAAAGTGGACAGGAATGGGCGAATTTAACTCAGAAGACCATTATATCTACTACTGTGGCCAGGAATCCCGTAGAAAAAATGGTGTGGCCTTTATAGTCAACAAGAGAGTGAGAAAGGCAGTATTGGGATACAATCTCAAAAATGACAGAATGATCTCGGTCCGAATCCAAGGCAAACCATTCAATATCACAGTAATCCAAGTCTATGCCCCAACCACTGCTGCAGAAGAGGCTGAAGTGGACCAGTTCTACGAAGACCTACAACAGCTCATAGAACTAACACCAAAAAATGATGTCCTCATCATCATAGGGGACTGGAATGCTAAAGTAGGAAATCAAAAGGTAACCGGAATAACAGACAAGTTTGGCCTTGGAGAACAAAATGAAGCAGGGCAAAGGCTAACAGAGTTTTGTCAAGAGAACACGCTGGTCATAGCGAACACCGTTTTCCAACAACCTAAGAGGCGTCTCTACACATGGACATCACCAGATGGGCAACACCGAAATCAGATTGACTATATAATTTGCAGTCAAAGATGGAGAAGCTCTATCCAGTCAGTAAAAACAAGACCTGGAGCTGACTGTGGCTCAGATCATGAGCTACTCATTGCAAAATTCAGACTTAAATTGAAGAAAGTTGGGAAAACCACAAGGCCATTCAGATTTGACCTAGATCGCATCCCCGATGAATATACAGTAGAGGTGAAGAATAGGTTTAAGGGACTAGATTTGATAGACAGAGTGCCTGAAGAACTATGGACAGAGGTCCATGACATTGTAAAGGAGGCAGCACTCACCGCCATCCCAAAGAAAAAGAAATGCAAAAAAGCAAAGTGGCTGTCTGATGAGGCTTTACACATAGCAGAGGAAAGAAGGAAAGCTAAAGGCAATGGGGAAAAGGAAAGATTTGCCCAACTGAATGCAGATTTCCAGAGAACAGCAAGGAGAGATAAGGAGGCTTTCCTGAATGAACAATGCAAAGTAATAGAGGAAAACAATAGATTGGGAAGGACTAGAGATCTCTTCAAGAAAATTGGAGAAATCAAGGGAACGTTCCATGCAAAGCTGGCCATGATAAAGGACAAAACCGGTAGGGACCTAACAGAAGCAGAAGAGATTAGGAAAAGATGGCAAGAATACACAGAAGAACTATACAAGAAGGACCTCGATGTCCTTGACAACCACGATGGTATAATCACTGACCTCGAGCCAGACATCCTGGAAAGCGAAGTTAAATGGGCCTTAGAAAGCATTACTAACAACAAAGCTAGTGGAGGTGATGGTATCCCAGCTGAGTTATTCAAAGTCTTAAAAGAAGATGCTGTTAAAGTGCTGCACTCAATTTGCCAACAAATTTGGAAAACACAACAGTGGCCACAGGTTTGGAAAAGGTCAGTTTACATTCCAATCCCAAAGAAGGGCAACGTCAAGGAATGTTCAAACTATCGCACAATTGCACTCATTTCACACGCTAGCAAGGTCATGCTCAAAATCCTACAAGCTAGGCTCCAACAGTACGTGGATAGAGAACTGCCAGAAGTACAAGCTGGGTTTCGAAGAGGTAGAGGAACTAGAGATCAAATTGCCAACATTCGCTGGATTATGGAGAAAGCAAGAGAGTACCAGAAAAACATCTATTTCTGCTTCATTGACTATGCTAAAGCCTTTGATTGTGTGGATCACAATAAATTATGGCAGGTTCTTAAAGAGATGGGAGTACCAGACCACCTCATATGTCTCCTGAGAAACCTGTATAAGGGTCAAGAAGCAACAGTTAGAACCAGATATGGAACAACTGATTGGTTTAGCATAGGAAAAGGAGTTCGACAAGGATGTATATTGTCACCTTGCTTATTTAATTTATATGCAGAGTACATCATGCGAAATGCTGGCCTGGATGAATCAACAAGCTGGAGTTAAGATTGCTGGGGAAAAGATCAATAACCTCAGATATGCAGACGATACCACTCTGATGGCAGAAAGTGAAGAGGACCTAAAGAGTCTCTTGCTCAGGATGAAAGAGGAGAGTGCAAAAGTGGGCTTGAAGCTCAACATCAAAAAAACTAAGATCATGGCATCTGGCCCCATCACTCCTTGGCAAATAGAAGGGGAAGTCGTAGAAGTAGTGACAGACTTCACGTTCCTAGGATCCCAGATCACCGCAGATGGTGACTGCAGCCATGAAATTAAAAAACGCCTGCTCCTTGGGAGGAAAGTGATGGCAAACCTAAACAGCATGATAAAAAGCAGAGACATCACCTTGCCAACAAAAGTCCGCATGGTCAAAGCAATGGTATTCCCCGTAGTAATGTATGGCTGTGAGAGTTGGACTATAAGGAAGGCCGAGCGCCGAAGAATAGATTCTTTTGAACTATGGTGCTGGAGAAGACTCTTGAGAGTCCCTTGGACTGCAAGGAGATCAAATCAGTCAATCCTAAAAGAAATCAACCCTGACTGTTCCCTGGAAGGCCAGATCCTGAAGCTGAAGCTCAAATACTTTGGCCACCAAATGAGAAGGGAGCATTCACTGGAGAAGACCCTGATGCTGGGAAAGATTGAAGGTCAAAGAAGAAGGGGACGGCAAAGGATGAGATGGTTAGACAGTGTCATCGATGCAACAAACATGAAATAGAGCAAACTTCAGTGGACAGCGGAAGACAGGAGGGCCTGGCGTGATGTGGTCCATGGGGTCGCGAAGAGTCGGACTCGACTGTGCGACTGAACAACAACAACAACATGGAACAGAGGTCCAACGGTGGCTATTAGCCACAAGGTACAGATAGGGACTCTGGGGCAAGGGATGCTCTACATTCTTGGTGCCTGGGGGGTGGGGTCAACAGTGGGAGGGGCTTCTCATGTCCTGGCCCCACTGCTGGACCTCCTGAGGGCACCTGGTATTTTTGGCCACTGTTTGGCAGAGTGCTGGACTGGATGGGCCACTGGCCTGATCCAACATTGGCTTCTTTTATGTTCTTATGGTTGGCCTTCGTGTGGATTGGATGCTGGACTAGATGGTAGGCTTGCCAAGAACTTACCGCGTGGGAGTGGGGGATGGATACGTCCTCACAGGACCATCCCTGGGGGAAGGACAGGCGCAGAGCACCATGCTGTCACCAGGAAGTGACCCTAGGTGACGCTCTGGCAATGCAGCTGGAAACTCGATGGTGCCATTGAGTTTTTAGCCCCATTGCCAGAGCGTCGCCTGGCATCACTTCCTGGCGACAGCATAGTGTGTTACAAGGAGGACTGGTCCAGCTGGGGAGCATGCATCCCCCGCTCCCACACGGTAAGTACTTGGGAACCCTACTAGATGGATCCTCACCAGCCTGATCCAGCAGGGCTCTCCTGATGTTCTTATGAAGGCCTCGGCCTCTCTGCCCTGTTGTTGGCCCTCCAGAGGAACTGGTTGGCCACTGTGAGAGATAGGAGGCTGGACTAGATGGACCCTCCCTGGTCTGATCCAGCAGGGTCCTTATGACGTCCTTACGTCCTTTACAGCTGAGCTACTCTGAAGCTACTGGGTAGCTCATTACGCCCGTGCCCATTCCTTGCCCCAACAGCAACCCATCAAAGGCGGGAGAGCAAATGTCCCTCTTTGGTCAGACATGCCCAAGTGATACACTTATTTGTACCTGTCTATGAAAAACTTCTGCTTTGGAAATCTTGTTGATGCCCTTGGGCTCGAATCTTGCTGTTCTATCACAGTAGGTTTGCCAGCCTCCAGGCAGGGCCTGGGGATCCCCCGCTTTTGCAACCTATCTCCAGCTGATAGAGATCAGCTCTCCTGGAGAAAACAGCTGCTTTGAAGGGCGGACTTTGTGGCATTGTACGCTGCTGAGGCCCCTCCTCCCCATCCCTCTCCTGGATCCACCCCGAAAGTCTCCAGGTATTTTCCAGCTCAGAGTTGGCAGCCCTGTACTGCAGACCGACATGGCTACCCACCGGAAACCATTATTTTGGATGCAGATATTCTGACACTGCAGCAATGCCCTATCCAGAGGTTCTGTGAATAGGAAAATGCAGAGAGATGACAGAATTCTGGCCCACAACAGGCTTGGCCACTTTGTGCATTACTGATAATGGCCCTGGAGCACAACGGGACCCGTTCATCAATACTGAAGCAGCATTACAGATTAATCAGCCCTCCAAAGAAGGAACAAGGGGCCATTGCTCACAGAATTCCTTGGCCTCTTGGAACAGATTTGTTTCTTGGGGACATTGTCTGTGTGTGTGTGTGTGCAAAGTACCACCCCTTTTTCTTTACTTCTCCTTACTCAACCTCGGGGAGAGGAAATTATTCTCTTTGGACAGGGCTCTGAGCACCAATGGCGGGGACGCAGTGGCTCAGAGGTTAAGACGCTGAACCGCAGTCTGGAAGGCCGGCAGTTTGGCAGTCTGAGTCCCGAGTGCCGCGTGATGGAGTGAGCTCCCGTCTCTGGCCCCAGCTCCTGCCAACCTAGCAGTTCGAAAGCAAGAACTTGCAAGTAGATAAATAGGTACTGCTTTGGTGGGAAGGTAACAGCGTTCCATGCACCTCAATGTCTTGTCATGCCGGCCACATGATCATGGAGAAGTCTTCAGACAGTGCTGGTTCTTCGGTTTGGAAACGGAGATGAGCACTGCCCCCTAGAGTCAGATTCGACTGGCTTTCAAGCAAGGGAAACCATTACTTTTACCTTTCACTGAGCACCAATAAAGGCACAAAAAGGGCAGATTGACTGAAAGGCTTTCCTGCCTAAGGGCTCTTTCCCTTCGACATTGTTCAGGAGTCAAAAGCTATCTGCCCCCCCACACACACGTTTTTAAGCTTGTTCACCAGCTGCCATGGAGAATGCTGACCTGGCCAACCACCCTGGGATACTTAGCAACATCCTGGATAAACTACTATAACCAGTGTTCCCTCTAAGCTGAGTTAGTGTGAGCTAGCTCACAGTTTGTTAGCCTCTGGCTCACACATTTTTGTCTTAGCTCGGGAAGGAGGGCTCCAGAGCAAACTAATTCATGCAGCAGTCAAATCGCTGGCTCACAACTTTAATGCCAGGAGCTCGCAAAGTAGCATTTTTGCTCACAAGACTCCACAGCTCAGAGGGAGCATTGAAACACGTGGTATGTGGGGCTGCCTTTGAACACGGTCCAGAATTTGTCAAGTCTGGGTTGGGGAATTCCTGAGATTTTGTGGTTGAGCCTGAGTAAAGGTGGGATCTGGGTGGGGAAGGACACCCTTATGCCTTTGAGTCCACCCTCCAAAGCAGCCGTTTCCTCCAGGAGAACTGATCTCCGTACTCTGCAGATCTCCAGGCCTCACCTGGAGGCTGGCAACCCCTTCCAGAAACATCCATTGTGAGCGTACCACACTGGAGGGGCAGCCCTCGCTCAGTCGTGCTGGATTCCGTCTTTTTTCCGAGGCAATTCAAAGTGCTGGCTTTGATTTATAAATGCTCGAGGTTCTTGGGCAAAAGTCCTAGCGGGATTCGCTTGGTCGGCACAAACGTTCCTGAGAAATGCCGTGCTTTGAGAGCCCAGACTGGCATCCTGCAAGACTGGTGAGCGGTCGCGGAATGGGGATTTCAGACATGGCTCTCCAGTTGGAGCCAGTTGGTTGTAGTGGTTAAGAGCACAGACTCTAATCTGGGAGAACCGGGTTTGATTCCCCACTCCTCCTCCACATGCACCTGCCGGATGACCTTGGGCAAGCCATAGTTCTGTTAGAGCTGTCCTTGAAAAGGCAGTCCTCGAAAGAGCTCTCTCAGCCCCACCTTCCTCACAGGGTGTCTGTTGTGGGGAGGGGAAAGGAAAAGAGTTTGTAAGCTGCTCTGAGACTCCTTTGGGTAGTGAAAGGCGGGGTATAAATCCAATCTCCTCCTCCTCCTCCTCCTCCTCTTCTTCTTCTTCTTCTTCTTCTTCTTCTTCTTCTTCTTCTTCTTCTTCTTCTTCTTCTTCTTCTTCTTCTTCTTCTTCTTCTTCTTCTTCTCCTCCTTCTCCTTCTTCTCCTTCTTCTCCTCCTCCTTCTCCTTCTCCTTCTCCTTCTTCCTCCTCCTCCTCCTCCTCCTCCTCCTCCTCCTCCTCCTCCTCCTCATAGGCCAGGCCTGTTGGTGGGTCTCTAGAAACATTGAGCTGGAAGGGTCCCCAAAGGTCATCTAGTCCAACCCCGTACACAATGCAGGAAATTCTGAGCTACCCCCACACACACACTTCCCCAGTGACCGCCCACTTTATGCCCAGAGGTAGGCAAAGAAAACCCCTCCAGGATCCCTGGACCAATCTGGCCTGGGGGGAAAATCCCTCCCTGACCCCGAAGTGGCGATCGGCATTACCCTGGGCATGTCAGAAAGGGTCACGAGAGCCGAGCGCCCGCTCATCCCTCCCCGTCCTGTCTTTCTCTCCCGGGGAGGTCCGCACCCCCCTTCCCCCTGCTGCAAGGCGGCTCCACCTCGCCTGGTGCTTCCATTCGCTTTCTGATCCAGCCATTCCAAAAACAGCCTCGCTTTTTCTTTTCCACCTGGCATCACACCGTGTTCCACCCACTGTCAGCTTCTGTTGTGCGACATGGGAACATGCCGTGCCTGGGGGATCAAAGTTCCCCCCTACAGTGCCTGCTGTCGGTCTGCCGGCCCCGGGATCAGCACCCGGCACCTCGGAGGACTGGGAAGGCCCTTTGCGCTGCCGGAGGCTTGGGGTAGCTGTTGCCAGTCGAGGCTCCCAGTCTCAGCCCCCTCTCTCCCCCCCCACAGATTGGGTTGCCAGTCTCCAGAGTGATTTCCGGATGACCAAGATCAGTTCCTCGGGAGAAAATAGCTGCTTTGAAGGGTGGACTTTGCTAAGGTCCCTTCTCTCCCCAAACACCTCTATCCCTAGTGGTTAAATGCGCGGACTCTAATCTGGGAGAACTGGGTTTGATTCCCCACTCCTTTATTTGCACCTGCTGGGTGACCTTGGGCAAGCCGTAGTTCTGGCACAGCTGTTCTTGAAAAGGAGCCATTTCTGTCAGAGCTCTCTCAGCCCCGCCTACCTCACAGGGTGTCTATTGTGGGGAGGGGAAGGGAAAGGAGTTTCTAAGCTGCTCTGAGACTCCCTCGGATAGTGAAGGGCAGGATATAAATCCAATCTCCTCCTCCTCCTCTTCCTTCTTCTTCTTCTTCCCAACCAGAGCTGGCAACCCTGTTCTCAGGGGATGTGTTGATGTTTGGGTGTCAGGTGCCCTCCAGTGGCAGCCGCCTTATGATGACCCTGCAGGCTTTTCAAGGCAAGAGGTGAACACGGGTGGTTTGCCATTCCCTGCCTTTTTGGCCACTGTGTGACCCAGAGTGTTGGACTGGATGGGCCATTGGCCTGATCCAACACTGGCTTCTCATAGATTCTCTGTGCAGCGATCCTGGACTTCAGTGGTGGTCTCCCATCCAAGTACTCACCAGGGCCGACCTTGCATAGGTCCCAAGGCCTGGTAAGGGTGGTTTGCCACTGCCTGTCCCTGCACTGTGGCCTTGGGCTTCCTTGGTGGTCTCCCATCCAAATACTAACCAGGGCCGACCCTGCATAGCTTCTGAGATTGGATGAGAGCCGACTAGCCTGCACTATCCAGGTTAAGTCTATAACGAATTGGAGGTTTTCAAACAGAGGCTGCCTTTACACTCTGTCAAAGTCCCACGACAAACAGGCTCAACAATGTCCCTTCTAGAAGGATCAAGTTTATTGAGTTCAGGAAAAGCAGGCCATCTTTGCATACAGTTTCTGTGTAAAGGCTAACCCTACAGGTAGGAAGGGGGAAGATGTAAAGTACCGGGTTCGCCGCATGGAGACTCAGACTACGACATGCGTTCAGACGCGTTTATTGTACTTCACACACAAGACTGAAAAACTGGCCCTGCAAGGGCCAACTATATACATCCCACCCAGTACACCCAGGACCCCATTGGAGGCTTTGAATTTCCTGCCAGATGGCCTGTTGGTGGGCACTAGGTGGTCTAGGATCCAAGGTCCCATTGTGTTTGGGACCCAAGCCCCTTACTTTAGCCACGGACCCCTGGTGGCGGTCCGCATACATAACAGAAGATAAACTGTGTTTGTAGCGAGACTCTCTGATGGGAGCAAGCCAATGAGAGGTGCAAGCCTTGCGCACTCAAAGTAATGACTACAAGTTCCCAGGGAGGCGAAAGTGCAAAGCGTCAAGGTCAGGCTCCCAGATAAGGCGCAGTGAGGAAATGCAAGATAACATTCCAGGACAATAAGATGATCACTCTACCAACTACCTGTCCCCACCAACCACGGCCACATAGCTGACAGCTAGACGGCCATCTGACAGCAATGCACATTCTGCGAACTTGGGCAGATCGTGAGAAGGGAGGGCAGGAAGGGTTGCCTCAGGGCTTCGTTCTCGTGACCCTTTCTTAGCATGCCCAGGGAAATGCTGATTGCCACTTTGGGGTCAGGAAGCAATTTTTCTCCAGGCCAGTTTGGCCCAGGGATCCTGGAGGATTTTTCACCATCTTCTGGGCATGGAACAGCGGTCACTGCAGGTGTGGGTGGGGGAGGTATTTGTGAATTTCCTGCCTTGTGCAGGGGGTCAGACTAGACAACCCCGGAGGTCCCTTCCAACTCTATGATTCTATGTGTGCCATCAAGTCACAACTGACTCATGAGAGCCCCGGGACCGTGGGGTTTTCAAGGCAAGAGATGAACAGAGGTTGTTTGCTATCACCTCCCTCTGCGTAGGGATCTTGGACACCCTCAGCGGTCTCCCACCGAAATACGAACCATAGTCAACCCTGCTTAGCTTCCAAAACCCGATGACTTTAGGCCAGTCTGGGCTGCCCGGCTCATGGGTGTTGGAGATACGGTGCAATTAAAGCTCACTCAGCGTCCCAGGTGCTTCATATGAATGACATCTGACAAAGAATGCTTAGACCCTGGGAAATGGGGTTGGTCTCCAAGGTGTAGACATCAATGCATAGACCCACATCAGGAGGCTGTCGGGGAATGGCATCCCCTGTTCTGAATGTCTTCTGGCATCTTCAGCATCTTCCTGTGGGCACAAACCAGGTAAAGTTGGGATTGGAATCCCCCCGCCCCACCCCGGGCATCCAGTGTTCCCTCTAAGCTGAGTTAGCGTGAGCTAGCTCACAGATTTTTAGCCTCTGGCTCACACGTTTTTGTCTCAGCTCAGGAAGGGAGGGCTCCAGAGCGAACTAATTTATGCAGCGGCCAAATCGCTCACTCCCAACTTTAATGCCAGGAGCTTGCAAAGTTGAATTTTTGCTCACAGGATTCCCCAGCTTAGGGGGAACATTGCGCATCCTCCGTTTTCTCACAGGCAGGGAGATTTGGGCGGCTGTGTGTGTGTTGCCAAGGATGGGGGGGAGCAGGTCTTACATACAAACAAATATTGGATCTGGCTCTCGGGATCCTTTTCACTTAAAATGATTAATATGCTGGGGTTTGGGGTTAATTTACTGACGCTGCCATTTGGCTGGATTAGAAGAGTCATCAAGATGCTCGGAGCGCCATGCCGGTCCAAGGGAGACCTTCCTCCCAACGTGCCTCGCCTGACAAAGCGGCTCCCCTCAATTCCTGTTCCTTCCCACTGGTTTTAATCGATCGCAGACGGTATTAAGTTTTGTTTTTGAAAGCCTCTTCTTCTCGGCTTTGGGGATTTTGGCCAAACCGATTCCAGCCAAGGGGATCGTGTGAGTAAAGTTCCCTTCCCCTGCTCCTCCTCAGCAGCTAGGATGTGACCGGCCACCTGGCCACCTGGCCACAGGTGCCTGCAGAACCAAGCCACCTGCTGCCTGTGGAGCTTTGGATGGGGTTGTCATCCTACTGGGTGCTGGCCACACCAGAGAGGGGCACCGGAAGCAGAAGGCAGGCCAGATGGTAGACGATCTCACCAGGCTCAGCCTCCGGCATCTTCAGCTAAAAGGCCCAGGCCGTGGGTGACCGGAAGGACCTCCACCTGAGCCGCTGCCAGTCTAGCAGACAGCACTGGCCTGGATGGACCAAGGGTCTAATTTGGCAGTTTGGTGTCGTGGTTAAGTGCACGGGCTCTAATCTGGGAGAACCGGGTTTGATTCCCCACTCCTCCACTTGCACCTGCTGGATGACCTTGGGCAAGCCGTAGTTCTGTCAGAGCTGTCCTTGAAAAAGAGAAGTTTCTGTCAGAGCTCTCTCAGCCCCACCTGCCTCACAGGGCGTCTGTTGTGGTGAGGGGAAGGGGAAGGGAGTTTGTCAGCCACTCTGAGACTCCTTCGGGTAGTGAAGGGCAGGGTATAAATCCAATCTCTTCTTCTTCTTCCTCCTCCACATGCAGCCAGCTGGTGTGACTTTGGGTCAGTCACAAGTTCTCCCATGAGCAGTTTCTGTCAAGAGCTCTCTCAGCCCCACCAACCTCACAGGGCATCTGTTGTGGGGAGGGGAAGGGAAAGGAGATTGTAAGCCCTTCTGAGACTCCTTTGGGTAGTGAAGGGCAGGGTATAAATCTAAATCTCTTCTTCTTCTTCCTTACTGGTCGTTACTTCTCATACAGTTCTTCAGTTCTGTCAAACTCTCTGTCTGTCGGTGTCCTTCTGAGCTCTTTGGTGTGAGGGCTAAATCTTCTCTCCTCCTCCTCTCTTCTTCTTCTTCTTCTTCTCTCTTCTTCTTCTCCTTCTCCTTCTCCTTCTTCTTCTCCTTCTTCTGCTAGAAGGCAGCTGCACATGCTCATATGTGTTCACTGAGCCCTGACCCCCCTCATGGCTTCCCTCTGGCATCTGACTGGCCCATGACGGGAACAGGAACAAGAACAAGACGGACCTCTGGTTCGATCCCAAAGGGCCAATTTTGTGGGTTGGCAACCAGTGTTCCCTCTAAGCTGAGTTCGTGTGAGCCAGCTCACAGTGTTTTAGCCTCCGGCGCACCCATTTTTGTCTTCGCTCAGGAAGGAGGGCTCCAGAGCTAACTCATTTATACAGCAGCCAAATGGCTCGCCCGCGACTTTAACGCCGGTAGCTCACAAAGTGGAATTGTTGCTCCTAAGACTCCGCAGCTTAGAGGGAGCATTGGTGGCAAGATCCCCATGCGCACAGGAGACAACTGCAGGCATGAGAGAGAGAAAGAGAGAGAGCGCAGGGGCTTTGAACTTCAGTTGGAGGAGGAAACCCACGCAGCTGAGCTGTGAAAAGGCAGCATAAGAACCCTCTTAAAGGAGTAAATAAGACGTTCCCCCTTTTCCTTCTGAATCCTTTCTCAATGTAAAAGGGAGAGATTACCATTTTAAGTGAGAAAAATCCCTGCACTGACATTACAGGCAATTAACTTCGGCACTGCATGGAATATTGAAAGAGGCTCCTCGTTAGGAGCATTTGCTTTAATTATCACTTTCAGGGTTTAGGAGGGAGATATTACAGTTCTGAAACTATTTTTTGTTCCTGTACTTGGCAAAACAGACAGCGTCACGGGGAGGGGGTGGGGAGGAGCGTCTTCCCAGCCATCCCACTCATTTCTGGGCCCCAGTGGCCCGACACCAGGGTTCCCTCCGGCTCACACGTTCTTGTCTCCAGCTCAGGAAGGGAGGGCTCCAGAGCAAACAAATTTATGCAGCAGCCGAATCACCAGCTTATAACTTTAATGCCAGTGGCTCACAAAGTAGAATTTTTGCTCACAAGACTCCACAGCTTAGAGGGAACATTGCACGCCCTTGGAATTTGATGCGCAGAAGGCCCCCCACCTGGAAGGCCCGCCCAGGCTAGCTGGCTCTTGCACAGTCTCAGAAGCTAAGCAGGGTCATCCCTGGTTAGTACTTGGATGGGCGACCACCAAGGAAGTCCAGGGTCGCTACGCAGAGGCAGGCAAGGCCAAACCACCCTGCAACTCCCCAGCACTTTCCACCACCGATGCAGTAAGGGAGAGAGGCCCATGGCACAATTCTATGCCATCTCTCGTGGTGACTCTCATACTCTGCCGTCCGGAGCCCCGGCCTGCCAAAGTGGGCATGCCTACTCCAGGACTGCAGCTGTGAAGCTCCCCAGCAATGCTGGAGCCAGAATGCTGGATAGGGTCGGTAGGGGCACAAGCAGGGTGTGGAAAGAGAAGCTTCCCCCCTCTTTCATAGAATCATAGAATGTTAGAGTTGGAGGGGACCTTGCAGGTCATCTAGTCCAACCCCCTGCACTCTGCAGGAGCAGAGCCGAAAGAGAGCCCGACATACCTACAACATATCCGAAAGATGGTCGTCCAGTCTCCGCTTGAAAACGTCCAGGGAAGGAACATCCACCACCTTCCGAGGCAGACTGTCCCACTGCTCAACCACTCTGACAGTGAGGAAGTTTCTCCTGCTATCTAGCCGGTAACGACTCCCTTGTAATTCCCACTCATTAGATCTAGTCTTGCGATCCAGAGCAAGAGAGAATAGATCTCCTCCATCTTCTACATGACAGCCCTTCAAATATTGGAAGACTGCCATCATGTCCCCTCTGAGCCTTCTCTCTCCCAGGCTAAACAGACCCAACTCTTTCAGCCTTTCCTCATAAGACTTGGATTCCAACCCTCTCACCATCCTGGTTTCCCTCCTCTGGGGCCTTCTTTTGAGAACAGCTCTGACAGAACTATGCCTTGCCCAAGGTCATCCAGCAGCTGCAAGTGGAGGAGTGGGGAATCTAAACCCAGTTCTCCCCGATTAGAGTCCGCGCTCTTAACCACTACACCAGAGAAGGAGAGCCCACCCCCTCCCGGGGAAGCCTGTTCCACTGAGGAACCACTCTAACTGTCAGGAAGTTCTCCCTGATGTTTAGCTGAAAACCCTTCTGGTTTAATTTCAACCTGTTGGTTCTGGCCCGATGCTCCAGGGCAATGTAAAAACAACTCCACTCCATCCTCTAGATAGGCAGTCCTTCAAGTACCTGAAGATGATTATATCCCCTCTCAGTCGCCTCCTCTCCAGGCTAAACATCGCCGGCTCCTTCAACCTTCCCTCACACGTTTTATCCTCACTAGGACCCTGTGAAGTCGGTCAGTCCGAGAGGTGTGACTGGCCCAGCATCACCCAGTGAGCTTCCAGTCTTGAGTGGGGATTTGCTCTGACTCCAAGGAAGGACTTTATGTGTCCAGATGGAGCTTTGCCTCCTTGTGTCGCTGCTGGGCTGCTCACACCCCAAGCTGCACTCTCCAGACACCCGCAGTGCAGCCGGGAGCCGTCCCCGCCACTGGAGAGATGCCCAATCGATTCCCCAATAGCTTTGCCAACCTCCAGGTGGTGGCGGGAGATCTCCAGGAATTGCAGTTGACAGAGATCATTTCCACCGGAGGAAAGGACAGCTTTTGGAGGGTGGTCTCTCTGGCATCTCCCTCATGGATCACTGCCTTGTCGTGGCAAGGGGGCTTGCGTGGTTCGATGAGGCTGTGGGCTGTGCCGTGGAGGGCCACCCAGGACGGACAGGCCACAGCAGAGAACTCAGACCAAGCGTGATCCCCCTGGAGAAGGAAATGGCAACCCACTCCAGTATCTTTGCCAAGAAAACCCCATGGACAGTGACAAAAGGCTAAAAGATATGACGCCGGAAGATGAGCCCCTCAGGTCGGAAGGTGTCCAATATGCTACTGGGGAAGAGCAGAGGGCAAGTACGAGTAACCCCAGAAAGAGTGAAGCGGCTGGGCCAAAGCCGAAAGGACGCTCAGTTGTGGATGTGTCTGACGGTGAAAGGAAAGTTCGATGCTGCAAAGAACAATACTGCATAGGAACCTGGAATGTAAGGTCTATGAATCAAGGTAAGCTTGACGTGGTCAAAAATGAGATGGCAAGAATGAACATCGACATCTTGGGAATTAGTGAACTAAAGTGGACAGGAATGGGCGAATTTAACTCAGAAGACCATTATATCTACTACTGTGGCCAGGAATCCCGTAGAAAAAATGGTGTGGCCTTTATAGTCAACAAGAGAGTGAGAAAGGCAGTACTGGGATACAATCTCAAAAATGACAGAATGATCTCAGTCCGAATCCAAGGCAAACCATTCAATATCACAGTAATCCAAGTCTATGCCCCAACCACTGCTGCAGAAGAGGCTGAAATGGACCAGTTCTATGAAGACCTACAACAGTTCATAGAACTAATACCAAAAAATGATGTCCTCCTCATCATAGGGGACTGGAATGCTAAAGTAGGAAATCAAAAGGTAACCGGAATAACAGACAAGTTTGGCCTTGGAGAACAAAATGAAGCAGGGCAAAGGCTAACAGAGTTTTGTCAAGAGAACACGCTGGTCATAGCGAACACCCTTTTCCAACAACCTAAGAGGCGTCTCTACACATGGACATCACCAGATGGGCAACACCGAAATCAGATTGACTATATAATTTGCAGTCAAAGATGGAGAAGCTCTATCCAGTCAGTAAAAACAAGACCTGGAGCTGACTGTGGCTCAGATCATGAGCTACTCATTGCAAAATTCAGACTTAAATTGAAGAAAGTTGGGAAAACCACAAGGCCATTCAGATTTGACCTAGATCGCATCCCCGATGAATATACAGTAGAGGTGAAGAATAGGTTTAAGGGACTAGATTTGATAGACAGAGTGCCTGAAGAACTATGGACAGAGGTCCGTGACATTGTAAAGGAGGCAGCACTCACCGCCATCCCAAAGAAAAAGAAATGCAAAAAAGCAAAGTGGCTGTCTGATGAGGCTTTACACATAGCAGAGGAAAGAAGGAAAGCTAAAGGCAATGGGGAAAAGGAAAGATTTGCCCAACTGAATGCAGATTTCCAGAGAACAGCAAGGAGAGATAAGGAGGCTTTCCTGAATGAACAATGCAAAGTAATAGAGGAAAACAATAGATTGGGAAGGACTAGAGATCTGTTCAAGAAAATTGCAGAAATCAAGGGAACGTTCCATGCAAAGCTGGCCATGATAAAGGACAAAAACGGTAGGGACCTAACAGAAGCAGAAGAGATTAGGAAAAGATGGCAAGAATACACAGAAGAACTATACAAGAAGGACCTCGATGTCCTTGACAACCACGATGGTATAATCACTGACCTCGAGCCAGACATCCTGGAAAGCGAAGTTAAATGGGCCTTAGAAAGCATTACTAACAACAAAGCTAGTGGAGGTGATGGTATCCCAGCTGAGTTATTCAAAGTCTTAAAAGAAGATGCTGTTAAAGTGCTGCACCCAATTTGCCAACAAATTTGGAAAACACAACAGTGGCCAGAGGATTGGAAAAGGTCAGTTTACATTCCAATCCCAAAGAAGGGCAATGTCAAGGAATGTTCAAACTATCGCACAATTGCACTCATTTCACACGCTAGCAAGGTCATGCTCAAAATCCTACAAGCTAGGCTTCAACAGTACGTGGATAGAGAATTGCCAGAAGTACAAGCTGGGTTTCGAAGAGGTAGAGGAACGAGAGATCAAATTGCCAACATTCGCTGGATTATGGAGAAAGCAAGAGAGTACCAGAAAAACATCTACTTCTGCTTCATTGACTATGCTAAAGCCTTTGATTGTGTGGATCACAATAAATTATGGCAGGTTCTTAAAGAGATGGGAGTACCGGACCACCTCACATGTCTCCTGAGAAACCTGTATAAGGGTCAAGAAGCAACAGTTAGAACCGGATATGGAACAACTGATTGGTTTAGCATAGGAAAAGGAGTACGACAAGGATGTATATTGTCACCTTGCTTATTTAATTTATATGCAGAGTACATCATGCGAAATGCTGGCCTGGATGAATCACAAGCTGGAGTTAAGATTGCTGGGGAAAAGATCAATAACCTCAGATATGCAGATGATACCACTCTGATGGCAGAAAGTGAAGAGGACCTAAAGAGCCTCTTGCTCAGGGTGAAAGAGGAGAGCGCAAAAGTGGGCTTGAAGCTCAACATCAAAAAAACTAAGATCATGGCATCTGGCCCCATCACTCCTTGGCAAATAGAAGGGGAAGTCGTAGAAGTAGTGACAGACTTCACGTTCCTAGGATCCCAGATCACTGCAGATGGTGACTGCAGCCATGAAATTAAAAGACGCCTGCTCCTTGGGAGGAAAGCGATGGCAAACCTAAACTGTATGATAAAAAGCAGAGACATCACCTTGCCAACAAAAGTCCGCATGGTCAAAGCAATGGTATTCCCCATAGTAATGTATGGCTGCGAGAGTTGGACTATAAGGAAGGCCGAGCGCCGAAGAATAGATTCTTTTGAACTATGGTGCTGGAGAAGACTCTTGAGAGTCCCTTGGACTGCAAGGAGATCAAATCAGTCAATCCTAAAAGAAATCAACCCTGATTTTTCCTTCGAAGTCCAGAGACTGAAGCTGAAGCTCAAATACTTTGGCCACCAAATGAGAAGGGAGCATTCACTGGAGAAGACCCTGATGCTGGGAAAGATTGAAGGTCAAAGAAGAAGGGGACGGCAAAGGATGAGATGGTTAGACACTGTCATCGATGCAACGAACATGAAATTGAGCAAACTTCAGCGGACAGCGGAAGACAGGAGGGCCTGGCGTAATCTGGTCCATGGGGTCGCGAAGAGTCGGACTCGACTGTGCGACTGAACAACAACAACAACTCTCTGGCATTATAGCCCTGCTGAAGTCCCCGCCCTCCCCCCAGGCTCCACCCCCAAAATCTCTGGGATTTCCCAACCCAGAACTGGCAGGTGTTGTGTACTGAGCCTGAGTCGCCCCTGAGCTAGCACCTGGAACTGGTTGAGCTTGTTTCCTCAGAACAATAGCTTACCAGGATTCAGGAGTGGACCAATAGAGGTGTAAAAGGTAAAGGTTCCCTCAATGGTATTCTCCGTAGTAATGTATGGCTGCGAGAGTTGGACTATAAGGAAGGCCGAGCACCAAAGAATAGATTCTTTTGAACTATGGTGCTGGAGAAGACTCTTGAGAGTCCCTTGGACTGCAAGGAGATCAAATCAGTCAATCCTAAAAGAAATCAACCCTGACTGTTCCCTGGAAGGCCAGATCCTGAAGCTGAAGCTCAAATACTTTGGCCACCTAATGAGAAGGGAGCATTCACTGGAGAAGACCCTGATGCTGGGAAAGATTGAAGGGCAAAGAAGAAGGGGATGGCAAAGGATGAGATGGTTAGACAGTGTCATCGATGCAACAAACATGAAATTGAGCAAACTTCAGCGGACAGCGGAAGACAGGAGAGCCTGGCGTAATCTGGTCCATGGGGTCTCGAAGAGTCGGACTTGACTGTGCGACTGAACAACAAAAAGGTTCCCTTGCTCGAAAGCCAGCCGAATCCGACTCTAGGGTTGCGGTGCTCATCTCCGTTTCAAAGCCAAAGAGCCAGTGCTGTCTGAAGACGTTTCCATGGTCATGTGGCTGGCATGACTAAACACCAAGGCGCACAGAACACTGTTACCTTCCCACCCAAGTGGTACCTATTTATCTACTTGCGATTTCTTGCTTTCGAACTGCCAGGTTGGCAGGAGCTGGAACTAGAGACGGGAGCTCACTCCGTCACGCGGCACTCTCGGGTCTCGAACTGCTGGACTACTGACCTTCCACAGCCTGCAGTTCAGCGTCTTAACCACTTGAGCCACCGCAGCTCCTAATAGAGGTGTAGTATTATGTAAATAGCCCGTCATTGGGCGTGGGGGTGCGTTGGGGTGTGGTCTTTGCATGCCCTAGTCCCCGATGCCTTAAAATGCAGCCAGGCCCTCCCTGGGACACCCTTCGGCCCCTGCGAGGAGAAGCCGGGGGACTCGTCCGTGCCAGTGCCCGTCGGCTTCTGGATCCGGCCCAGACGCTTTGCCCACCCAGCGCCAAGGTGATGAAGAGTCCAGGAGACAAATCACCCCCAGGAAAGGCTGGAAGTGCCGGGCACGTTTAGGCCGGAGGAGAGATTAAGGCCGACATTTTGGCAGGCCTCAAATATTTAATAGGCTGTCAGAAAGATGAAGGTGAGCAGTTGTTCTCCCTCTCCCCGGGGAGCAGGAGGAGCGTCGTCTTTGTTTGTACAACACCATTAATGCCGACAGATGGCATTTCCAAATGGTACCGGTGAATCGAAAAGCAGGGCTTCCGCACGAGGAGCTCGCTCGGCCCAGCCTGGCCCCAGTGAGAGGGGAGGGAGGAGGGGGAGAAGCCATGCTTTTCAGGGCAGGGGCCGCCAGCGATCAGGAGAAGAAGAAGAAGAAGAGATTGGATTTATACTCCACCCTTCACTACCCGAAGGACTCTCAGAGCGGCTTACAAACTCCTTTCCCTTCCCCTCCCCACAACAGGCACCCTGTGAGGTAGGCGGGGCTGGGAGAGCTCTCTCAAGGACTGCCCTTGAGAGAACAGCTCTGGGAGAAGAAGAAGAGGAGGAGGAGGAGGAGGAGGAGGAGATTGGATTTATACCCTGCCCTTCACTACCCAAGGGAGTCTTCAAAGCGGCTTGCAAACTCCTTCCCCTTCCCCTCCCCACAACAGACACCCTGTGAGGTAGGCGGGGCTGGGAGAGCTCTCTCGAGGACTGCCCTTGAGAGAACAGCTCTGGGAGAAGAAGAAGAGGAGGAGGAGGAGGAGGAGGAGGAGATTGGATTTATACCCTGCCCTTCACTACCCAAGGGAGTCTTCAAAGCGGCTTGCAAACTCTTTTCCCTTCCCCTCCCCACAACAGACACCCTGTGAGGTAGGCAGGGCTGGGAGAGCTCTCTCGAGGACTGCCCTTGAGAGAACAGCTCTGGGAGAAGAAGAAGAGGAGGAGGAGGAGGAGGAGGAGGAGGAGGAGGAGATTGGATTTATACCCTGCCCTTCACTACCCAAGGGAGTCTTCAAAGCGGCTTGCAAACTCCTTTCCCTTCCCCTCCCCACAACAGACACCCTGTGAGGTAGGCGGGGCTGGGAGAGCTCTCTCGAGGACTGCCCTTGAGAGAACAGCTCTGGGAGAAGAAGAAGAGGAGGAGGAGGAGGAGGAGGAGGAGGAGGAGATTGGATTTATACCCTGCCCTTCACTACCCAAGGGAGTCTTCAAAGCGGCTTGCAAACTCCTTCCCCTTCCCCTCCCCACAACAGTCACCCTGTGAGGTAGGCGGGGCTGGGAGAGCTCTCTCGAGGACTGCCCTTGAGAGAACAGCTCTGGGAGAAGAAGAAGAGGAGGAGGAGGAGGAGGAGGAGGAGGAGATTGGATTTATACCCTGCCCTTCACTACCCAAGGGAGTCTTCAAAGCGGCTTGCAAACTCCTTTCCCTTCCCCTCCCCACAACAGTCACCCTGTGAGGTAGGCGGGGCTGGGAGAGCTCTCTCGAGGACTGCCCTTGAGAGAACAGCTCTTGGAGAAGAAGAAGAGGAGGAGGAGGAGGAGGAGGAGGAGGAGGAGATTGGATTTATACCCTGCCCTTCACTACCCAAGGGAGTCTTCAAAGCGGCTTGCAAACTCCTTCCCCTTCCCCTCCCCACAACAGACACCCCCTGTGAGGTAAGTGCTGCCGAGAGAGATCTTTTGAGGACTGCCCTTGAGAGGACAGCTCTGGGAGAAGAAGAGGAGGAGGAGGAGGAGGAGATTGGATTTATATCCTGCCCTTCACTACCCAAGGGAGTCTTCAAAGCGGCTTGCAAACTCCTTCCCCTTCCCCTCCCCACAACAGACACCCCCTGTGAGGTAAGTGCTGCCGAGAGAGATCTTTTGAGGACTGCCCTTGAGAGAACAGCTTTGGGAGAAGAAGAAGCGGAGGAGGAGGAGGAGAAGATTGGATTTATACTACACCCTTCACTACCTGAAGGAGTCTGAGAGCGGCTTACAAACTCCTTTCCCTTCCCCTCCCCACCACAAACACCCTGTGAGGTAGGCAGGGCTGAGAGAGCTCTGAGAGAAATGGCTCTTTTCCAAGAACAGCTCTGAGAGAACTATGGCTTGCCCAAGGTCATCCAGCAGCTGCGAGTGGAGGCGTGGGGAATCAAACCCAGTTCTCCCAGATTAGAGCCCGTGCACTTAACCACCACACCAAACTGGAGGAGAAACGGGTTTAACTGACATTCTGGGAAGGTCAGTGCAGGTAAGATTTGGCAAATGGTCTTTGCTCAGAAGAGCACGGAGAAAGCCCCCCCCTCCCGGCAGCACTGGAATCCCCCTTCCTCTGTGGTTGCCAACTCCAGGTTGGGAAATTCCTGGAGATTTGGGGCAGGAGCTTGGGAAGGGGGAGGGACCTCAGTGGGACAGGATGCCACAGGGTTTGCCCTCCAAAGCAGCCATTTTCTCCAGGAGAACTGATCTCTGTAGCCCGGAGACCAGCTCTAGTTTCTGGGAACGGGGTTGTCAGCCTCTGGGTGGGATCTGAAGATCTCCCAGTATAACAATGGAGGTCAATTCCACCAGAGGTAATGGCTGCTTTGGAGGATGGACGCTGTGGCACCGTGCCCTCCTGAGGAATCTCTCCCCCCCAAATCACCCCCCCAAATCCCCAGGTATTTCCCAACCCAGAGCAGGAAACCCTGCCTGGGGATCTTTGGGCCCTACCTGGAGGCTCCAAACAACATGGGGAAAAGATGAGTGCCACAGGAGTTCCCAAATATACAAATTCCACTAGTAGAAAACACCGTCAAAGATTGCCAAAACAATTTATTAAACAATTATAAAGTTGGTGCTGTCACAAGAACAACATTTGCTGCCGTTGTTGTTCAGTCACACAGTCGAGTCCAAGTCTTCGCGATCCCATGGCCGGCATCATGCCAGGCCCTCTGTCTTCCATCGTGCTCTGCAGTTTGCTTAATTTCATGTTCGTTGCATTAATGTCTCCCCATCTCATCCTTTGCCGTCCCCTTTTTCTTTGACCTTCAGTCTTCCCCAGCATCAGGGTCTTCTCCAGTGAGGGCTCCCTTCTCATTTGGTGGCCAAAGTATTTGAGCTTCAGCTTCAGGATCTGGCCTTCCAGGGAACAGTCAGGGTTGATTTCTTTTAGGATTGACTGATTTGATCTCCTTGCAGTCCAAGGGACTCTCAAGAGTCTTCTCCAGCACCATAGTTCAAAAGCATCTATTCTTTGGCGCTCGGCCTTCCTTATGGTCCAACTCTCACAGCCATACAGTACTACTGGGAATACCATTGCTTTAGTGCATACTATAACTATAATAAGGCATAAGATACAATTTTTCCTCCTTTGAAGACAAGACATAAAGTCCATGTAGTCAGTGTAACCTGACAGGAGGAGTCCACACAGTTACGAGGGGTGACATGATCAAGGTTTATAAGATTATGAGTGGGATTGAGCAGGTTGAGAAAGAAGTACTTTTCTCCCTTTCTCACAATGCAAGAACTCGTGGGCACTCCATGAAATTGCTGAGCAGTCGGGTTAGAACAGATAAAAGGAAATACTTCTTCACTCAAAGAGTGATTAACATATGGAATTCACTGCCACAGGAGGTGGTGGCAGCTACAAGCATGGACAGTTTCAAGAGGGAATTGGATAAGCATATGGAGTAGAGGTCCTTCAGTGGCTCTTAGCCACAGGGTATAGATGGGAACTCTCAGTCTGGGGCAGGTGATGCACTCTATTCTTGGTGCTGGAGGGGGCAGCAGTGGGAGGGCTTCTAGTGCCCTGGCCCCACTGCTGGACCTCCTGATGGCACCTGGTATATTTTGGCCGCTGTGTGACACAGAGTGTTGGACTAGATGGGCCATTGGCCTGATTCAACATTGGCTTCTCTTATGTTCTTATAACATTTTCCAAACAGCCTTTGCAAAGACGCCCATTCTAGATTAAGAACATAAGAACATAAGATTCTCGGAAGGTGCATTTCCTTCGGCTTCTTCAGTTTGCTGGCCATGTAAGTGGAACTGCGAAGAGATTTACACAAATGCCTGGCCACAAAAACACATATAAAAACCAGAATTGTTTAAAAAAACATGCCCGAACAATACACTCACCCTGATTTCAGCAATTTCAACAGACCACAAGGTTCAAAGTGGAATTTGCATATTTGGGGACTACCTGGAGGCTGGCATCCCCTACCTCCTTGCAAGGAGCCCCCAAAGTCTGCCAAATCCATTCCCTCCAGCTGCCACGATCGCCTTGCCCCCATCCCACCATCTCCTCTGACAAGCCCCGGCAGTGTGACTTGATCCTATGTGTGTTTACTCAGCTGTAAGTCCCACAGGGAATGGCAGGGCTTGCTAGGTACAAACAGAGTGCATCTGCCCCACCTCCCCACTAAGCCTGAGGCTTCTGCCGAGGGTGGTCAACTCCAGGCTGGGAAATTCCTGGAGATTAGGGGTGCAGCCTTGGGAAGATAGGATGTGGAGAGGGAGGGACCTCAGTTGGGGTAGAATGCCGCAGAGTCCCCCTCCAAAGCAGCCACTTTCTCCAGGGGAACTGATCTGTGTAGTCTGGGAACCAGTGGTAATCCTGGGTGTCAGATTCAGGCATTTGACTAGCTGTACCTGCTAAGTGGTTAAGTTGCTGAACTGCAGACCGGAAGGTTGGTAGTTCAGCAGTTCGAGACCCGAGTGCCGCATGACGGAGTGAGCTCCCGTCTCTGGTCCCAGCTCCTGCCAACCTAGCAGTTCAAAAGCAAGAAATTGCAAGTAGATAAATAGGTACCGCTTCGGTGGGAAGGCAGCAGTGTTGCGTGCGCCTTGGCATCTAGTCATGCCATCCACATGACCACACAAATGTCTTTGGACAGCACTGGCTCTTCAGCTTGGAAACGGAGATGAGCACTGCATCCCTAGACTCGGATTCGACTGGCTTTCGAGCAAGGGGAAACTGAAAGACACTCTAGCAGGACCGAAGCCCTGCTTAAATCCCCAACCCAAACCACACCCAAACACACACCACACCCCATGACTAGTTATTTACAGTGTACCATCTCCCATAGGACCCGTCTCAGGTTTGGGCAATCCTGTTGGTCCGTTTCCAGATCCTAGTGGCTAGTCTTATGGGTCGAAGCTCAGTGAGTTCCCATGACCATGTGCGAGCCCGACCGGGTGTGTGGTCTTGGTTGAAACCCAACAGTAACCCTTCCAGGAGGCCTCAAGACATCTTTCACACGAGAAATGTCCTTGAAGTAAAGTCTGTGTCAGGCTAGGTAGTGCTTGTATATCTTTCAGGACCACAGTAGTAATGCTGACGTTGAATGCATGGGATCTGGAGTGGGGGGGTAACTATACCTTGCGCTCCCCACCTTGCAAATCAGTCCTAACAAAGTGTTTGAACCTACAGCATCTTATATCTCTGAACAAAACATTCACTCAAGAAAGTGCGTGTGGAGAGCAATTGGACTGGGAACCTGACACTGGGAGACCTCCAGGCCCCAACTGGAGGTTGGCAGCCCTATTTCTACCCCCAAAGCCCGGCTTCAAGGGCATCCCTGAGCAGAGGAGGCCACCCTGCCCAGTCTGGACTTCCCAAGAGAGCGCCTAGAGAAGGTCACCTCCGCTCACAACGATCGCACTGATAAGAAGAGCAGCAACATGCGCGATAGGCATTTCCATTTCCCCACGCATCTTGGTAATACATCCCAAAGCACTCCACGCTATTTATCTCGGTGGAGGAGGCAGGCGTGCCTCACGGAGGCTTTCCCATCACCGGCGCCGCAAAGCGCTTGCCTCGAGAAGCCAGGGCCACGTCTCGCCTTCCGCACATCTCGCTGTGCGCCGCGTCGGTATTTAGTAATCTGAGGATTACCGGCCGAAAAATCCAATACAAATAAAGGTGTAGCAAGATATCCAGCATTAATTCAGGCATCCATCTCTCTTCCCCCCACACCCCCGGCCTCTCTGCCGTTCGCCCGCCGTCTCCTTCAGCCTCCAGGGTCATATTGAACTAGTCCTGCATTCTTGGTTCGGCGCAGCACCACTTCAGGAGGCGGCCGTCACTGGCGGTGATGGCGGGGCGGCTCTTTCTCGGCTCAGCAGGGGCTGTTCCCACAAGCCGGGCAGCCAATCCATCAGCGGGCTCATTAAACACATTAAAGCTTCCCTCGCCCGTCACAGTTGATCCCCTGCAGATCCCCAAAGTCATCCAGTCCAGCCTCTCTCCATCTCTCTTGGCGCAACGTGCTTGGCGTATGTGGGGTTCTCCCGCCTCCATGGCAGCACCCCATGGGACTTGCCTTGCAAAGCGGAACAGAGCCTCAAGAAACGCCCCCTCCCCCCCCCCGGCCTTCCTTTGCAGGCAAAATTGGGGCCGAGATCCGGCACATGTCTGCTCCCGTTCCCATGAATGCATTTATTTATTTATTTTTATTATTCAACTTGCACCCCGCCCTCCCCGCTGCGCGGGCTCAGGGCAGCTTACGTCCGTTAAAACATTGTACATGATATATAAATAACAAATAAAATCTGGTGAAATCATCATAAAACTGTTCGAATCAAAATACTACTGAGTGCTGTCGATATTTCTCTAATTATACCAGGAGGTGTGCTTGTAAGTTTCCAGTTTCTTGATGTTCTCCACATGACCGGCCCTCGAGGCCAGGGGCTGGTCATGATAGTGGGGGCAGCTCCTAGAATCAGAGAATGTTAGAGTTGGAAGGGACCTTGCAGGTCATCTAGTCCAGCCCCCTGCACTCTGCAGGAGCACAGCCGAAAGAGAGCCCTACAACATACCCGGAAGATGGTCGTCTGGCCTCCACTTGAAAATGTCCAGCAAAGGAGCGTCCATCACCTCCCGAAGCAGTCTGTTCCACTGCTCAACCACTCTGACAGTTAGGAAGTTTCTCCTGATATTTAGCCGGTAACGACTCCCTTGTAACTTCCACCCATTAGATCTAGTCTTGCAATCCAGAGCAAGCGAGAATAGAACTGCTCCATTCTTCTATACGGCAGCCCTTCAGATATTTGAAGACTGCAATCATGTCCCCTCTAAACCTTCTCTTTCCCAGGCTAAACAGACCCAACTCTTTCAGCCTTTCCTCATAAGACTTGGATTCCAACACTCTCACCATCCTGGTCGCCCTCTTCTGGACATGCTCCATCTTGTCAACATCCTTCATACAACCCAAATACAAAGGATGCCCAAAACTGGACACAGGACTCCAGGGGAGGCCTGACCATAGCAGAATAGAGCGGAACTAACACCTCCCGTGATCTGGGTGCAAGGCTTCTGTGAATGCATCCTAAGATTGCATTAGCTTTCTTCGCAGTCACATTGCACTGCAGGCTCATGTTGAGGTTGTGATCAACCAGAGCACCCAGATCCCTTTCACATGTGCTGCTGTCAAGCCAAGTCCCTCCCAGTCTATATCTGTGCCTTTGATTTTTTTGTACCCAAGTGTAAGACTTTGCACAAATCTCTATTGAAATCCATTTTATTTGCCTCAGCCCACTGTTCCAGCCTATCTAGATCACTTTGAATCCCGTAGGAGTTCCCCAGGCTGTGACATGTTAATGGAGGAGCTTTCCTGAGGAGGTTCTTTTGCATATGGATTGGCTGTTGAAATTCTAATTTTATTGGTAGTGCTGTTGTAAGATGTAGAGCCTTTTGTTTTTTTTCAGGACAGGAAACCTGAATTAACTGATTAAAACCGTCATAGCAAACCCTTCTGGCTGCATGCCAGTTTCTGGAGCACCCACACCCCAGATGCTTTGATCATCTCTTTGTCTTTCTGGTGGCAGACAGCCCGACCTTTCCAATTGGGGAGGGGCTGTAGCTCAGTGGTAGATCATCTGTTTGGCCGGCAGAAGGTTCCAGGGTCAGTCACCAGCATTACACGGATAAGGTAGCAGGTGATGTGAAAGATCTCTACTGCCTGAGACCCTAGAGAGCCTCTGCCAGCCTGTGTAGGCGATACTGAACTTGATGGCCTGATTCAGTAGAAGGCAGCTTCATGTGTGCTTTTGAGTACTTAAGAACATAAGAACATAAGAGAAGCCAATGTTGAATCAGGCCAATGGCCCATCTAGTCCAACACTCTGTGTCACACATGGGCCAAAAATACCACGTGCTATCAGGAGATCCAGCAATGGGGCCAGGACACTAGGAGCCCTCCCACTGCTGCACCCTCCAGCACCAAGAATAGAGGGCAGCACCTGCCCCAGACTGAGAGTTCCCATCTATACCCCGTGGCTAATAGCCACTGATGGACTTCTACTCCAGATGCTTATCTAATTCCCTCTTGAAACTGTCCGTGCTTGGGGTTTCGGTTTCGGCGCTGCGAATGGCGGCCGCCTCTCGGGACGCTCCCGGAGGTGGTTAGCCCACATGCAGTTAGGGGGGGTCTCCGCGTATGCGAAAGACCCTAGAGAGCCTTAGGCAAAGGCTCCAAACCGGGGCGCTTGGGGAGTAGCCTCTTTGCCGGCAGACAGCCGGGAAATTGAGGCTTTCTCCCCGCCCCAATCGGCCCCGCTGCGTAGTGCCCGCAATGGGACTTAGCGGCGCCACCGAATTCCAGGAGTGAAGACAGCGTTACGATTTAATATAAAAAGAAGAAGTGGCATCGAACCGTGAGTTGAAGATCGATTTCGAAGCGTGAATTCGAGCCCCCCCGTGAGCGTTTAAGCGTATGGGAGGAGGGAGGAATCCCCACCCCTTTTGAGAAGCAAGATTTACAAAGGGGAGCGCGAGGGGGGGCAGAGCTGAAAACAGTGTTGGTGAAAGTACCGTTGGAGTTGTATAAAAGAATCGATCCTATTAGCTTCCTTGGGGACGAGGCGCGAACTTTATAAAAGTAAATAATAAATCAAAATGTCGACTACGGGGAAAGTCCTGCAGATACTGGAAGAGATGAGAGGAGGGACTTCCGGCCCGGGTAGCCCCCACCAAGAGCTAGCTGTCAATCAACAGGATTTGCGCCCTCTACTGGAACAAATACAGAAAATCAATGAAACTTTGCTTAAAGTGGAAAGTGTCTTGATTAGTCGACAGGGAAATTGTAGGAAATAGAACAGAAATCGGATTTGATTCTAAGTTTTCAGGGCGTGAAAGAAGAAGAGAAAGAGGATCCCGGATTTACCTCGATAAATGTTTTGGCACCCCTAACTGGCAGTGAAGCGAAAGAATTAAAAGAAGAGGTGGACATGGCTCTCAAAGCCTATTCCGCTTTTATAAAAGAAGATACTCTGCCAGTAGAAGGGGATGTTGAATATAGCAGGCAATATACCGGAGATCCGATTTCATGTGCAGCAATTATGGCGCCCTGGGAATTTGAAGTTCGGAAACATAAGGAAAAAGAGAGAAGAAAGAAGATGGATTACACCTTTAAAAAGCAAAAACCTTGGAAGAGACACGCCAGTTTGGAGGAAGACGCAGCATTTAAAGTTTGTAGAAAAGAAGACAGCAGCCCAGGGGAAGGAGGCGACGGATTGGAAGACATCAAAGCTGAAAAGGACTCAATCTACAACTGGAAGAGACCTAAAAAGAAGACATTTTAAGGACTGTTCGTGTACCATCCTCAAGGAGCTGTTTGATTACTAACCCCAATGGACTTTACTAACTGTATTAACAGAGTGATTTTGGACTTTGTTAAAAGAAGATCTTCGAATTGCGATAGATGCCAAAAATGGTATTGATTACTAATTAAAACTAACCTTTATTAACAGAGAAAACTTCACTCCATCTTTCTCTTTCTCCAGCTGTCTACCCTTCCCCTTTCTTATAAAAAGAATAAAATTCTCTCCTTTTTAGGAGAGTTTTACCATAAAAAAAAAGAAAAGAAACTGTCCATGCTTGTAGCTGCCACCACCTCCTGTGGCAGTGAATTCCACATGTTAATCCCTCTTTGGGTGAAGAAGTATTTCCTTTTATCTGTTCTAACCTGACTGCTCAGCAATTTCACGGAGTGCCCACGAGTTCTTGTATTGTGAGAAAGGGAGAAAAGGACTTCTTTCGCAACTTGCTCAGTCCCATTCATAATCTTATAAACCTCGATCATGTCACCCCTCAGCCGTCGTTTCTCCAAGCTGAAGAGCCCCAAGCGTTTTAACCTTTCTTCATAGGGAAGGTGTTCCAACCCTTTGGCTGATGCAGGTTCTATATTCATTCCACTACGCTGACCGGAGAAAGAGGCTTTTCCAGAGCTCACGTGCAGTGTTCCCTCTAAGCTGAGTTAGTGTGAGCTAGCTCAGATTTTTAGCCTCCGGCTCACATTTTTATTTGAGCTGAGGGAGGAGGGCTCCAGATCGAACTCATTGACGCAGCAGCCAAAAATTGCTCGCTCACAACTTTAATGCCAGTAGCTCACAGAGTAGAAATTTTGCTCACAAGACCCCACAGCTTAGAGGGAGCATTGTGAGTCGTGTGCGAAATCACCTGCCCATGCCCAGGTGTGCTTTTTCTTAATGCCTTGCTATATCTTACCTCCCTCATGGATCACTGCCTTGTCGTGGCGAGGGGGCTTGCGTGGTTCGATGAGGCTGTGGGCTATGCCGTGGAGGGCCACCCAGGACGGACAGGCCACAGCAGAGAACTCAGACCAAGCGTGATCCCCTGGAGAAGGAAATGGCAACCCACTCCAGTATCTTTGCCAAGAAAACCCCATGGACAGTAACAAAAGGCTAAAAGATATGACGCCGGAAGATGAGCCCCTCAGGTCGGAAGGTGTCCAATATGCTACTGAGGAAGAGCAGAGGGCAAGTACGAGTAACCCCAGAAAGAGTGAAGCGGCCGGGCCAAAGCCGAAAGGACGATCAGTTGTGGATGTGTCTGATGGTGAAAGGAAAGTTCGATGCTGCAAAGAACAATACTGCATAGGAACCTGGAATGTAAGGTCTATGAATCAAGGTAAGCTTGACGTGGTCAAAAATGAGATGGCAAGAATGAACATCGACATCTTGGGAATCAGTGAACTAAAGTGGACAGGAATGGGTGAATTTAACTCAGAAGACCATTATATCTACTACTGTGGCCAGGAATCCCGTAGAAAAAATGGTGTGGCCTTTATAGTCAACAAGAGAGTGAGAAAGGCAGTATTGGGATACAATCTCAAAAATGACAGAATGATCTCGGTCCGAATCCACGGCAAACCATTCAATATCACAGTAATCCAAGTCTATGCCCCAACCACTGCTGCAGAAGAGGCTGAAGTGGACCAGTTCTACGAAGACCTACAACAGCTCGTAGAACTAACACCAAAAAATGATGTCCTCATCATCATAGGGGACTGGAATGCTAAAGTAGGAAATCAAAAGGTAACCGGAATAACAGACAAGTTTGGCCTTGGAGAACAAAATGAAGCAGGGCAAAGGCTAACAGAGTTTTGTCAAGAGAACACACTGGTCATAGCAAACACCCTTTTCCAACAACCTAAGAGGCGTCTCTACACATGGACATCACCAGATGGGCAACACCGAAATCAGATTGACTATATAATTTGCAGTCAAAGATGGAGAAGCTCTATTCAGTCAGTAAAAACAAGACCTGGAGCTGACTGTGGCTCAGATCATGAGCTACTCATTGCAAAATTCAGACTTAAATTGAAGAAAGTTGGGAAAACCACAAGGCCATTCAGATTTGACCTAGATCGCATCCCCGATGAATATACAGTAGAGGTGAAGAATAGGTTTAGGGGACTAGATTTGATAGACAGAGTGCCTGAAGAACTATGGACAGAGGTCCGTGACATTGTAAAGGAAGGAGCACTCACCGCCATCCCAAAGAAAAAGAAATGCAAAAAAGCAAAGTGGCTGTCTGATGAGGCTTTACACATAGCAGAGGAAAGAAGGAAAGCTAAAGGCAATGGGGAAAAGGAAAGATTTGCCCAACTGAATGCAGATTTCCAGAGAACAGCAAGGAGAGATAAGGAGGCTGTCCTGAATGAACAATGCAGAGTAATAGAGGAAAACAATAGATTGGGAAGGACTAGAGATCTGTTCAAGAAAATTGGAGAAATCAAGGGAACGTTCCATGCAAAGATGGCCATGATAAAGGACAAAAACGGTAGGGACCTAACAGAAGCAGAAGAGATTAGGAAAAGATGGCAAGAATACACAGAAGAACTATACAAGAAGGACCTCGATGTCCTTGACAACCACGATGGTATAATCACTGACCTCGAGCCAGACATCATGGAAAGCGAAGTTAAATGGGCCTTAGAAAGCATTACTAACAACAAAGCTAGTGGAGGTGATGGTATCCCAGCTGAGTTATTCAAAGTCTTAAAAGAAGATGCTGTTAAAGTGCTGCACTCAATTTGCCAACAAATTTGGAAAACACAACAGTGGCCACAGGATTGGAAAAGGTCAGTTTACATTCCAATCCCAAAGAAGGGCAACGTCAAGGAATGTTCAAACTATCGCACAATTGCACTCATTTCACACGCTAGCAAGGTCATGCTCAAAATCCTACAAGCTAGGCTCCAACAGTACGTGGATAGAGAACTGCCAGAAGTGCAAGCTGGGTTTCGAAGAGGTAGAGGAACTAGAGATCAAATTGCCAACATTCGCTGGATTATGGAGAAAGCAAGAGAGTACCAGAAAAACATCTACTTCTGCTTCATTGACTATGCTAAAGCCTTTGATTGTGTGGATCACAATAAATTATGGCAGGTTCTTAAAGAGATGGGAGTACCAGACCACCTCACCTGTCTCCTGAGAAACCTGTATAAGGGTCAAGAAGCAACAGTTAGAACCGGATATGGAACAACTGATTGGTTTAGCATAGGAAAAGGAGTACGACAAGGATGTATATTGTCACCTTGCTTATTTAATTTATATGCAGAGTACATCATGCAAAATGCTGGCCTGGATGAATCACAAGCTGGTGTAAGATTGCTGGGGAAAAGATCAATAACCTCAGATATGCAGACGATACCACTCTGATGGCAGAAAGTGAAGAGGACCTAAAGAGCCTCTTGCTCAGGGTCAAAGAGGAGAGCGCAAAAGTGGGCTTGAAGCTCAACATCAAAAAAACTAAGATCATGGCATCTGGCCCCATCACTCCCTGGCAAATAGAAGGGGAAGTCGTAGAAGTAGTGACAGACTTCACGTTCCTAGGATCCCAGATCACTGCAGATGGTGACTGCAGCCATGAAATTAAAAGACGCCTGCTCCTTGGGAGGAAAGCGATGGCAAACCTAAACAGCATGATAAAAAGCAGAGACATCACCTTGCCAACAAAAGTCCGCATGGTCAAAGCAATGGTATTCCCCGTAGTAATGTATGGCTGCGAGAGTTGGACTATAAGGAAGGCTGAGCGCCGAAGAATAGATTCTTTTGAACTATGGTGCTGGAGAAGACTCTTGAGAGTCCCTTGGACTGCAAGGAGATCAAATCAGTCAATCCTAAAAGAAATCAACCCTGACTGTTCCCTGGAAGGCCAGATCCTGAAGCTGAAGCTCAAATACTTTGGCCACCCAATGAGAAGGGGAGCATTCACTGGAGAAGACCCTGATGCTGGGAAAGATTGAAGGTCAAAGAAGAAGGGGACGGCAAAGGATGAGATGGTTAGACAGTGTCATCGATGCAACGAACATGAAATTGAGCAAACTTCAGCGGACAGCGGAAGACAGGAGGGCCTGGCGTAATCTGGTCCATGGAGTCGCGAAGAGTCGGACTCGACTGTGCGACTGAACAACAACAATATCTTTAGACCGATCAGATCACGTTCTCCAGCTGAAAAGCCTTGCCGACCCGTTTCCTAGGCGAGGAATTGAAGATCCAGGAGGAAGGGGAGAAGCAGAACTAATGCATCTGCTCAGAACGGGCTGTTGGCGTTCGACTTGGCTCCCTTCCCTCCCCGCCACTGTGACCCGTCTCCCCTCAAGGGCACGGTGCCCACGCGGTGCCATCTCCCTTGATAACAAAGCCATAATCCCTGCAGAAAATGACAGATTTTAAATTGCCTGATGTTCCCAGACTTGCAACTTGGCAGCCGGTCAGGCCCATAAATACTCCTGTCCGGATCTATGCATGTCGCAGCTCTTTTCTGGCAAACCCTCCAGAAGTGTGTGGTGTGGAGGTCCGGGGGAGAAGGTGCCGGGCACAAGCACCAGGGCATGTCTCCCAAGGCTTGTAGGGTTGCCAGACTCCAGGGGGTGGCTGGAGATCTCTGGAGCCAGTTTAGTGTAGTGGTTAGGAGCGTGGACTCTAATCTGGGAGAACTGGGTTTGATTCCCCACTCCTCCACTTGTAGCTGCTAGTGTGACCTTGGGTCAGTCACAAGTTCATTCAGAGCTGTTCTCACTAGGGCAGTCCTCGAAAGAGCTCTCTTAGCCCCACCTACCTCACAGGGTGTCTGTTGTTGGGAGGGGAAGGGAAAGGAGGGAGGGAAAGGCAAAGGAGTTTGTAAGCCATTCTGAGACTCCTTTGGGCAGTGAAGTGTGGGGTATAAAAACAGTCTCTTCTCTTCTCTTCTCTTCTCTTCTCTTCTCTTCTCTTCTCTCTCTCTCTCTTCTCTTCTCTTCTCTTCTCTTCTCTTCTCTTCTCTTCTCTTCTCTTCTCTACTCTACTCTACTCTACTCTACTCTACTCTTCTTCACCAGTTTGGTGCAGTGGTTAGGTGCATGGTCTCTAATATGGGAGAACCGGGTTTGATTCCCCTCTCCTCCACTTGCACCTGCTGGATGACCTTGTGTCATTAACAAGTTCTCTCAGAGCTGTTCTCTCAAGGGCAGTCCTCGAGAGAGCTCTCTCAGCCCCACCTACCTCACAGGGTGTCTGTTGTGGGGAGGGGAAGGGAAAGGAGTTTGTCAGCCGCTCTGAGACTCCTTTGGGTAGTGAAGGGTGGGGTATAAATCCAATCTCCTCCTCCTCCTCCTCCTCCTCCTCTTCTTCTTCTTCTTCTTCTTCTTCTTCTTCTTCTTCTTCGTCCTCTTCCTCTTCCTCTTCCTCCGCCTCCTTCTCCTCCTCCTCTTCTTCTTCTCCTTCTTCTCCTTCTCCTTCTCCTCCTCCTCCTCCCTCCTGGGATCACAGCTGATCTCCAGACTCCAGCAACCAGTCCCCCTGGAGAAAATGGCCGCTTTGGAGTGCGGACTCTCTGGCACTGTACCCTGCTGTACACCCTCCCCCTCCCCAAACCCCACCCTCCCCCAGCCTTCGCCCCCACCTCTCTAGGTATTCCCAACCCGGAGTTGGCAGCCCTAGAGGCTTCCTATCTGACCGACTGTGGCAGCCATCCCCACCTACCTCAACACAAAGAGCATCCTATTCAGCACCAGGGGTCTCGAACTCAGGGCTCTATCAGCAACATTTGCCGTCAGCTTTTCTCTCTCTGCAGACTGCTCTAACTGCTGGCATGGCACGAGCCACGCTTCCATGGCACTTCTCCAAAGAGCTGACATGCCTCCGTGGCCCATCGGGCAGTGCAAGGGCCCAAACGGCTCCCAAATGGTCCTATAAAGCTGTGGGCCAACCTGGGCTCTGCTCTTCCTCATTTTCCAGGCCACGGACTATGGCTGCCAGCCTCCAGGTGGGGCCTGGAGATCTCCCAGAACTGCAGCTTATCTCCAGACTACAGGGATCTGTTGCCCTGGAGAAGATGAAAGCTTTGGAAGGCGGCTTTTGCAGCAACACATCTTTGCCAAGCTCCCTCCCTCCCCCCTCCCCAGGCTCCAAGCCCAAATCTCCAACAATTTCCCAGTCCAGAGCAGTGCTCCCTCTAAGCTGTGGAGTCTTGTGGGCAAAAATTCTACTTTGTGAGCGACTGGCATTAAAGTTGAGAGCGAGCGATTTGGCTGCTGCATAAATTAGTTTGCTCTGGAGTCCTCCTCCCTGAGCCGAGACAAAAATGTGTGAGCCGGAGGCTAAAAAGCTGTGAGCCGGCTCACACTCACTCGGCCGAGAGGGAACAGGGGTCCAGAGCTGACGATCCTACCAGAGACTGAGCTGCTCTCTGACCACCCCCCCGACTCTGACTGGTGTCGCCCCCGGAGTCCGGAGGGTCAGCTTCAAATCCTAGAGTGATGTTTGCAAATTCAAAATGCAAATCCAATTCATTTAAATATAACGGGACGCAACTGTGAAAAACGTTCCCAAGGCTATCAATACTGGTTCATTAACCGGCGTCCCCCGAGCAGATTCCTGCTCACAAAACACTTTGCAAAAGGTGCCGACCGTGTTGTGTGTTCGAGCGGAGGCTGTGCCTGGAGCAGAGTGCCAGAGATCCGGAGGGCCTCTCTCGCCACAGCGGGGGCTCTTCTGGTGGAGATGCTGGATGAATCCTCAAGCTTGTTTGTTGCAGGAAGAGGAGGAGGAGGAGAGGAAGGAGAAGGAGAAGGAGAAGGAGGAGAAGGAGAAGGAGAAGGAGAAGGAGAAGGAGAAGGAGAAGGAGAAGGAGAAGGAGAAGGAGAAGGAGAAGAAGAAGAAGAAGAAGAAGAAGAAGAAGAAGAAGAAGAAGAAGAAGAAGAAGAAGAAGAAGAAGAAGAAGAAGAAGAAGAAGAAGAAGAGGAGGAGGAGGAGGAGGAGGAGGAGGAGGAGGAGGAGGAGGAGGAGGAGGAGACTGGATTTATACCCCACCCTTCACTACTCAAGGGAGTCTCAGAGCAGCTTACAAACTCCTTTCCCTTCCCCTCCCCACAACAGACACCCTGTGAGGTGGGCGGGGCTGAGAGAGCTCTGAGAGAAACTAGATAAATATATGGAGCAGTGGCTCCATCAGGGGCTATTAGCCACAAGGTATAGATGGGAACTCTCGGTCTGGGGCAGGTGATGCACTCTGTTCTTGGTGCTGGAGGGGGCAGCAGTGGGAGGGCTTCTGGTGCCCTGGCCCCACTGCTGGACCTCCTGATGGCACCTGGTATATTTTGGCCGCTGTGTGACCCAGAGTGCTGGACTGGATGGGCCATTGGCCTGATCCAACATTGGCTTCTCTTATGTTCTTATAGGAACTCTCAGTCTGGGGCAAGTGATGCTCTGTATTCTTGGTGCTTGGGGGTGGGGTCAACAGAGGGAGGGCTTCTAGGGTCCTGGCCCACTGCTGGACCTCCTGATGGCACCTGGTATTTCTGACCACTGTGTGGCACAGTGTTGGACTGGATGGGCCATTGGCCTGACCCAACATTGGCTCCTCTTATGTTCTTATAGGAACTCTCCGTCTGGGGCAAGTGATGCTCTGTATTCTTGGTGCTTGGGGGGCGGGGCAAGAGTGGGAGGGCTCCTGGTGTCCTGGCCCCACTGGTGGACCTCCTGGTGGCCCCTGGTATTTTTGGCCGCTGTGTGACAGAGTGTTGGACTAGATGGGCCATTGGCCTGAGTCCAGCATTTGCTTCTCTTATGTTCTTATGCTCTTTTTCAAGAACAGCTGTGCCAGAACTATGGCTTGCCCAAGATTACATCAGCAGGTGCAAGTGGAGGAGTGAGGAATCTCCCAGATTAGAGTCTGCGCAGTTAACCACTAGAACAAACTGGCTCTTTGGCGGGTCCCCTTTCCTCCTGGGTCAGGGGGAAACAGATGCAGTAATCAGAGCGCCATGTCCTAAGTGCTATAACCCAGCTGTGGTTGAGACCCAAAGGATCCCACTAACCATCCGTGGTTTCGCCGATGCACTCCCCCGCCTGCATCAAAAGACAGTTCCACGTGGGACAGATAAGCATCGGGACGGAGACGGATGGTTGCAGAAGATGCTCTCCCCGGCCGGGTCGCTGGGTGTCGTCTGATTTTATTCAGCAACAGCAACAAAGACTCTTGTAACTTCTCAAAGAGGACCCAGATTTATTACGGCATTCGGGGACGCTTCATCAAATGCAAAGATGTTAAATCTTGGGGCTGCCACAAAAGTTTCCGCTTCATTTTGCTGCAATGAAGACACGCAGCGGCCCACGCAGTTTTAGTGTGGAACGTTGATCTCTCTAGTGTGTGTGTGTGTGTGTACATACAGATGCCCTGGCGTGGATGGTCAGGCTAGTCTGATCAAGTCCTGGTTAGTTCATGGATGGGAGACCCCCAAAGAAGTCTAGGGTCGCTGTGGAGAGACAGGCCAGGACAAACCACCTCTGAATGTCTCTGGCCTTGAAAACCCCACAGGGCAGCCATCAGTTGGCTGCCACTGGAAATGGGACCTCTCTGTCTCTCTCTGTCTGTCTCTGTCTCTCTGTCTCTCTCTGTCTCTCTCTGTCTCTGTCTCTATCTCTCCGCTCCCCTCCCCTCCCCTCCCTTCCACCCACCCACCCACCCACCCACATAAGAACATAAGAGAAGCCAATGGCCCATCTAGTCCAACACTCTGTCACACAGCGGCCAAAATATACCAGGGGCCCTCAGGAGGTCCAGCAGTGGGGCCAGGACACCAGAAGCCCTCCCACTGCTGCCCCCTCCAGCACCAAGAATAGAGGGCATCACCTGCCCCAGACTGAGAGTTCCCATCTATACCCTGTGGTTAATAGCCACTGATGGACTTCTGCTCCATATGTTTATCTAATTCCCTCTTGAAACTGCCCATGCTTGCAGCTGCCACCACCTCCTGTGGCAGTGAGTTCCACGTGTGAATCACTCTTTGGGTGAAGAAGGACTTCCTTTTATCTGTTCTAACCTGACTGCTCAGCAATTTCATGGAGTGCCCACGAGGAATTCTTGTATTGTGAGAAAGGGAGAAAAGTACTTCTTTCTCAACCTGCTCAATCCCATTAATAATCTTATAAACCTCGATCATGTCACCCCTCAGCCGTCGTTTCTCCAAGCTAAAGAGCCCCAAGCATTTTAACCTTTCTTCATAGGGAAGGTGTTCCAACCCTTTTATCATTCTAGTTGCCCTTCTCTGCACTTTTTCCAATGCTATAATATCCTTTTTGAGATGTGGTGACCAGAACTGTACACAGTACTCCAAATGAGGTCGCACCAATGATTTATACAGGGGCATGATGATACTGGCTGATTTGTTTTCAATTCCTTTCCTAATAATCCCCACCTCTCTTTCTTTCTTTCTTTCTTCTCTCTCTCTCTCTCTCTCTCTCTCTCTCTCTCTCTCTCTCTCTCACACACACACACACACACACACATACACAAAGGGATTCTTAATGTATGTAGTGTTTAAACATGGTTTTCAGCTGCCCTGAATTTGTTAGTGAGGTGGAATACAGGTGTTTTAAGGTAAAGGTAAAGGTTTCCCTTCCTCCAAAGCCAGTTGAATCCGACCTTTAGGGGGTGGTGCTTGTTAAGTATGGAGACTCAACAACGTTTTGATTTCAGCAAATGATTTCAGCTTTATTGGTAACAGCAACTTCAACTCAGAACACACCATCAAACACCCACAAAGCATGTTGGGCAGCAACTGTAAGTCAGTAACACTTGACTATATTGAGACACTCTCCCAGGCTGCCAAAGCCATACCCATTGTCAGATAAGAACCAATAACAATGCAGGGATAAAGGCCAATCAGGACCGTTCCCTCTCTGATACATTCTCACATTGTGATTGGGTATTTACAAAAGTTTCGCAGAAATCGACCAATGGCAATGCGACATCTGAGGAGCTACATTCAGACTCAGGCTTTACATGTAAAAAAGATAGCAGCGATTCACATTCAATACATAACAGTGCTCATCTCCATTTCCAAGCCAAAGAGCCAGCACTGTCCAAAGGCGTCTCCATGGTCGTGTCACGTGGCCGGAATTCCCCATGCCTTCACATGTAGCTGCTGGTGTGACCCTGGGTCAGTGACAAGTTCTTTCAAGCTGTTCTCTCAGGAGCAGTCCTCGAGAGAGCTCTCTCAGCCCCGCCTACCTCACAGGGTGTCTGTTGTGGGGAGGGGAAGGGGAAGGAGTTTGTAAGCTGCTCTGAGACTCCTTCGGGTAGTGAAGGGCGGGGTAGAAATCCAGTTCTTCTTCTTTCCCTTCCCATGGCACCCTGTGAGGTAGGTGGGAGGGAGTGAGAGAGCTCTTTTGAGAACTGCTCCTGAGAAAACAGCTCTGAAAGAACTCGTCACTGACCCAAGGTCACACCAGCAGCTGCATTTCGGGGAGTGGGGAATCGAACCTGGTTCTCCCACTACCCGGCTCCTAACCACTACAACCAAACTCCTAGCCACTCAGTTGCAGGGAAGTGAAGTTCTCCTCCCTGGTGCCCCCTACCCACCCTTTGATAAATGGCTACCCCCCCCCCGCCCACCCGCTTGCTGGAAGAGGAGATGGATGCGGCAGATGCGATTAAGCCGGACGCCTCCCTGAGTAATGATTGTTGTGTCTTTCCCGTCTTTCCTGATAAGGTCCATTTAATCACTAAATGGGTGGCTTCGGAAACTGCCTCCCCCAGCCAGCCTCCCATTCGTCTGGAGCCACCACGATAATTTTTATTGAAACGGGAGTCCTTTCGCCCCGGTAAATTTCCTCTTCCACCTTTGGTGCCAAATCTAATTTTTCTTGACAGGGCCTAAAGCCCCAGGCCTCCTCATGTCCGCGGCGGGACGGAAGCAGGAACGTGGCCAGGCAGGAGTGGAGGAGAATCAAAGTGACGGGGCGAGAGGAAGGCGGTGGGGGATGCAAACCGGGCCGATCTCATTAAGACACGGAGGAGGAACTGGCACCGGAATGACTCAGGACCCCAAAGGGTTTATTTATTCCGTGCATTTTTACCCTGCGTGTCCTCCAAGGAACTCTGGGAAGGGGTGTGTGGCTCTCCCCTCCACCAGTTTATCCTCACAACGACCCTGTGAAGCAGATCAGGCCGGGAGAAGGACTGGCCCAAGGTCACCCCAGCAAGCGGGGGATCTGAACCCAGATCTGTCTGATCCTGGCCCGGGACTCGAAGCACCGCGCCTCACTGGACTTCCAAGTACCCTGTGGAACACCTTCTGGGATGGACTCGCACCAACAGAGATGTAGCCTGGCAGAGGTAGGCCTGATCAACTTTGCTAAGCAAGATGTAAAGAGGCCTACGTTGCTGGGTTGTTGTGTTGTGTTGTGGTGAGGTGAGGTCAGGATGTGAGACAGGAGGCTGGACCCTCACTGGTCTGATCCAGCAGGGCTCTTCTGATGTACTTATGAAGGCCTCGGCCTCGGCCTCTATGCCCTGTTGTTGACCCTCCAGGTGAATAGGCTGGCCACTGTGTGAGGCAGGATGCTGGACTAGATGATCCAACAATCTGATCCAGCAGGGCTCTTCCAGTGTTCTTATGAAGGCCTCAGTCTCTCTGCCCTGTTGTTGACCCTCCAGGTGAACAGGGTGGCCACTGTGTGAGACAGAAGGCTGGACTATTGGTCTGATCCAGCAAGGCTATTCCAATGTTCTTATGAAGGCCTTGGCCTCCATGCCTTGTTGTTGGCCCTCCAGGTGAACAGGTCGGCCACTGTGTGAGATGGGATCCTGGACTAGATGAACTACCAATCTGATCCAGCAGGGCTCTTCCAATGTTCTTATGAAGGCCTCGGCCTCTATGCCCTGTTGTTGGCCCTCCAGGTGAACAGGTTGGCCACTGTGAGATGGGATCCTGACTAGATGGACCTCAATGGTCTGACCTAGCAGGGCTCTTCCAATGTTCTTATGAAGGCCTTGGCCTCTATGCCTGTTGTTGGCCCTCCATGTGAACAGGTTGGCCACTGTGTGAGACGGGATCCTGGACTAGATGGACCACAGGTCTGATCCAGCAGGGCTCTTCAATGTCCTTATGAAGGCCTCGGCCTCTCTGCCCTGTTGTTGGTCCTCCAGGTGGACAGGTTGGCCATTGTGTGAGACAGGATGCTGGACTAGATGGGCCACCAGTCTGATCCAGCAGGCTTTCCTTATGTTCTTATGCTCTCATGTTCATATGATTCAGATCCACTATCCCATAAAAACGAGGGGAATGGTTTGGGCACGTCGAAATTCACACTGGCACTTTAATAGTTTCAAAGTGGTGGCGGGCGAGAGGCGATTCAGCATCTCCCTTAACGTGGGAGATGGCGGCAGCCATCTGTCTCCTGTTCGATGCCAAAAATCTCTGAACCCCCCAAGTCCAGATTGGCAGCCTCCCGAGACAGAAGCGGCATCAATGCCTCCCCCCCACCCTCCGATCCCCGTCTCTAAGCTCTTTGGTGGCAGTGGAGAGAATGTAAAAAAATTAAAAGCATCAACCGGAGTCTGGGCCGATCGCACACAAAGAGCTTTTCTCCGCCGCTCCTTGGAGTAAACCGGCATCTGTGTCGGGTTAATTGTTCTTTGGTTTGTCAATCAAAGATGCCAACGGGAAGAGAATTCAAATACTAGCTCAGGCGAGTAGCGGAGGTGAGGCCGGTACACGGGAAGAGGTGGGAGCAGCTCAGAGTCAGGCTGACTTTGAGAGGAAGAAGGTGGCTGTGACCTTTGAAGCGTTCTCTCGGATTTGTGAGGAAGCCACAACGAAGCCTGCAAAAGGAGAAGGGGAGTCACAGGAGGCAGCCAATAGAGACTGCGGCGCGCGTGTCGGGCGCAATCCCTTCACCAGTGAGCACGGGCAGACTGGGACGCGGGAATGGACTCAGGGCGGGACAAGTCCATTGCAGTGGGGGAGAGTCTGCGCCCTTCTTGGGACCACTGGCCACATCTGAGCTGAGCCAGAACCCTGTGGTGCTGCCATGCAACTGGGGCATGGCTGGGCTGGCTACTGGATGCAAAGGGCTCTGCAGGGCTGTGGCTCAGTTGTCACTTTCCCAGCCAGTCGAAGTGCCAGTCTGCCCTATTCCTAATCACCTTCCTCATAAGAACATCAGAAGAGCCCTCCTGGATCAGACCACTGAGGGTCCATCTAGCCCAGCATCCTGTCTCACACAGCGGCCAACCAGTTCCTCTGGAGGGCCAACAACAGGGCAGGGAGGACAGGGCCTTCATAACAACCTCAGAAGAGCCCTGCTGGATCAGACCAGTGGTCCATCTAGTCCAGCATCCCGTCTCACACAGTGGCCAACCAGTTCCTCTGGAGGGCCAGCAACATGGCATAGAGCCTGAGGCCTTCACAAGAACATCAGAAGAGCCCTGCTGGGTCTGGCCAGGGAGGGTTCACCTAGTCCAGCATCCCATCTCACACAGGGGCCAGCCAGTTCCTCTGGAGAGCCAACAACAGGGCAGAGAGGCCGAGGCCTTCATAAGAACACAAGAAGAGCCCTGCTGGATGAGACCAGTGTGGGTCCATCTAGTCCAGCATCCTGTCTCACACAGTGGCCAACCAGTTCCTACGGAGGGCCCACAAACAGGGCAGAGAGGCCGAGGCCCCTGTATAAATCATTGGTGCAACCTCATTTGGAATATTGTGTACAGTTCTGGTCACCACATCTCAAAAAGGATATAGCATTGGAAAAAGTGCAGAGAAGGGCAACTAGAATGATCAAAGGGTTGGAACACCTTCCCTATGAAGAAAGCTTAAAACGCTTGGGGCTCTTCAGCTTGGAGAAATGACGGCTGAGGGGTAACATGATCGAGGTTTATAAGATTATGAATGGGATTGAGCAGGTTGAGAAAGAAGTCCTTTTCTCCCTTTCTCACAATACAAGAACTCGTGGACACTCTATGAAATTGCTGAGCAGTCGGGTTAGAACAGATAAAAGGAAGTACTTCTTCGCCCAAAGAGTGATTAACATATGGAATTCACTGCCACAGGAGGGGGAGGCAGCTACAAGCATGGACAGTTTCAAGAGGGAATTAGATAAACATATGGAGCAGAAGTCCATCAGTGGCTATTAGCCACAGGGCATAGATGGGAACTCTCAGTCTGCGGCAGGTGCTGCACTCTATTCTTGGTGCTGGAGGGGGCAGCAGTGGGAGGGCTTTTAGTGTCCTGGCCCCACTGCTGGACCTCCTGATGGCACCTGGTATATTTTGGCCGCTGTGTGACAGAGTGTTGGGCTAGATGAGCCATTGGCCTGATTCAACATTGGCTTCTCTTATGTTCTTATGTTCTTATGAGGCCTTCCCCTGATAAGAATGTCAGAAGAGCCCTGTTTTCAAATATTCACCTTGACTCACGAAAGGTCCTCCCCTGCCACAAATTTCATTAGTCTCGACAGGTGCTCCTGGACTCTGGCTCTTTTCTGCTGCTACAGACAGACTGACACAGCCGCCCATCTTGAAGCGTGCCCGAGTCAGCTTTACTAACCAAGGTGCAAAGGGGTTCAGGCAGGGGTGTTAAACACGCGGCCCGGAGGCTGGATCAGGTCCTTGGAGGGCTGCAATCCGGCCCGCAAGGCCCTGGTTGTTTCTGTCATGGATTTCCCCCCTCATCCCAGTCCAGGGATGAGAGTTTACCATGCCACCATGACTTCTGCAACAATTAAACAAACTCCACAGGAGGATGTCTGTACACCCTCCAGGGTATCCATAGTCACTGCCACCAGGATCTCTTACAAAAGGTCCTCACCAAGATCAGGAGCAGAGATCCCAACTCCTGCCTGGTCTATAGGACTGAACACTTCACCAGCTCTGTACCAGGGCTGCAAACAATTACTTAACACACAGTGGTAGCCTTCTTAGGTGAACGGCTTAGGCACAAGATTTAATCTTAGAGGTCAAGTTGCAACAGAGGAAACAAATCCAGATGATATTGCTTATACGTATTATCTTTATTCAGTGCAAAAACATGCATATATAATGAGACTAGCAAAAGGTAGATAAAAACACATAATGGCTATAGCATAGTCAGCTCTAACTACACAATAGTTACCAGACTTTCAGAGGTACCAGATGATTCAATGTGCAAATAGTCCAAAGGTCTCACCAGGGGATCTTATAAAGAAACCGCATGTTGCTGTTGGCAGCTGAGTCCAGCTGGGCTGCCTGTTAGCCAAAGTCCATGGCAAGCAAGTAACCAGTCCCAAAAGGAACTCTTTGTTTCCAGAGAGGCACAAGAACAAAATCAACCCCTTTTCCCATAGGTTTCTTACAATTAAACTCCCTCCTCCATCACTATTGGATATGGCCATTATCCAATCGTGAGGGAGTGGAGGGGCATGTCCAAATCTCCAGTTACTAGCCCTTGCCTACGTGCTCCATAGCATGTCAGAGATTTTTTTGTGCTAATGTCCTGGGCCTAGCTTTTCCCATGCGTTTTGATGTGCTAATGTCCTGGGCCTAGCTCTTCCCATGCATTTTGATGTGCTAATGTCCTGGGCCTAGCTCTTCCCATGCATTAGAAGGCGCCTGTATGTCTCCCTGCTCCAGCAAAAGGTGTCAAAGTGTCTTGTCTATGGATATGAAGCTTGGCCATCTGGCAGGCCATCTGTGCAGGTGACAAAAGTCACACGGAAGTATCAGCAGCTAAGGCCATTTGGCCCTGGCAGGGATAGCTTCAGAAAAAGAGGCTTTTTTTTCCCTGTTCAGGTTCCTGCTGCCTTTTCCTGTTCTGCTGCTGCTGCTACATCACAGCTTACTTTACCAGACTCTCTCAATCACACAGGAGAGATAGATAGGCAAGGCTCTCCGGTGTGACTGAGATTCTGGTAAAGCACTGGCTGAGGCTCCCCCCCCCGCTTCTCCCAGGAGGAGGGAAGGAACCAGCCAGAGCTTGCTTCCTGGCCAGGCTGCCTCAATCATATTCAGGAGTCAAAGGGAAGCCTTTCTTTCCTTCCTACCATTGGCTGAGGCTCCTTCCTGAACACAGGCAGGGAGGGAGGGAACAAGGGAGAGCTTGGTTTGCTGGGCTACCTCAATTGCACAGCAGAAATACCAGGCACTTTTAAGACCAACAAAGTTTTGTTCAAGGTATGAGCTCTTGTGTGCCTTGCTACAGTGTGTGTGTATTCTGTTGGACTGCTTATGCTGTTTGTGTGTGTGTGTATTTTGTTGAGTTCCTTATGCCCCGGCTCTCCTGGGTGCAACTGGGTTCCTTCCCCCTTTTGACTGTGTTCATGCCCTCATGATCCAGTCCTTCTCAGTAAGAAAGCAATGTGAAAGTTGATTGTGTTTGTCTGTGTCCTTTATAAAGTTTATATCTCCACTACCTGGCATTACATTTTGTAATACACATGGCATAAGAACATAAGAACATAAGAGAAGCCAATGTTGCATCAGGCCAATGGCCCAACTAGTCCAACACTCTGTCACACAGTGGCCAAAAATACCAGGTGCCATCAGGAGGTCCAGCAGTGGGGCCAGGACACCAGAAGCCCTCCCACTGCTGCCCCCCCAGCACCAAGAATAGAGTACATCACCTGCCCCAGACTTAGAATTCCCATCTTTATCCTGTGGCTTAGCCACTGATGGACTTCTGCTCCATATGTTGATCTAATTCCCTCTTGAAACTGTCCATGCTTGTAGCTGCCACCACCTCCTGCGGCAGTGAATTGCATATGTTAATCACTCTTTGGGTGAAGAAGGACTTCCTTTTATCTGTTCTAACCCGACTGCTCAGCAATTTCATGGAGTGCCCACGAGTTCTTGTATTGTGAGAAAGGGAGAAAAGTACTTCTTTCTCAGCCTGCTCTATCCCATTCATAATCTTATAAACCTCGATCATGTCACCCCTCAGCCGTCGTTTCTCCAAGCTAAAGAGCCCCAAGCATTTTAACCTTTCTTCATAGGGAAGGTGTCCCAACCCTTTTATCATTCTCGTTGCCCTTCTCTGCACTTTTTCCAATGCTATAATATCCTTTTTGAGGTGTGGTGACCAGAACTGTACACAGTACTCCAAATGAGGTCGCACCAATGATTTATACAGGGGCATGATGATACTGGCTGATTTGTTTTCAACTCCCTTCGCAATAATCCCCAGCATAGCGTTGGCCTTCTTTATTGCAGCCCAGCAAGGTCTCATTTATGTCAGATCTGGCCCTCATAACAAACGAGTTCAACACCCCTGGGTCAAGGTATAGTATTTTATGTTGTGGTGTTTACTTCACTTATTTATGTATTTATTTATTTATTTGACTTCTAACCCTCCCGTGCACAGCAGCTTCAGGCTTCTAGTCTGCTTTCTTGCTAAAATCCAAGGCAGGTTACCCAACCACCAACAGCCCAATGAGAACTGTTTTATAGAAGGAAGAGAGCAAAGGAACACAACTGGATAACTGGCTGGCCACCGCGTGAGACAGGAGGCCGCATCGGACGCGCCCCTGTCCTGATCCAGCAGGGCTCTTCTGCTGTTCTGATCTGAAATTCAGAACTGGTCTCTGGAGAGAGCTCTGGGACCCGGACGGAATGCAGATGGGAACAGCGGGCCTGCCAGAGGTCTGCTGGAGAAGTATCAGCGGATTCTGCCCGCCTCCATTTCTGTAACGGCTCGTCTGGTGCCTCTGTCCCTTCTCTGCTTGCGGAGGTCTGAACATCACTGGAGACGGGACAACGCATTGCAAATTAATTAGATAAGAGCTCCGGGCCAGTTCCTGCTTTCTCTCTCCCAGGCAGACACCATTTGTTGACATTTTTTCATTAGCGGAGGGAGTCACGCCATTTGCAATCCAGTTAATGCACATCTTCATCATTTATAGTGATCACATCTGGACGTGCAACAATGTCTCTTTTTGTTCCTTCTGATTCATTTACTTTGAACACTTAAATCTGGGAGAAGAGTTCTGCGTGATTCCAAAGCGTGTTCTCCCCTACCCACCTACAGTCCAAAGGCATCACCTCGCTTGTCCTGCGATTAAGGGCCTGAAAAATCCATAATTCAGAGCCTGTGGGGTTTTTTTTCCCTGCCATTTTCAAGGCATGGGGAGCTGGGTTCAAATTCCAGTTCATAATGAGTTGCCAACATTGAGGTGGGGCCTGGAGAGCTCCCAGAATTACAACTGATGTCCAGATAACAGAGATCAGTTCCCCTGGAGAAAATGGATGCTTTGGAGCAGGGCTCTTTTTGTAGCAGGAACTCCTTTGCATATTAGATGACACACCTCTAAGGTAGCCAATCCTCCAAGAGCTTACAGAGCTCTTCTTATAGGGGCTACTGTAAGCTCTTGGGGGATTGGCTACTTTAGGGGTGTGTCGCCTAATATGCAAAGGAGTTCCTGCTACAAAAAGAGCCCTGCTTTGGAGGGTGGACTCTACAGCATTACAGACCACTGAGGTTCCATCTTCTCCTCAAACCCCACTCTCCCCAGACTCTACGCCCAAAATCTCCAAGAATTTCCCAACTTGGAATTGGCACCTCTATCCATGATGCTGTTGTCTACCCTGGAGGAAAATGGTTCTTCCAGCTGCAGTTTTTTGACTGTAAAAGTGTTACCATTAGGGATGGGCACGAACCTCATATTTGCGGTTTGTTTCAGTTTGTGGTATGTGGCCAAACCTCCGACCAAACCACAAAACAACACAAACTAGGAGGTTGTTTCACAAACCGAACTGGTTCGTGGTAGTTCATGATCCTTGCTTTCTGCTCCCCACTGTTTGTTTGTTCTTTATATACATAGGGAGCAGAAAGCAGTGGTTTAAATGGCTCGGAGCCATTTTAACCTCCTGCTTTCTGCTCCTTGCCACTCAGCTATTTTTTTTTGTGAAGAGCAGAAAGCAGGGGTGTAAAGGACTCTGAGCCATTTAAACCCCTGCTTTCTGCTCTTCACACCCCACCACAAATCGCCACAAACTGCCTTAAAATTTGTGGAAGTTCATGGCAGCTCTGGTGCCACCATGTATGACGGAACAGGCCTGCTTCTCCTATAGACCCTCTTCTGCCCACTCCCTCCGTTGGGTCGCCAGCTCCATGGAGGGAGCTATCCCACTTCCTTTCACTAGGGTACCGCTACCGCCACTGTCCTTTTGGGGACTTCCTGCCAGGAGGGTTAGACTCCCCCCCCCCTTCTCAGTTCCAAGGAAATTCACCGTGAACTTAACGTTCGTGAACTGGTTCATGCTCATCCGTAGACTCCGTTCGGAGCTGAAAGTTATAAGCTGGGATCCCTGTTTGATTGTGAACTGGCTGGCTTGGTTTGTTCCAGAAGAAGAAGAAGAAGAAGAAGAAGAAGAAGAAGAAGAAGAAGAAGAAGAAGAAGAAGAAGAAGAAGAAGAAGAAGAAGAAGAAGAAGAAGAAGAAGAAGAAGAAGAAGAAGAAGAAGAAGAAGAAGAGGAGGAGGAGGAGGAGGAGGAGGAGGAGGAGGAGGAGGAGGAGGAGGAGGAGGAGGAGGAGGAGGAGGAGGAGATTGGATTTATACCCTGCCCTTCACTACCCAAAGGTGTCTCAGAGCAGCTGACAAACTCCCTTCCCTCCCCACAACAGACCGACACCCCGTGGGGTAGGTGGGGCTGAGAGAGCTCTGACAGAAACTGCTCTTTTTTAAGAACAGCTCTTATCAGAACTATGGCTTGCCCAAGGTCATCCAGCAGGTGCAAGTGGAGGAGTGGGGGAATCAAACCCGGTTCTCCCAGATTAGAGTCCGTGCACTTAACCACTACTCCTAACTGGTGTAGAGTTCCCTTGGGTCTCGTGGCTGGGGACTGGGGGGTCAGTGAACATCCGTTGGAGAGTTAATCTACTAACCTTCTCCCTCTCGCCATCCGCTCAGCTGAGGCGGCTGGGGAAAGGCACCTTTCGGAAAGCCGTGGCTCTGTCCCTCCCAGGGCTTTTCTTTCTGGCGCTATTTTTATCTCCCACTCCCTCTTTCATTTTCTCTCTCTCTCTCCTGAAGTAGGGTTTAATTTGCCTCTTTTAACTTCTTTCCTCTAATCTAGGCGCTGTGGCGTCTTCCTGCCTTGTCAGATCGCCTTTGTTCGCCGGCAGTTCCTTATCTTCCTCTCTCACCTCTCCCCTCCCCTGAGCACAATCTCCCTTATTGATGCCACTGCTCAGAAATATATATTTCTGGATTTGCAGAGGCAAGATAAGGAGAGAAAGAAATGGCCACTCTGCCTTTGCTGAGGGTGCCTTTGGGAGGATCTCCCCTCCTGCGGCCTGAGGTGCAGAGAAGGGCAACTAGAATGATAAAAGGGTTGGAACACCTTCCCTATGAAGAAAGGTTAAAATGCTTGGGGCTCTTTAGCTTGGAGAAACGACGGCTGAGGGGTGACATGATTGAGGTTTATAAGATTATTGAATGGGATTGAGCAGGTTGAGAAAGAAGTACTTTTCTCCCTTTCTCACAATACAAGAACTCGTGGGCACTCCATGAAATTGCTGAGCAGTCGGGTTAGAACAGATAAAAGGAAGTCCTTCTTCACCCAAAGAGTGATTAACACATGGAATTCACTGCCCCAGGAGGTGGTGGCAGCTGCAAGCATGGACAGTTTCAAGAGGGAATTAGATAAACATATGGAGCAGAGGTCCATCAGTGGCTATGAGCCACAGGGTATGGATGGGAACTCTCAGTCTGGGGCAGGTGATGCCCTCTATTCTTGGTGCTTGGGGGGGCAGCAGTGGGGGGGCTTCTGGTGTCCTGGCCCCACTGCTGGACCTCCTGATGGCACCTGGTATTTTTGGCCGCTGTGTGACTCAGAGTGTTGGACTAGATGGGCCATTGGCCTGATCCAACATTGGCTTCTCTTATGTTCTTATGTTCTTATGAGGAAGGGTCGGGAGAGGGAGGGGAGGACCCACGTTCAGACCGGAGCCTCTTCAGCTCAGAAGTTCACCGAGATCAGGGCTGGGGAAAGCCTCTGTTGACCCAGGAGCCTTGAGAGCCACGGCCAGTCAAACTGGGCCACGGGCACCAAGTGGGCGAGGTGGGGGCTCTGGCTTAAAGCTAGGCGTCTTCCCACAACACTGTCCCACTCTGGGCCTGGGCCTAGTGGTTAAGAGTGCAGACTCTGATCTGGGAGGACCGGGTTTGATTCCCTGCTCCTCCACATGCAGCCAGGTGGTTGACCTTGGGTCAGTCACAAGTTCTCTTACGACTGTTTTCTCAAGGGCAGTTTCTGACAGAAGTTCTCTCAGCCCCACCTACGTCACAGGGTGTCGGTTGTGGGGAGGGGAAGGGAAAGGAGATTGTAAGCCGCTCTGAGACTCCAAGTGAAGGGCGGGGTATTAATTAATTGATTGATTGATTAATTAATTAAACTTTTTATCCTGCCCTCCTGGCCGGAGTTGGCTCAGGGCGGCTTACAGTCAGATAAAAGTCCAAATACATAAACAGCATCAGTAACATTAGCATTAAAATACATTAAGGTCCCGGTCACACGAGGGAGATAATCCGGGGTGGGGGGGAGTGAGGCTTTTTGCCCCGGAGCAAAATGAAGGGCAGTAGTGCGATCAGACGTTCCCCGAGGCTTCGTGCTTAGGCTGTCTGCCGCCGATCACAAGTTGATGGTGAAGCATGGCAAGGGGGGGGGGGGGAGAAGCGGCACGGCGCGATCACCACATGTGGTGATCGCAAGCTGCCGCTTCCCAACGGGCGATTTTTCCCCCCAAACCAGAGTTCCCGCATGCGCATGACCACGGAAGCGCATGACCAAGGAGGCTTAAAAAACCCGCAAAAACACCCAGTGCGAGACGGGATGCAGACGGGTGCCAGATGTGATGGGATACCAGCGCTTCCGCAATCCGATGCCCGCCCACCCCACACGTTTCCCAGGAAATACTGCACTTTCCCACGTCTCTTTTTACTCCGCTTCTTCGGATGACTGATACAAGTTTCCGACGGGTGCAGGATGCTTGCCAGATGTTCCCGTGTGATCACGCCCGTAAAATCTGCCTGGCATTCGTCCCTATCATGCGGCTAATTCTGCGTGTGACCAGACCCTAAAACCACAATAATAAAGTGCTAGTCTTTTCTATGGGCACTGATTGGTCTTCAGATGTCAAAAACAGCTTCAGATGTTGGTGGCGGCCCCATCTTGGTGGAATGAGCTCCCGGAGGAGATCCGGGCCCTGCGGGACCTGGCGCAGTTCCGCAGGGCCTGAAAGACAGAGCTCTTCCGCCAGGCTTTGGAGTAGGAGCCGCCACCATCACCGTACCACCGCCACTAAACGGAGTGGGTGTCATCGGGGAATGAGACGGCCCTGGGAGGAAGGATGGCTCACTGTACCACCTGGGCTACAAAACCTATGTGCTACCTCACACTAACTCAGTTTAGAGGGAACACCGCTCTGGAGCCCTCCTTCCTGAGCAAAGACAAAAATGTGTGAGCTGGAGGCTAAAAAATGGTGGAGTATGTCACTGCGGTGGCTCAAGTGGTTAAGACGCTGAACTGCAGGCTGTGGAAGGTCAGTAGTTCAGCAGTTCGAGACCCGAGAGTGCCGCATGACGGGGTGAGCTCCCGTCTCTAGTTCCAGCTCCTGCCAACCTAGCAGTTCGAAAGCAAGAAATTGCAAGTAGATAAATAGGTACCACTTCGGTGGGAAGGTAACAGCGTTCCGTGCGCGCTGGTGTTTAGTCATGCCGGCCACATGACCATGGAAATGTCTTTGGACAGCGCTGGCTCTTTGGCTTTGAAACGGAGATGAGCACCGCAACCCTAGAGTCGGATTCGACTGGCTTTCGAGCAAGGGAACCTTTACCTTTACCTTTCATGTCACCTTGACACTGAGAGTCCTCCATCTTTCTGTGTTATACCTCTGAGGATGCCAGTCACAGCTGCCGGCGAAACGTCAGGTCCTACAATGCCAAGACCACGGCCACACAACCCGGGAAATCTACAGCAGCTAAGGTCCCCCAATAATTAAATTACAGTTGTAAATTGAAATTTTGAAGCTGAGATTATTGACAGGAGATCGCTTCCTTGCTTCTTCTTTTTTTAATAAGGTTTTTATTGAAAAAACACAATTTTGAGCAATATCAATATACAACAATCTGCAAACAAGGATTTACACTTTAGATGAAGAGCAAAGATATAACAGAACGTAAATAGAGCGTGCACTTCATGGATAAACATAGATTAACGTTTAGTAAACATTCATGTTAGACAAAAAGACAACTCAGTTCAATTTTATCTTTTTTCGAAGTACTTCCTTTCACTGTTCAGCGTTACATGGGTGCTGAACTCAGACTACATCCTTGTAGGGTTTCGATGCTCAAAATAAAACCGATTATAGAAGTATAAAAATAGTTAGAAGTAATAAAGATGATAACAGTAATAATTCTGATAATAGTGATAATATCAGTGGCTGTAAGAATACAATATGTATTAATAATAATGGCTGGAGAAATAAATTAGAGTGACTTGTCAGGTTGGTGTCTGGTGTCAACAAGATTAACTTCCTTTTCAAATCCATTTAATATAATCATTCCATACAGGTGAAATAAATTCTTCATTTGATAAGGCATCCAGAATAGGATACCATTTTGGACTGAAGGTAGAATTAGTGAGATTTCTAATATTTCTATTGTGCTTATCAGAGATACTTTCCATAATGAACTGGTTCCAGCGTTTCCTAAACCATACCTGTATGTTTGGTGGGTCAGTGTCCTTGCTTCCTTGCTTCTCACACTCCAAAAGTTGCATTTTGTTTACAGGACTAGAACAGAGGCATTGCCTTTTCCCTGGTGTTCCCAACACTGGAGATAAAACTATTCTTTGATGTGCTCCCTGAGATGGAAGTGGGGGTGTGAATCCCTGGATCAGAATGATTGACGTCTGTCACTGCCCAAATGGCCTTTCCTGTCATTTTATTGCTACGGGTTTTGCGGGTCTCACACCTGTGGACTTTTACATTGTTTCAGATCCTGGGAATGGAATGTGAGACCCTTAGTCTACGTGACAGAGAGAGAGCTGCTTTGCCTGGAACAAAGGGTTTGCAAAGCATCATGGGGTCTGGTTCAGCGAAGCAGGCCACGCCTGTTTGCTGTTTCGCTAGCAGAGACAGAGACAGATGCATGGGTTTTATTAACTATTTGGTTCAGTTTAAAACCCAAACCTTCTATGTTTCTAAAATTTCTCACCACAGGGTGCTAGTGGACTCTGCCTCTTTTCTACCAGCTAGTAAAGGTAAAGTTTTCCCTTGCTCGAAAGCCAGTCGAATCCGATTCTAGGGTTGCAGTGCTCATCTCCGTTTCAAAGCCAAAGAGCCAGCGCTGTCCAAAGACGTTTCCGAGGTCATGTGGCCGGCATGACTAAACACCAAGGCGCATGGACCACTGTTACCTTCCCACCGAAGTGGTACCTATTTATCTACTTGCAATTTCTTGCTTTCAAACTGCTAGGTTGGCAGGAGCTGGAACTAGAGACGGGAGCTCACTCCGTCATGTGGCACTCTCGGGTCTCGAACTGCTGAACTACTGACCTTCCGCAGCCTGCAGTTCAGCGTCTTAACCACTTGAGCCACCGTAGCTCGCAGCTACAGACAGACAAACACGGCTACCCATTTTTATCAGTCTCCATGGAAGGTTTAATATGTGTTGTGTATTGAGCCGGAGTCATCCCTGAACTAGTGCCTGGATCGGGTTGAGCTTGTCTCCCCGGAACGATAGCTTACTAGGATCCTAGAGTAGACCAACAGAGAAACAGTGTGATGTAAATAGCCTGCCTTCGGGAGTGGGATGTGCTTGGGGTGTGGTGTGGGCATGCTTTATAAGCAGGTCAGCTGCTCTGGAGTTTGTCCTTGTAGTCTTCCTGAAACCACTTAATAAAGTAGAGCTGTTTCACTGCAATGCGTCCACAATCCAGTATTTAAAGTAAAGGTAAAGGTTCCCTTGCTCGAAAGCCAGTCGAATCCGACTCTAGGGTTGCGGTGCTCATCTCCGTTTCAAAGCCGAAGAGCCAGTGCTGTCCGAAGACGTTTCCGTGGTCATGTGGCCGGCATGTCTAAACACCAAGGCGCACGGAACGCTGTTACCTTCCCACCAAAGTTGTACCTATTTATCTACTTGCAATTTCTTGCTTTCGAACCGCTAGGTTGGCGGGAGCTGGAACTAGAGACGGGAGCTCACTCCGTCATGCGGCCACTCGGGTCTCGAACTGCTGAACTACTGACCTTCCACAGCCTGCAGTTCAGTATTTATGTTTTGCTGTTCATTATTCTGAATACAAAAAGTTTAAGGTGTTGGAAGGGCTTCTTTCCCTGAAAAATTAAACATCCCAGGAAATGACTGTGCTTTTGCTTTGGGGGTCAGCTACTTAGGTTGCAATCACAGATGAATGGAAAGGTAAAAAATAGGATGCGAAGTTTCCTTCCATGTAGCATACAAACATCAACCTGCTGTCATGATCTGGGTTGTGCAAGGAAGGCCTAGCAGGCACGGGGAAGCCTGTCGCAGTGGGAGGAGGCTAGGCCTACAACTCCCAGAAGCCCCTGAGAGATTTTGGAGCCAAAATTGGCCAATAGGGAAGAAGAGGGCTAGGGAATAAAAAAAACTGGTGCAGCAGGAAAAGCTGTCCTTCTTCCCAGGGAACAGGGGCAGAAGGGAGGCTGCTGTGGGGAAGAAACCCTCATCCTGAGGGAAGGTTGAGTAGTCTGAGGCCACTGGCGATAGTCAGCTAGGGACAGTATATATTTCAGACGCGTTAGGGCAGTCGATTTCTTTTCTTTTCACCCACTTACTGTTATTATTCCTGCACCTTGTTTGTTTGACCTCCTATAAAATAAACTGTTTACCTTGCTGTTCACTCTGCCTGATCCTCACACTCATTTCGGCTAAACAAGGGAGGTCTGAAGGTTTTGGGAGGGTGCTCTGGGCCTTCTCAAGGGATCCTAAATCCAGAGTGGTGGCAGCGTCAGGTGACACCCTACCTGAGTCGTGACACCTGCCTGATACTAAATCAGACCGTTGGTCCATCAAGGTCAGGACTGTTGACTCAGACTGGCTGCAGCTCTCCAGGGTCTCAGGTGCAAGGGTCTTTCCCATCACCTGCTACCTGGTCCTTTCGACTGGAGATGCTGCTGGGGATCGAACCTGGGGCCTTCTGCATGCCAAGCAGATGCTCTGCCACTGAGCCCCCGTTAAAAGGACCAAGGGTAACGGGGCTGGGCAGGATGTGTGCCTGAGGCACTGGAAAGCCTCTGCCCATCGGTGCTGAGCTAGCAGGCCAGGGGCCTACCTGCGCAGAAGGCAGCTTCAGGTGTCTGGAGAGATTCTCACTGGAGAGGGAGGAAGCCTCACGCGCCGCCAGCCTCCCATGCATTCATTCGGCGATCAATATAATTCTTACCGCTTCAGACACTGGATGCTCTTGGAAGCAGCTCCCTGCTTTCTTGGCCGCGGAGGGGGAGGGCCTGATGGATTTGTCACCGCAAGAGCTCTGCTGGATGAAAAACAGAATCAATGGCAAAGTGTTTCGGTGCTGCTGCAGGGGAGCTCACTGCAACAAGCTGTGTTTTCTGAGCTGGAAGCCGCTTCCGCCCTTGCATCCTTCCAGGCCTGCTGAGGGAGACTCTCGTGGGAGGAGGAGGAGGAGGAAGAAGAAGAAGAGGAAGAAGAAGAGGAGGAGGAGGAGGAGGAGGAGGAAGAAGAAGAAGAAGAAGAGGAAGAAGAAGAGGAGAAGGAGGAGGAGGAGGAGGAGGAGGAGGAAGAAGAAGAAGAAGAAGAGGAAGAAGAAGAAGAAGAAGAAGAAGAAGAAGAAGAAGAAGAAGAAGAAGAAGAAGAAGAAGAAGAAGAAGAAGAAGAAGAAGAAGAAGAAGAAGAAGAAGTTTTTATACTCCACTTTCTTGTGCCTTAAGGAGTCTCCCTTCCTCTCCCCACCTTGTGAGGCAGGTGGGGCTGAGAGAGCTCTGAGAGAACTGTGACTGGCCCAAGGTCACCCAGCAGGCTTCATGTAGAGGAGGAGGAGGGGGGAATCAAACCCAGTTCTTCAGATTAGAGTGCACCGCTCTTAACCACTACACCCCGCTGGCTCCTACTTAGTCCACTGAGGGCTAAGAAAGGCCTCAGGAGGTACACCCAGAGGCAGTGGCTTTTAGACAGATTTGGCCATTTGGCCTAAGTCTGCCAACCTTGGGTGCCAGCCTCCAGGTGGGTCCTTGGGAATCTCCTGGAATTTCAGCTCGTCTCCAGACGACAGAGATCAGTTCCCCTGGAGAAAATGGCTGCCTTAGAAGGTCAGTTTTGTGACATTGGACCACACTGAGGTCCCGGTCCTCCCCAAGGTCTACCCCAAATCTCCAGGGGTTTCCCAGCCTGGAGATGGCAACCCTACCCTCTATCCCCTGCCAGTGGCAAAGGGGGACTCCACAACTCTATGGCAACCTCCAGGTGGGGCCTGGAGACCTCCTGGAATCACAGCTGGCCTCCAGACGACAGAGATCAGTTCCCCTGGAGGAAATGGCTGCCTCGGGGGGGGGGCTCTATGGAATCACATCCCTGCTGAGCGCGCCGTTCCTGGGCCTCTGAATTTCCAGCTCAGAGTCGGCAACCCGCATTTGGCCATTTTCTGGCGATTTGGGATGTGTAACAGCTGGTGGGCAAACATCTGCTGCTCTTCTAGCCAGAGCCCCTGTGGTACAGTAGCCTTTGGAGCCAGTTTGGTGTAGTGGTTAAGTGCGCAGACCCTAATCTGGGAGAACCGGGTTCGATTCCCCACTCCTCCTCCACATGCAGCCAGCTGGGCGACCTTGGGTCGGTCACAAGTTCTCTCGGAGCTGTTCTCTCAAGGGTAGTTCTCGGGAGAGCTCTCTCAGCCCCACCTACCTCTGTTGTGGGGAAGGGAAGGGGAAAGGAGTTTGTCAGCCGCCCTGAGACTCCTTCGGGTAGTGAAGGGCAGGGTATAAATCCAATCTCCTCTCTTCTCTTCTCCTCTCTGTCACTTGAGCCTGGACCAGAAGTGAGCACATTATGGCCCCTTCGGATGCTTCATCCAGTTGTCATGCTGCTTAGCTATTTGTCAGCTGCAATGGCCAGCCAGGTAGCAGAATCAGTGGGTGAAAACGGGTCAAATGGCTTGTAGACTCAAAACCCTGCAGGGCAGCAGACCCCGACCCACCTGAGACCCAGGAGAACTGCGGTCGGCCAGAGTCCACAACTGACCAGTGGTCTGAATTAGCAGAAGGCCGCTCCCGGTGTTCCCGTGCCCCAGCGGAGCCTCTGCTCTGGGGTGCCCCGACTTGGAGGCTGCTGGCTCTTCTGCTTTTCTGTGGCCGGTGTCGAAAACAAGATGAGCCAGCCTGGAGGTCTGCGAAGTCAGTGGAGAGGGACTTGGCCGGACAGCAGCACGTGTGAAAGGGGTCTGGGTGTTCTGGTTGATCACAAGCTAAACACGAGCCTGCAGTGTGAGGTGGCTGCGAAGAAAGCTAATGCAGTCTTAGGATGCATGAACAGAAGAAGCCTTGTGTCCAGATCACGGGAGGTGGTGGTTCCGCTCTATTCTGCTATGGTCAGGCCTCACCTGGAGTCCTGTGTCCAGTTTTGGGCACCACACTTGAGGAAGGAGGTTGACAAGCTCGAGCGTGTCTAGAAGAGGGCGACCAGGATGGTGAGAGGGTTGGAATCCAAGTCTTATGAGGAAAGGCTGAAAGAGTTGGGTCTGTTTAGCCTGGGAAAGAGAAGACCTAGAGGGGACATGATGGCAGTCTTCAAATCTCTGAAGGGCTGTCATGTAAAAGATGGTGCAGATTCTCTCTTGCTCCGGATCGCAAGACTAGATCTAATGGGTGGAAATGACGAGGGAGTCGTTACCGGCTAGATATCAGGAGAAACATCCTAACTGTCAGAGTGGCTGAGCAGTGGAACAGACTGCCTCGGGAGGTGGTGGGTGCTCCTTCCCTGGAGGCTGGACGACCATCTTTTGGGTATGTTGTAGGCAGGGGTCTTTTCGTAGAAGAACAGCTGCAGGAGCTCATTAGCATATGGTATGCTAATGAGCTATTAGGCTATTAGCATATGCCACACCCCCTGACATCACCGGAAGTGATGTCAGAAGGGGAAGCAAAAGGGGGGAAGCATCTTTAAAAGCCTCCCTTCCCTTCCCCAGCTGCTCTGGGTGGGGGAGCTAAGAGAGAAGGGGTTTAAAGTTTAAACTCCTTCTCATGAGAGTTGGGCCACAGAAGGAGGAAAGAGGGAAGGAAAGAGAGAGAGTAGAGAGAAGGAAAGAAGGAAGGAAAGAGGGAAAGAAAGAGAGGGAAGAAGGAGGGAAACAGGGAAAGGAGGAAAAAGAGAAGAGAAGAAGGTGGGAAAGAAAGAAAGAAAGAAAGAAAGAAAGAAAGAAAGAAAGAAAGAAAGAAAGAAAGAAAGAAAGAAAGAAAGAAAGAAAGAAAGAAAGAAAGAAAGAAAGAAAGAAAGAAGAGAAGAATGAGGGAAAGAGGAAAAGAAAGAAGGAAAGGAGGGAATGAAAGAAATTCAGTGGCAATTCAGCCCCATTATACCTATGGGCCATTGAAGTCAATGGTGAAAACATAGGGTATATTCTGGGGGCTGGAGGCGGAGGGTTTGAGGGAGAGGCTCCAAGATCACAGGATAGCTGATGGAGCCTCTCCCAAGATACCCACCAAGTTTCAAGAACATTGGACCAGGGGGTCCAATTCTATGGGCCCCCAAACAGGTTGCCCCATTTCCTCCATTGTTCTCTATGGTGGGAAAAAAGTAAGTTTTTTCCCACCATAGAGAACAATGGAGGGAATAGGGGCAACCTGTTTAGGGGCCCATAGAATTGGACCCCCTGGTCCAATGTTCTTGAAACTTGGTGGGTATCTTGGGGAGAGGCTCCATCAGCTATCCTGTGAGTTTCGAGTCTCTCCCTCAAACCCCTCCCTCCAGCCCCTAGAATATACCCTATCTTTTCACCATTGACTTCAATGGCCCATAGGGTATAATGGAGCTGAAATTGACATTCGGCTTCCTGAAAGACTCTCCGGGACGCCGGCTGGGGGCGGGGCTTGGCTCCTGAGCTCCCGGAGCTGCGCTCCGGTGCGCTCCCCCCGAAAAGACCCCTGGTTGTAGGTATGTAGGGCTATCTTTTGGCCGTGCTCCTGCAGAGTGCAGGGGTTGGACTAGATGACCTGCAAGGTCCCTTCCAACTCTAACATTTCTATGATTCTACTATGACCCAGATTGGTGCTCAGGCCAAAAAATGCGCCCACCTCTGTCCTACACCCTTGCAGAATCCTACTTTTTCTGGTGGCACGTTTGGGATCCTGGAGGGGGAACATTCCAGGGGTTTTTGGCACACAGCCCGGGGTTTGACCCCCAAAGAACATCTGCAGCTTAGGTTGCCAGTTCTGGGAAGGGAAGTACATGGGGGTTTGGAAGGTGGAGCTTGGGGTGGGCGGGTTTTGCAGAGGGGGAGGGACCTCAGCCACATATAATGCCACAGCACCCACTCTCCAAAAGAGTCATTTCCTCCAGGGGAACTGCTCGAGGTCATCTGGAGAACAATCGCGATAGCGGGAGACCTCCAGGTGCCCCCTGGAGGTTGGCAGGCCCCACTCCAGCTGCCGCACTGCCTCCTGCTGCAGAGAAGCGAATCCTCCCTTTAAGCCGGTGGGATGCAAAGGGCTGGTGCCTCAAAGGCCAAATGAGAGAGGCAGTGCCCTCGTGCGCTTCATCCTCTCGCAGGCTTCCATCAAAAGCCCTCCTTCCCTCCCTCCGTACAATGTTAACTTCCCTGCTGCCGGCGTCTGCGGGATTAAAGAGCCGACTCAAAGGGGCGAGCCACAGGAGTTGGCCGTAGGTGCGCGCGGGGAGAGGGCGTCCCCTTTGAGCGGCCGCCGGGCCCTTTGAAGTGCATCTCCTTGATTCACACAAAGGAGGCCTTTGCAGGCGGCCTTCTAGATCCCCGAAACAAAGACGAGCATATCAAAGCAAGGGTGTCTGCGGGGGGGGGGGGGGGCTTGAAGAGGACTCGGCTCTTGCGTGCACAAACTCGGAAGCCCCCCTCCCCCTTCCAAATGCAGAACATTCTGCAAAAAAACCCAAAAAACCCCTCCAACCACCTTCTCTTTGGAAGAAAGGGTTTCTGAGCAGTGTTCCCTCTTAAGCTGAGTTAGTGTGAGCTAGCTCACAGTTTTTTAGCCTCCAGCTCACACCTTTTTGTCTTCACTCAGGAAGGATGGCTCCAGAATGAACAAATGTATGCAGCAGCCAAATCACTTGCTCACAACTTTGATGCCGGTAGCTCACAGAGTAGAATTTTTGCTCACAAGACTCCACAGCTCAGAGGGAGCATTGTTTCCCAGCACAGATGGAGCGGAGATTATGTTGATGCCGTTTCTATAGATTTTAACCCACACTGTCCCCGGCGTCGGGTGAGAGGAGGAAGAGACTCGAGCTTTACTGGTCCTCTCCCTCACTGGCTTTGGACTGTTCAGTGGGTGTCCTCCGCCCTCAGACAGGGCAGGGAGCAGTTTCTGTTGGCAGCGGAGGAGAGGACTCAGGGTCACGGGTTCCAATTACAGGCAGAAAGGGACTGGCTGGATATTAGGAATTATTATTATTGTTGTTGTTGTTGTTGTTGTTGTTATTGTTGTTATTATTATTTTACAGTAAGAGTAGTTCAGCATTGGAATGGGCTGCCTGGGGAGGTGGTGAGCAGCGGCTGGACAAACACTTCTTGCCAGGGATGCTCTAGGCTGACCCTGCATTGAGCAGGGGGGGTTGGAACTAAATGGCCTGTCGGGCCCCTTCCAACTCTAGAAAGAACTTCCTGACAGTGAGAGCGATTCCTCAGGGTCACGGTTTCCAATTACAGGCAGAAAGGGACTGGCTGGATATTAGGAATTATTATTATTGTTGTTGTTGTTGTTGTTGTTATTGTTATTGTTGTTGTTGTTGTTGTTGTTATTGTTATTGTTATTTTACAGTAAGAGTAGTTCAGCATTGGAATGGGCTGCCTGGGGAGGTGGTGAGCAGCGGCTGGACAAACACTTCTTGCCAGGGATGCTCTAGGCTGACCCTGCATTGAGCAGGGGGGGTTGGAACTAAATGGCCTGTCGGGCCCCTTCCAACTCTAGAAAGAACTTCCTGACAGTGAGAGCGATTCCTCAGGGTCACGGTTTCCAATTACAGGCAGAAAGGGACTGGCTGGATATTAGGAATTATTATTATTGTTGTTGTTGTTATTGTTGTTGTTGTTGTTGTTATTGTTATTATTATTTTACAGTAAGAGTAGTTCAGAATTGGAATGGGCTGCCTGGGGAGGTGGTGAGCAGCGGCTGGACAAACACTTCTTGCCAGGGATGCTCTAGGCTGACCCTGCATTGAGCAGGGGGGGTTGGAACTAAATGGCCTGTCGGGCCCCTTCCAACTCTAGAAAGAACTTCCTGACAGAGCGATTCCTCAGGGACATGGTTTCCAATTACAGGCAGAAAGGGACTGGCTGGATATTAGGAATTATTATTATTGTTGTTGTTGTTGTTGTTGTTGTTATTGTTATTATTGTTGTTGTTGTTGTTATTGTTATTATTATTTTACAGTAAGAGTAGTTCAGAATTGGAATGGGCTGCCTGGGGAGGTGTGTGAGCAGCGGCTGGACAAACACTTCTTGCCAGGGATGCTCTAGGCTGACCCTGCATTGAGCAGGGGGGTTGGAACTAAATGGCCTGTCGGGCCCCTTCCAACTCTAGAAAGAACTTCCTGACAGTGAGAGCGATTCCTCAGGGTCACGGTTTCCAATTACAGGCAGAAAGGGACTGGCTGGATATTAGGAATTATTATTATTGTTGTTGTTGTTGTTGTTGTTATTGTTATTGTTGTTGTTGTTGTTGTTGTTATTGTTATTATTATTTTACAGTAAGAGTAGTTCAGCATTGGAATGGGCTGCCTGGGGAGGTGAGTGAGCAGCGGCTGGACAAACACTTCTTGCCAGGGATGCTCTAGGGCTGACCCTGCATTGAGCAGGGGGGTTGGAACTAAATGGCCTGTCGGGCCCCTTCCAGCTCTAGAAAGAACTTCCTGACAGTGAGAGCGATTCCTCAGGGTCACGGTTTCCAATTACAGGCAGAAAGGGACTGGCTGGATATTAGGAATTATTATTGTTGTTGTTGTTGTTGTTGTTATTGTTATTATTGTTGTTGTTGTTGTTGTTGTTATTATTATTATTTTACAGTAAGAGTAGTTCAGCATTGGAATGGGCTGCCTGGGGAGGTGGTGAGCAGCGGCTGGACAAACACTTCTTGCCAGGGATGCTCTAGGCTGACCCTGCATTGAGCAGGGGGGGTTGGAACTAAATGGCCTGTCGGACCCCTTCCAACTCTAGGAAGAACTTCCTGACAGTCAGAGCAGTTCCTCAGTAGAACAGGCTTCCTCGGGAGGTGGTGGGCTTTCCTTCTCTGGAGGTTTCCAAGCAGAGGCTCGATGGCCATCCGACAGCAATGTGGATTTTGTGAACTTAGACACATCATGAAAGGGAGGGGAGGAAGGGTCGCCTCAGTGCTCAGTTCTCGTGGCCCTTTCTGCCACGCCCAGGGAAATGCTGATGGCCGCTTTGGGGTCAGGAAGCAATTCTTCTCCAGGCCATCTTGGCCGGAGATCCTGGAGACTTTTTGGCCATCTTCTGGGCATGGAATAGCGGTCACTGCGGTGCGTGGGTGGGGGGAGGTATTTGTGAATATGCTGATTGCCCCTTTGGGGTCAGGAAGGAATTTTCCCTGGGATCCAAGATCACTGCCAACGGTGACTGCAGCCATGAAATTAAAAAAGCACCTGCTCCTAGGGAGGGAAGCGATGGCAAACCTAGACAGCATCATGAAAAGTAGAGACATCACCCTGCCAACCAAAGTCCGCATGGTCAAAGCGATGGTATTCCCAGCAGTACTGTGTGGCTGCGAGGGTTGGGCCATAAGGAAGGCCAAATGCCAAAGAATAGATGCTTTTGAATTATGGTGCTGGAGGAGACTCTGGAGAGTCCCCTGGACTGCAAGATCGAATCATTCAATCCTAAAAGAAATCAACCCTGGCTGTTCCCTGGAAGTCCAGAGACTGAAGCTGAAGCTCAAATACTTTGGCCACCCAATGAGAAGGGAGCCATCACGGGTGAAGACCCTGATGCTGGGAAAGACTGAAGGTCAAAGAAGAAGGGGACGGCAAAGGATGGAGATGGTCAGACAGTGGTATCGATGCAACGAACATGAAATTGAGCAAGCTCCAGAGGACGGCGGAAGACAGGAGGGCCCGGCGTGATCTGGTCCATGGGGTCACGAAGAGTCAGACTCGGCTGTGCGACTGAACAACAACAAAAGGAATTCTTCTCCAGGCCAATTGGGCCAGGGATCCCAGAGGGTTTTTTGCCATCTCCTGGGCATGGAGCAGGAGCCATTGGGGTGGGAGGGAGGTAGTTGTAAATATGCTGATTGCCTCTTTGGGATCGGGGAGCCATTGTTTGGCCAGGATTCCTGGAGGGTTTGGGGGTGTCGCCCTCTTCTGGGCACAGAGCAGGGGAGCTCTATGGTGTGGGATGGGGGGGGAGGTTATTTGTGAATTTCCTGCATTTATTTATATTTATTTATTTATTGCTTTCAATTTATATCCCGCCTCTGCCGGAGCAAACTGGCATTCTGCAGGGGGTTAGACTAGATGACCCTGGAGACCCCTTCCAAATCCATGATTCTATGACCTCCTTGTTTCCTAATCCAGAAAACTGTACATTGGACATGCGAGAATTCCTTCTACTGAATCAGACTGTTGGTCTATCAAGGTCAGTGTTGTCTACTTATTCTGGGAAACGGCTCTCTATGGCCTCAGCTTAGAGGTCTTTCCTGTCACGTACTACGTGACTCCCCACCCCGTCTTGCTTTAACTTAGAGATACAGAGGATTGAACCTGGGACTGACTACGTTTGCTCTACCCATGGAGCCACAGCCCCTCCTGATGGAGAAGCTGAAGAAAAGGTGACAATCCGACCTCCCCTTCTGGACATTCTCAGTCCAATAATAACTGCCAACTATGGGCTGATGATGGCCTACACTGCAGGGGGCTTCGTATGCAGCCAGCGGGTGGGAAGAAGGGGTCCCGTATCTATGCATCTGTCTTCCATTTCTCTCACCAAAATGGCCCCATCTGAGACGCAGTGCTGACGTATATAGTCGCCCTCAGCATTTAGAGTGCTTGCCAGCATCCTGTTGCAGACAGAATGAAAAACCACAACAACCGTGAACCTCAGACCCCCAAAGTATCAACGCCTCTGTTTTTATGGAGCCAGACAGATACTCCTGTGATACTCGCTTTAGGAAGGTTTTGTAATCTGCGCCCAGCTGATTGGTTATTGCTCTCGCTGAAAACAGACATAATGGTAAGAGCTCGGAGGTTACTGGTCACAGGTTATTTCCTGAGGAAGAATTCCTCTTGAAATGTTGAAAACAGTCTGGAAACGACGTTGAATGGGGCTTTTCTTATGATTTATGGGAACTGTATATTGTAAAATTGTGAACTGTATACATTTCAAACGGATATGATTCACTGCATAAAAAAAGAAGTATAGAATTCTCTTTATGACTTTTTGAAACTGCATTTTGTACGCACTTCAAATAGACATTATTCGTTGCGTTTACAAGTTGTTTGATGGTTGATATTTTGGGGTCTGATGTTCACGGTTGTTTTTTTGATTCTGTCTGCAACATTAAACTGTCTTTATCATTATTGTTTGCTGCCAGCATCCTGTGACATCTGTCCGCTGTGGTCATTTTTGAAGGCGTTCCTTTGGGTTCCCCTGGCCATCCTGTTGCCATGCGGCCACTCCAGATGGCATTATGAACGTAAGAACATAAGGAAGCCAATGTTGGGTCAGGCCAATGGCCCATCCAGTCCAACACTCTGGGTCACACAGTGGCCAAAAATACCAGGTGCCCTCAGGAGGTCCAGCAGTGGGGCCAGGACACTAGAAGCCCTCCCACTGCTGCCCCCCCCAAGCACCAAGAATAGAGAGCATCCCTTGCCCCAGACTGAGAGTTCCTATCATAAGAACACTAGAGAAGCCAATGCTGGATCAGGCCAATGGCTCTTCCAGTCCAGCACTCTGTGTCACACAGTGGTCAAAAATACCAGGGGCCATCAGGAGGTCCCGCAGTGGGGCCCTGACACTAGAAGCCCTCCCACTTCCCCCCCAAGCACCAGGAATATAGCGCATCACCTGCCCCAGACTGAGAGCTATCTATACCTTAAGGACTTAAGAACAAAAGAGAAGCCCATGTTGGATCAGGCCAATGGCCCATCTAGTCCAGCGCTCTGTCACACAGTGGCCAGAAATATACCAGGTGCCATCAGGAGGTCCAGCAGTGGGGCCAGGACACTAGAAGCCCTAGAAATCCCGTCCCCCCCCCCCATTGCGTTTTTATTTTTCGCTGTGTGAGCCAAGCGTCATGCAAATGTCTCTCTCCTTTCAACTCTACATTCCTAGCTCCGTACTGCGTATGTGAATGTTTGATTGTTATTTGTATGCTTGAAGAACCTTTAGTAAAGAAATCATTATTTTAGCGACGCAGCCTCTGCGTCTGTTCAAGGGCTCTGGGAATTCTAACTCCCGTATACACAGGTTATGATGCTATATTTTATGCCTTCTTGCCATTTAATAGTCATAATTCCCCCAAGCTTATTAATAAAAATAAGGCAGTTTGGCTAACAATTCTGAGGCTAGATGGGTGGCGATCTGAGGAAGAGCCTCCTCAGTTGTGGTGCCAAAACTTCAGTGCAGATGGCCGGAGGAGTGTCACATTCCCCGGGGAAAAGGGCATTGAGGTCCTGAACTCATTTACAGCAACACCTCTATTTAATTCAAACATCTCTATCCTGTCTTATGTTTTTGGACATGCTGCCTGTCTTCCTCTATCCAGAGTAGACAGTTTTTTTTCCCCTGGGCCTTGTTCTTGGGACTTTAAGGGAGATAAGATCTGGTCTCCATGTGGCAAACTCAGTGCTTTACACCCCCCAAGCACCAAGAATACAGAACATCACTTGCCCCAGTCATAAGAACATACGAGAAGCCAGTGTTGGGTCAGGCCAATGGCCCCTCCAGTCCAACACTCTGTCACACAGTGGTCAAAAATACCAGGTGCTATCAGGAGGTCCAGCAGTGGGGCCAGGACACTAGAAGCCCTCCCACTGTTGCCCCTGCCCCCAAGCACCAAGAATACAGGGCATCACTTGCTCCAGAGTCCCTATCTACACCTTGTGGCTAACAGCCACTGATGGACTTCTGCTCCATATGCTTATCTAATTCCCTCTTGAAGCCGTCCGTGCTTGTAAGCTGCCACCACCTCCAGGGGCAGTGAATTCCATATGTTCATCACTCTTTGGGTGAAGGACTTCCTTTTGTCCATTCTAACCAGACCGCTCAGCAATTGCATTGAGTGCCTACGAGTTCTTGTATTGTGAGAAAGGGAGAAAAGTACCTCTTTCTCAACTTGCTCTATCCTATGCGTAATCTTGTAAACCTCGATCATGTCACCCCTCAGCCATTGTTTCTCCAAGCTAAAGAGCCCCAATTATTTTAACCTTTCTTCATAAGGAAAGTGTTCCAACCCTTTTATCATTCTAGTTGCCCTTCTCTGCACTTTTTCCAGTGCTATAATATCCTTTTGAGGTGTGGCGACCAGAACTGTACACAGTACTCCAAATGAGGTCGCGCCATTGATTTATACAGAGGCATGATGATACTGGCTGATTTGTTTTCAACTCCCTTCCTAATAATCCCCAGCATAGCGCTGGGAGCCCATCGGTTGCAGAGATCAGGCCTGCTGAGCGTGTCCCAGCAGGGAGACGGCGCTCTCATCCACCAGGTATCACCTGCCTGCGACTCCTGCATTGCAGGCTGCTTATCAAGGCAGGGGGGCAGGCCCAGTAGAGAAGGTGGGAGACCTTGTTCCTCCCTCCCTAAAGATGGTGCTCCTTGCTGCAGTTCCAAAGAGGCAGCCATAATGCTGTTGATCGGTGTCTCCGTGGGGAGCACGTCACGCAACTCGCTGTTCAAAACAAATGTGCATTAATGGGCTGCGGCTCATGGCCCAGGAAACCACGGGGGAGCCTCAGCCGGAGGGCGATGGGACCGCACACGGAAAGCCTTCTTAAACGGAACGTGCTGGATCAGCGCCATTGAAACGGAGGAGAGGGTGTTTAATTGCTAAAGTAATGCAGCCCAAAGAACTCGGTTCTCTCCCACCGACTGAAGCTCTCTGCCGTTCCCTATCGTGTAGGAACAGAGGCGAGGAGACTAAAATTAAACTAAATACAAAACATAAACAGTGTTGCGGAAAGCAGAAAGGAGAAGAACAGGAACAGAAAACGGAAAAGCTCAGAAACCAAAAGGAGATAAGACAAAAGAAACAAATAAAGGCTTAGATCAAGACGGGCGGCCCGGTTAGTCCGTCCACAGCAGCAGAAAAGAGGCGGAGTCCAGCGGCATCCTTTGAGACTAACACAATTTGTGGCAGGGGCAGGCCCGCAGCCAGGATTTTGTAATTCCGGGGGCCTTTAAATAAGTCAGGGGGCACTGACGTCGCAAAATAAAAAATAAAATAAAAATTTTAAATCTCACTTTTGCGACATTCGCACTCCGCTTCTCTCCACGGGCAAGTGAGCCACACTTGGGGAAGGGACAGTGGCGGGGAGTCCTCCAGGTGGCCCAGAGAGCCAGGGGGGCTGGGGATTGATCACAAGCTCAACACGAGCCTGCAGTGCGATGCAGCTGCGAAGAAAGCTAATGCAATCTTAGGATGCATTAACAGAAGCCTTGTGTCCAGATCACGGGAAGGGGTCATTCCGCTCCATTCTGCTATGGCCAAGCCTCACGTGGAGTCCCGTGTCCAGTTTTGGGCACCGCATTTTAGGAAGGATGTTGACAAGCTCGAGCGTGTCCAGAAGAGGGCGACCAGGATGGTGAGAGGGTTGGAGTCCAAGTCTTAGGAGGAAAGGCTGGAAGAGTTGGGTCTGTTTAGCCTGGGAAAGAGAAGGCTTAGAGGGGACATGATTGCAGTCTTCCAATATCTGAAGGGCTGTCATGTAGAAGTCGGAGCAGATCTATTCTCTCTTGCCCCGGATTGCGAGACCAGATCTAATGGGTGGAAATTACAAGGGGGTCATTATCGGCTAAATATCAGGGGAAACTTCCCTCTTGAAACTGTCCATGCTTGTAGCTGCCACCACCTCCTGAGGCACTGAATTCCATCTGTTAATCACTCTTTGGGTGAAGAAGTATTTCCCTTTATCTGTTCTAACCCGACTGCTCAGCAATCTCATGGAGTGCTCACGAGTTCTTGTATTGTGAGAAAGGGAGAAAAGTACTTCTTTCTCAGCTTGCTCAGTCCCATCCATAATATTATAAACCTCGATCATGTCACCCCTCGGCCGTCGTTTCTCCAAGCTGAAGAGCCCCAAGCGTTTTAACCTTTCTTCATAGGGAAGGTGTTCCAACCCTTTTATCGTTCTAGTTTCAGGGGGTTGGACTAGATGACCCTGGTGGTCCCTTCCAACTCTATGATTCTGTGAACTTTCGAGAGTCAAAGCTCCCTTCGTCAGGCACAGACAGGAATGGGGAACCCCGCATTCTTATATCCCAGTCAGAAAGTGGGAGGGGTTGCAGAGAAGGGACTCCAGGATGCAGACGCCTGTCAACTTGGTTACAGCAGAGGGGAAATGCTCAGGGGCAGGAAATTAGCATCTGGAGTGAGGCTCCTGCATCCCCATTCAGAATCCCATTATTCCCTATTCTTGTCTCACTATATATGCTAATTTCCTGCCCCCAACCACTTCCCTTCTGCTCCAATCAAGCTGATTACAATGCGCATCTTCTCGCTGCATCCTGAGTTGGGAGCTTTGACTCTGGAAAGCCGATACTCCGAAAATCATGTTGGTCTCTAAGGGGTTTGCTGGCGTTTGCAAGTTCATCCTCCAGTCACGAAAGAGTTAACTTGTTTCGGTATGTGGGCTGATGTTAGCTGTTTGGAAGAAATGTATAGAGTCCAGCGGCACCTTGAAGACCCACAAAGGTTTATCCGAGACAGGAGCTTTCATGTGCAAGGCATGCTTTTTCAAATCCTTTGGAACGGCAGGTAAGGTTCAAACTTATCACCATTTAAAGTTAGGGACCAATTACTTATTTGTTATTTTGTTTTATTCATTTAATTGGTATCCTGCTCTCCCCGCCGGGGCAGACTCAGGGCGGCTTACGGACAATATATAAAACAGTTAAAACAACCATATTTAAATAAGATCACAACAGTAAGGTTCCCTTGCTCGAAAGCCAGTCGAATCCGACTCTAGGGTTGCGGTGCTCATCTCCGTTTCAAAGCCGAAGAGCCAGCGCTGTCCAAAGTCATTTCCATGGTCATGTGGCCGGCATGACTAAACACCAAGGCGCATGGACCGCTGTTACCTTCCCACCGAAGTGGTACCTATTTATCTACTTGCAGTTTCTTGCTTTCGAACTGCTAGGTTGGCAGGAGCTGGGACCAGAGATGGGAGCTCACTCCGTCATGCGACTCTCTCGGGTCTCGAACTGCTGAACTACTGACCTTCCACAGCCTGCAGTTCGGCGTCTTAACCACTTGAGCCACCGCAGCTCCAAAATCACAACAGTACAAAGTACGAAACGTATCATAAAGTGTTAGTATAGTTCATAGTCGAGGGTGGCATTCTCAACATCTGTAGGAGCAGCTACTGCTGTAGTTTGGGTTTTGTCAGGCTATTGGCCATATTTTAAGTTGGTGTTGGTATTGGAACCAGGGCCTTGTGGTTAAAAGGGCGGCACCCTAATCGAAAGCCTGGTGGAAGAGCTCTGTTTTACAGGCTCTGTGGAACTGTAAGAGGTCCCTCAGGGCCCTGATGTCTTCCGGCAGTACGGGGCCGCCACTATGAAGGCCCTGGCCCTTGTCCCAAGTAGCCTAGTTGACTCTGGCAATGCTGTGGACATAGTGTATCTAGATTTCAGTAAAGCATTTGACAAATTATCTCATGATATCCTTGAGGATAAGTTGGTTAAGTGTGGCTGGATGGAGCAACTGTTGGATGGATTCATGGTTGGTTGAAAAATCATACCCAATAAGTACTCGTAAACGGCTCTGCATCTACGTGGAGGGAAGTCTCAAGTGGAGTGCCACAGGGCTCGGTCCTGGGCCCGGTGTTGTTTGATGTTTTTATAAATGACCTGGAGGAAGACATAGAGGGGATGCCTATCAGATTTGCAGATGACACAAAGCTGGGTGGGATTGCTAACTCTGAAGAAGACAGAGTCAGGATTCAAAAGGATCTAGATAGGCTGGAACAGTGGGCTGAGGCAAATAAAATGAATTTCAATAGAGATAAGTGCAAAGTCCTACACCTGGGCACAAAAAATCAAAGGCACAGATATAGAATGGGAGGGACTTGGCTTGACAGCAGCACATGTGAAAGGGATGTAGGTGTTCCAGTTGATCACAAGATCAACGTGAGCCTGCAGTGTGATGTGGCTGTGAAGAAAGCGAATGCAATCTGAGGATGCATTAACAGAAGCATGGTGTCCAGATCACGGGAGGTGGTCGTTCTGCCCTATTCTGCTATGGCCAGGCCTCATCTGGAGTCCTGTGTCCAGTTTGGGGCACCACACTTTTGGAAGGATGTTGACAAGCTCGAGCGTGTCCAGAAGAGGGCGACCAGGATGGTGAGAGGGTTGGAATCCAAGTCTTATGCAGAAAGGCTGAGGGAGTTGGGCATGTTTAGCCTGGGAAAGAGAAGACCTAGAGGGGATATGATTGCAGTCTTCAAGTATTTGAAGGTCTGTCATGTAAAAGATGAAGCAGAGCTATTCTCTCTTGCTCCAGATGGCAAGACTAGATCTAATGGGTGGAAATTATGAGGGAGTCGTTACCGGCTAGATATCAGGAGAAACTTCCTAACTAAGAGTGGTTGAGCACTGGAACAGTCTGCCTCGGGAGGTGGTGGATGCTCCTTCCCTGGACATTTTCAAGCGGAGGCTGGACCACCACCTTTCAGGTATATTGTAGGTATGTAGGGCTATCTTTCGGCTACGCTCCTGCGGAGTGCTGGGGGTTGGACTAGATGACCTGCAAGGTCCCTTCTAACTCTAACATTCTATGATTCTTTTAAAAAAATCATTATCACTTGGTGCGCGTCTCAAGTCTGTTATCGTTGACATTTGACACACGTGTGGTTTTGCATAGCATTATGGGAATTGTTGTACCCAACGCCTTCCTGCTTCAATTAATTAACAGACTGGACCCTCCATGCCCTTAGGGAGAGAGTCGATTTCACCGAATATGCCAGGGCCTCAAGGTAGAAGGGCTGAAACTCCAGCCCTACAACTCCTGCACAGTATTGGACAGCTGGTCCAGACAGAAGGCATCCAGTCAAGGAGGTCTGAGCGTGGCTGTCAGAAGGGGCAGGCTGTCCACATGCCACATCAGGATTTCCATTGCAGCGGGAATGCTGGCATGTCACAGTGGAATACACAATGTAATCTGGCTGCTGCATCAGAGGGAAGTTCTAGAAATGCTATCTGTGGGTGAGGAGATTTACTTTTCACTCACTAGGCTCTCTGTTTGAGACAGTTTGGTGTAGTGATTAGGACTGCAGACTCTAATCTGGGAGAACCGGGTTTGATTCCCCACTCCTCCACATGCAGCTGCTGGTGTGACCTTGGGTCAGTCACAAGTTCTCTCAAGGAGCTCTCTCTCAGCCCCACCGACCTCACAGGGTGTCTGTTTTGGGGAGGGGAAGGGAAAGGAGTTTGTAAGCCGCTCTGAGACTCCCTCAAGTAGTGAAGGGCCAGGTATAAATCAGTTCTCTTCTTCCTCTTCCGTTTCTTCTTCCTGGATTAAGCATTTTGCTTTTTACCAGGAACCTCATCCCTTCAGCAGTCTTAATTTGATTTATTTCCTGTCTCTCTCTCTCTCACTCGCATACCCCTCCTTTTAAGAATGAAAATCAGCAAGCCATGTTGGGGTCAGGAAGAAATTTTCCTCCAGGCTAAATTGGCCCAGAAATTGTGCAGGTTTCCCCCCTTCCTTTGGGCATAGAGCAGGGTTCCCTGGGGGAGTGGATAAGGAGGTAACTTCCTGCTTGTGCAGGGGGCTGGACTAAATGACCCTCGGGGTCCCTTCTATCTCTCTGTTTCTAGGCTGTATTCTTCGTCCTTTAGATACACTTTATACTGCAGGTAATTATTTTTAGGGCTTTTTAAAATCGTCAACAAAAACACATTTGCTTTTCCTGTCCCCCACCCCTGTCCCATTCCTATCCCCCTCACCACCAAAAAAGATTGCTAACTGGTGTAAGCAATTCATTTTTAGGTGCTGCAGAAATGAACCATCATCTTGTGGAAATCAGATACATCAGAGGCATCTGCCTGCCCTGAAAAATCCACTCCGAAAGATTACAGCTTTACTCAGAATCCTGCTAAAACTCAAAGGCCATTCTCTGGGATGTCAAAGCGCCCATCTGGAGGAGATCAGGGGACCCACTTGAAGGTCAAGAACTGGAACTTCTCGCCTCCCCCCGAAGCCTTTCGCCTGTTCTGCCGGGAGCTGGAGAAGAGCTTTGTCTGCCACCTGGTGGCTGGAGCGAGAACTGCTTCCATTTACTGCCAGGGATGAATGAGCGTTTCCCTCCCTTGGCGTTATAACCCAGTCCGAGGCCTGCTTCTAGAATAGATGGGGTGCCCCTCTCCCCCCTCCCCCACATACACAGCAGCTGTAGCAAGTGGTCCCGATGCAAGCGGGCGCACTGCTCACCAGGCAAAACGGTGTGCATTGTGGGGGGGGGGACTGCACCCCTCCCACTAACCTAAATCCTTATGTCATTTATTCGCTTGGAAACGCCAGGAGCGCAGTTTGGTGCAGAATATTATGCAAGTTTCACAGGTGAACAAAAGTTCAAAGCTCTGGGGACAGGCAGCTAAAGTGACCCTCGTGAAAGCCCTGTAGCTGCCAATTTGTGTAATGGACTGAAACTTTGGATATATCCTCAGGGCAAATTCGCTACCTCCAGTCGTCCATTGTTTGGCAGAATGCATACGAAAGCGGCTGTATAACTTTTCTGAACTCCCCCCTCCCTGGCAGTCTTCAAGCAATGGCTGGACAAAGCCTTGTCAGGAATGCTCTAGGCTGATCCTGCATTGAGCAGGGGGCTGGACTGGATGACCTCTATGGCCCCTTCCAACTCTCTGTGATTCTGTGATTCTATGAATTTAATTAAACTTTGGGTCCGGTCACACACAGAATATGCTGTGGGATGCTCACGAATGCCGGGTGGATTTTCAGGGCGTGATCAAACGGGCACATCTGGCAAGTGTCCCGCACCCATCGCCATCCCGTCTTGTCCGTCCGAAGATCCGGAGTTAAAAAGTACCAGCGAAAATCCACTATCAAGCATTTGTGATGGGTCACAGGCGGACTTTCTTCGTCTGATCGCTCCAGCGCGCTCCTCTTGCCTCGTTGAAGCACGCCGGGAGCACGCGCTGCCGGAAAAAAAAACCCAGTTCACCGCCATCACATCTGATCCCATAATGGCGGGTCAAGTTGCAATGGCACAAATAGCCACGCCTCCCCCCCGCGTTATCTGGCCCGTGTGTCCGGTACCTTCAATGGCCATAAAGGTGCCACTGGACCCGAAATTTGCTCTGTTGCTTCAGACCACCACCACGACTACCCACCTTGATTTTCTCTTAGGAAATTGTCACCTGTTTTGTTGTAAAGTGCCGTCAAGTCTCCGCCAGGGGCTTTCAAGGCAAATGAGAAGCAGAGGCCGTCTGCCATGGCCTGTCTCTGCAGAGCCTTCCTTGGTGGTCTCCGTTTCAAGCACAGACTCGGCTGACCTTCTGAGACCTGATGAGATCAGCCTGTGCCAATGTCCCTTTCCTGTCACCTGAGTAGTAGTAGACCATGTCCTCAAAGTACAGCCAGTGGCTCTTTACGGTCTACTCTCTGGTAACAACAACCACAACAGCAGCCAGGGTAGAAAACAACCCAGAAATCTATGCATTTATCCCATTGAGGTAGGGTTTTTTACACCATATTAGGATATGAAAGTTAGCTCGAGAGACAAAAATGTTAGAAATTGCTAATTGAAGGTTTTTAATTGAAGGCGTTTCATTATCAATGGTCAATTATTAATTGTGTGTGTTTTCACTTAAAATGTATAAAACATAAGAACATAAGAACATAAGAGAAGCCAATGTTGAATCATCTAGTCCAACACTCTGAGTCACACAGCGGCCAAAATATAACAGGTGCCATCAGGAGGTCCAGCAGTGGGGCCAGGGCACCAGAAGCCCTCCCATTGCTGCCCCCTCCAGCACCAAGAATAGAGTGCATCACCTGCCCCAGACTGAGAGTTCCCATCTATACCCTGTGGCTAAGAGCCACTGATGGACTTCTGCTCCATATGTTTATCTAATTCCCTCTTGAAACTGTCCATGCTTGTAGCTGCCACCACCTCCTGTGGCAGTGAATTCCATATGTTAATCACTCTTTGGGTGAAGAAGGACTTCCTTTTATCTGTTCTAACCCGACTGCTCAGCAATTTCATGGAGTGCCCACGAGTTCTTGTATTGTGAGAAAGGGAGAAAAGTACTTCTTTCTCAACCTGCTCAACCCCATTCATAATCTTATAAACCTCAATCATGTCACCCCTCAGCAGTCGTTTCTCCAAGCTAAAGAGCCCCAAGCGTTTTAACCTTTCTTCATAGGGAAGGTGTTCCAACCCTTTTATCATTCTAGTTGCCCTTCTCTGCACTTTTTCCAATGCTATAATATCCTTTTTGAGATGTGGTGACCAGAACTGTACACAGTATTCCAAATGAGGTCGCACCAATGATTTATACAGGGACATGATGATACTGGCTGATTTGTTTCAATTCCCTTCCTAATAATCCCCAGCATAGCGTTGGCCTTCTTTATTGCAGTTACACACTGTCTAGACATTTTCATTGAGTTATCCACTACGACTCCAAGATCTCTCTCTTGGTCCGTCTCTGCCAGTTCAGACCCCATCAACGTGTATTTATATTTAGGATTTTTGGCTCCAATGTGCATCACTTTGCACTTGGCCACATTGAACCCCATTTGCCACGTTGACGCCCACTCACCCATCCTCAACATATCCCTTTGGAGTGCCTCACACTCCTCCCTGGTTTTCACCACCCTGAACAACTTCGTGTCATCTGCAAATTTAGCCACTTCACTGCTTACTCCCAATTCCAAATCATTAATAAACAAGTTAAAAAGCATCGGACCGAGTACTGATCCCTGTGGTACCCCACTGCTTACCACCCTCCACTGAGAAAGTTTCCCATTTATACTCACTCTCTGTTTTCTATTTATAAGCCAGTTTTTGACCCACAAGAGGACTTGTCCTTTTATCCCATGACTATTGAGCTTACTTAGGAGCCTTTGATGAGGAACTGTATCAAAAGCTTTCTGGAAGTCAAGGTAAATAATATCTATTGGGTCCCCCTTGTCCACATGCTTGTTCACTCCCTCAAAAAACACTAACAGGTTAGTGAGACAAGATCTTCCCTTACAGAACCCGTGCTGAGTCTGCCTCAATAGTTTTTGTTCATCAATGTGCCTACTAATTCTTTCCTTAATAACAGTTTCCACCAACTTACCCGGTATCGACATCAGACTGACTGGCCTGTAATTTCCCGGATCTCCCCTGGAGCCCTTTTTAAAGATGGGAGTGACATTAGCTACCTTCCAGTCCTCAGGAATGGAGGCAGATTTTAAAGAAAGATTACAATCACAGCTGATTTATGGCAACCTGTTATGTATTGGGACTGAAACATGGCAGGACTGTGCTGCCAGAGACAGGGTGAGCTTGGAGCCGGAGAACAATAGACCACCAGGATTCTGGCAGGAACCAATCAAGGTGCACCACCAGAGACAGGGTGAGCTTGGAGCCGGAGGACAAAGACCAACTGTCAGGTAGCCCTGTCATGTGTATGGTATGCAGAAGGCGTACTCCGGTCTCCCATCTCCTGAACTTTTACTCACTGTCTCTTATCAGCTGCTGGAGTTTCGGCTGGGAACCTAGACGGTTTCTAGGATTGTTTTGCTTGCTTGCCCACGGCTTTTGCCTGCCCGTGCGAACATTATTCATTGGCTTCTGCTATGGGGGGGGATGCTTGAATGTAGTATATCTCAATAGGTATGTAGGGGTTTTGGCTGTGCTCCTGCAGAGTGCAGGGGTTGGACTAGATGGCCTGCAAGGTCCCTTCCAACTCTGACATTCTATGATTCTATGATTCTAGGTCTTACTGTATTGTAGCCATTACTGACACAAGCTGCACACGTGTCTTTAGTTCTGCTTCACCATTAAAACATTGTCTTCTGAAGAAGCCCTGGGTTGCGTGAGCTGACTGAGGAGCCTGACACCAACAGGATTCTGACAGTAACCAATCAAGGTGCACTGCCAGAGACAGGGTGAGCTTGGAGCTGGAGAGCAATAGACTAAGAGGATCCTGGCAGTAACCAGTCAATGTGTAATGTTATGGAAATAGCTGATCATTGGGAGTGGGGTATGTTGGGGTGTGGCCATTGAAGGCAATATAACTGAGCCGAGGGTCTGGTCTGCAGCCTTGTTCTGGCTGAAATCACTGAATAAAGTAGAGCTTTATCGCTAGACTGGGGGTCTGTTCACTCATGGAACCCCCACTATTCAACACAACCCCTCATGGGATTTCCAAGGCAAGAGAGACTCGGAGGTGGTGGGCCATGGCCTGCCTCTGCAGAGCACCCTTGGACTTCCTAGGTGGTCTCCCATCCAAACCCTCACCCAGGCCGACCCTGCTCGGCTTCCGGCTGGCCTCGCCCTTCCAAGTATCTCTGCCCTGTTTTAGGCGAAGGATGCGTGGAGAGAATACCAGAGCTCTGCTTGTTTCAGAGGCCGCAGGGAATGTAAAAACCGCTGCCGTCAGGACATCTGATTAGCCCATAATTGATCTGAGCAGGAAAAAAAGGTTACTGAAATATCTTCTCGGCAATTGGCTAAGTCATGTATCATTACATCCTCCGCCTTTCCTCTTGACTCTGAGCCAGTCTGGTGTCCTGGCCAGGGGTCTTTTCGTAGAAAAACAGCTGCAGGAGCTCATTAGCATATGGTATGCTAATGAGCTATTAGGCTATTAGCATATGCCATGCCCCCTGACATCACTGGAAGTGATGTCAGAAGGGGAAGCAAAAGGGGTGGAGGCATCTTCAAAAGCCTCCCCTTCCCTTCCCCAGCTGGCCTGGGTGAGGGAGCTAAGAGAGAAGGGGTTTAAAGTTTAAACTCCTTCTCATGAGAGTTGGGCCACAGAAGGAGGAAAGAGGGAAGGAAAGAGTGAGAGTAGAGAGAAGGAAAGAAGGAAGGAAAGAGGGAAAGAAAGAGAAGGAAAGGAAAGAAAGAGAGGGAAGAAGGAGGAAAACAGGGAAAGGAGGAAAAAAGAGAAGAGAAGAAGGTGGGAAAGAAAGAAACAGAGAAGAGAAGAAGGAGGGAAAGAGGAAAAAGAGAGAAAGAAAGGAGGGAATGAAAGCAATTTGGTGGCAATTCGGCCCCCTTATATCCTATGGGCCATTGAAGTTAATGGTGAAAACATAGGGTATATTCTGGGGGCTGGAAGGGAGGGGTTTGAGGGAGAGGCTCCAAACTCACAGGGTAGCTGATGGAGCCTCTCCCCAAGATACCCACCAAGTTTCAAGAACATTGGACCAGGGGGTTACTTTTTTCCCACCATAGAGAACAATGGAGGGAATAGGGGCAACCTGTTTGGGGGCCCATAGAATTGGACCCCCTGGTCCAATGTTCTTGAAACTTGGTCAGTATCTTGGGGAGAGGCTCCATCAGCTACCCTGTGAGTTTGGAGCCTCTCCCTCAAACCCCTCCCCTCCAGCCCCCAGAATATACCCTATGTTTTTACCATTGACTTCAATGGCCCATAGGATATAATGGAGCTGAAATTGACATTCGGCTGCCTGAAAGACTCCCCGGGACGCCAGCTGGGGGCGGGGCTTGGCTCCTGAGCTCCGGTGCGCTCCCCCCCCAAAGGACCCCTGGTCCTGGCTAAGTGCGCGGACTCTAATCTGGGAGAACCGGGTCTGCTTCCCCCACTCCTCCACTTGCAGCTGCTGGATGACCTTGGGCAAGCCATAGTTCTGTCAGAGCTGTTCTTGAAAAAGAGCAGTTTCTGTCAGAGCTCTCTCAGCCCCACCTCCCTCACAGGGGAGGTGTTGTGTGTGGGGGAAAGGGAACAGAGATTGTAAGCCACTCTGAGACTCCTTCAGGTAGTGAAGGGTGGGGTATAAATCCAATCTCCTCCTCCTCCTCCTCCTCCGCATGGTACAAGCTTTTGGGTACAAGCTCCATTAGATAGAGCAGAAAGAGTCTCCTCTTTTCCTATAATCAGGTTGCACTTTAGAATTGTATCCATTCCTTTGTCAGTTCCTGCCTTTAAGAGACCCAGAACAGTGCTGTGGATAGAGTGCCAGACCAGGATCTGGGAGTCCTGTGTTCGAATCCCCACTCGTGCCACGGAAGCTTGCTGGGTGACCTTGGGCCAGTCACACCTTCTCAGCCTACTGCACCTCACAGGGTTAGACTCAGAGTTGGGATCTCCCGGGTCATCTAGTCCAGCCCCCTGCACAATGCAGGAAATTCACAAATACCTCCCCCTCCGCACCTGTAGTGACCGCTGTTCCACACCCAGAAGATGTCAAGAAGATGCTGTGAGGATAAAGTGTAGGCCACTTTGGGGGCCTCGCTGGGAGTGGGTGGGAAATGGGGTATTAAATTAAGCAAGCAAGCAAATAAATCACGGCTGTGGTTCCCAGAATCCCATCTGCTTTATCCAGCAAATACCACCTTGATTAATCAATGACTTCTCTGCCTTTCCAGAACTCTTCACAAACGCTGGCGGGGGGTGTTGAGGTCCAAACGCTGCTGGTCTCTCAACCCATCCAGACCACAGAAAACAGTCCAAAGGTCCATCGAGTCCAACATCCTGTTGGCATCAGGGGTCAGCCCAGTGCTTCCGGGAAGCAGAGCTTGAGGTCAAGAGCCTTGCCTCGCTTTTTGTGCTCCAGCACCTGGTTTCTTGAGGTACACTGCTGCTGAATGTGGAGGCTCCATTGAGCAATCATAATAAAGGGGCTAACTGAAATCCTTTCTGGAGTGGTTCATTTAGACAAAAGATCTCTCTTCTCTCTGTTTTTTTTTTTTTTAACTGTTAAAGAAAAGAAAAGAAAGTGTGTCAGGGCGGGTGGGGGGGGGAACGACACATTCCCTTTGTGGAATTCTGCCCCTCTCTATTCCATGCAGAGGCAAGGCTGGACCGCTTTCCTTAATCCCTTTAAAATTGCCACTTCCCTCCAAGATCAGAAAGATACGGCCTTACAAAGCTGCTGAGAGGATCCGTTCGGTCACGTTAAATTGCAGGCAAGAGACAGTTCTGCTCTGAGGCATCAAAGGAGATCCTATTTTTTAAAAATGACCCTCCTTGCTTGCTATCTGACCCCCTACTGGAAATAAGGGCTATTTTGAGGCAGGAACGCACAGGAATGGAGTTCCGGCTGGCTCCGGGGTTGGCCAGGCCCAGCAGGAATTCATTAGCATAACAGGCCACACCCAACAGTAGAAACTCATTTGGATTGGCTACATGAGGCCTAACATGCAAAGGAGTTCCTGCTCCAAAAAGAGCCCTGGGTTTTGAGAACAAACAAGGTAAACAGAATAAGAAGCAAAAGGTGGGTGTGGCTGGATGACCCCCACTTCTGGGAACACGGGGGTGTGGTATAATATGCTAATGAGCTGTGCTGTCAGGGGCATGGCCTAATATGCTAATGAATTTCTGCTGTTGGGTGTGGCCTAATATGCTAATGAGTTCCTGCTGGGGTTTTTCTACAAAAATAGCCCTGATAATAATAATAAAAAATCTTTTGCAGGGCCTCCCCCCCCCAATAGGAACGAGTACCATTCATCCCTCTAAGAAGCAGAATAAACTCCCTTGCCCACTTCCTCCTCTTCTGACCTCTTCAGGAAATCAAGGTGCCGGTGGGGGGGGGGTTCGTGTGCTTGCAAAGGAGAGGGGCTTCCAAATGCCAGCAGAAGAGATAAAATTTGTGGCAGGGGAGGAGCTTTTGGGAGTCACGGCTCACTCCTTTGGATACCCATCTTGATCTATTTTCCAGATGCCAGTTTGCTTTTTGCCAATTCTCTGCAATCGCTGCTGGAACAGGAACCCTTTCCCTTTCCATCCCGTCTTGGGAACGGGCCTTAGAATCACAGAATCATAGAATGTTAGAGCTGGAAGGGACCTGGCAGGTCATCTAGTACAGCCCCCTGCACTCCACACGAGCATGGCCAAAAGAGAGCCCTACGTACCTACAACATACCCAAAAGATGGTCGTCCAGCCTTCGCTTGAAAACGCCCAGCGAAGGAGAATCCACCACCTCCCGAGGCAGACTGTTCCACTGCTCAACCACTCTGACAGTTAGGAAGTTTCTCCTGATATTTAGCTGGTAACGACTCCCTTGTAATTCCCACCCATTAGATCTAGTCTTGCAATCCGGAGCAAGAGAGAATAGATCTGCTCCATCTTTTCCATGACAGCCCTTCAAATACTTGAAGACTGCCATCATGTCCCCTCTAAGCCTTCTCTTTCCCAGGTCAAACAGACCCAACTCTTTCAGCCTTTCCTCATAAGACTTTCCTCAAGCTGACAGGCCTGTAATTTCCTGGGTCCGTCTTTTTTCCCTTCTTGAAGATTGGGACATTCGCTCTTCTCCAGTCTTCCGGCACAACACCAGTACTCCAGGACATCTCAAAGATTAGAGCCAGAGGCTCTGAAATAACATCTGCAATTTCTTTTCTTTTCAATTTCTTCTTCGCAGTCTTCTCTCCCACGTTCCTTAGATTCCCCCTCCCACCCCCACAAGCCTTGAACACGCTCCGGCTGAGCACCCTGTTCCAGTTTGGTGTCGTGGTTAGGAGTGCACAGACTCTAATCTGGGAGAACCGGGTTTGATTTCCCCACTCCTCCACTTGCACCTGCTTGCACCTTGGGTCAGTCACAATTTCTCCTGGAGCTGTTCTCTCACAAGCAGTTTCTGCCAGAGCTCTCTCAGCCCCACCTCCCTTACAGGGTGTCCGTTGTGGGGAGGGGGAAGGGAAAGGAGACTGTAAACCGCTGTAAGACTCCTTTGGCTAGTGAAGGGCAGGATATAAATCCAATCTCCTCCTCCTCCTCCTCCTCCTCTTCTTCTTCCTCTTCCTCCTGCCTCCCATCTGCCATCCAGGAGGCATTCCAAGGGAGAAAGGGCAGCAGATGGGCACCTTTGTCCAGGGCCTGGTCTAAGACATCACAGAGCTGGGAGGGGCCATGGCTCAGCAGCGGAGCCTCTGCTTGGCATGCAGAAGGCCCCAGGTTCAATGCCCCCAATCTCCACTTAAGGATCAGCTAGTCGTTGATGTGAAAGACCCCCTGCCGGAGACCCTGGAGCCGCTGCCAGTCTGAGTGGGCAATAATGACCTTGATTTATTCATTCATTCAATTTCTGTTACATATTGGGACTGAATCATTCCAGGTCTGTCACACCAGAGACTGGCCGAGCTTAGGGCACAAGAACAATAGCCGGCCAGGATTCTGGAAGTAACCAATCTAGTAGTAATGGAACTGTGGTCATAAATAGCCTATCGCTGGGAGTGGGGTGTGTCTGGGCATGGCAACTGCAGGCTATTTAACAGGGCTGAGGCTCTGAGGGGTCTTGGTCTTGTAGTTTGCGGAAATCACTAATAAAGTAGAGCTGGGCATTAGGCTTGGGTCTGCTCATCCATGGAACCCACTGCTGAACAATTTCTATCCCACTCCCCACCGAGGTGGGCTCAGGGCGACTTGATGGACCAAGAGACTCTCCCCTCCCCACCATCATCTTTAGCATATCCTCGCCGATAGGTGCCAGTTTAATTTATTTGGGAGCCACAGAGGTGTCTTGGCCAGAGCCTCAGGCTCGCATCTGCGAGAGCCAGGTTCAAATAAGGCTCTCCCACAAAACCTTGGCCTTGAACCAATCGCTCTCTCTATCTCTCTCAGCCTAGGCTACCTCGCAGGAGTGTTGTGATGACAAAATAGAGGACGTGTCCCGCCCTGAGCTCCTTGGAGGAAGGAGAGGATAATGGTGGTTTAAATAAAGCAATAAATTATATTATTTCTCAGCTGTCTTTCTCCCAAAGGGTGCTCACAAAAACAGTTAAACTCCATTTGTGAGTCCTAAGCCCCGGGGGACTATTGGAAAGAACCAGCACTTCGAACTGGGCCCAGTAGCCAATGCGGGATTCATAGTACTGAATTAATGTCTACCTGATATTTTACTCCATTTTGAACCAATGAAAGCTCCTGGATAGTCTTCCAGGGTGGTCCCATGTACAGGGTGTTACAGTAATCTAGCCTCAAGTCTACACTTTCCCTATGAAGAAAGGTTAAAATGCTTGGGGCTCTTTAGCTTGGAGAAACGACGGCTGAGGGGGCGACATGATAGAGGTTTATAAGATTATGCCTAGGATAGAGCAGGCTGAGAAAGAGGTCCTTTTCTCCCTTTCTCACAAGACAAGAACTCGTGGGCACTCCATGAAATTGCTGAGCAGTCGGGTTAGAACAGATAAAAGGAAGTCCTTCTTCACCCAAAGAGTGATTGACACATGGGAATTCACTGCCACAGGAGGTGGTAGCAGCTACAAGCATGGACAGCTTCAAGAGGGAATCAGATAAACATATGGAGCAGAGGTCCATTGGTGGTTATTAGCCACAAGGTATAGATGGGAACTCTCGGTCTGGGGCAAGGGATGCTCTGTATTCTTGGTGCTTGGGGTGGGGGGCAGCAGTGGGAGGGCTTCTGGAGTTCTGGCCCCACTGCTGGACCTCCTGATGGCACCTGGTATTTTTGGCCGCTGTGTGACGCAGAGTGTTGGACTGGCTGGGCCATTGGCCTGATCCAACATTGGCTTCTCTTGTGTTCTTATGTACAAATGGTATGGGCCAATCGCTTAAACAAGGCAGGGAACCAGCCTCCACACCAGCTAAAGATGGAAGAAGATACCTCTCAGCCACCCTTTCCAGGTTTCGTCTTAGCAGAGTGTTGTCCTCTCCGCCAATAGCCCCCCAGTTCTGCACTGGATCAGAGAGAACCAGCTGACCCTACTGAGCCACGAAACTCACTAGGGAAGCCTGGGCCAGTCACTTTGCCTGCCCCACAGGGAAGTTGTGAGGATAAAAATGGAAATGGGGGAACCTTGTAGGCTGCCTGAGCTCTCTGGAGAAAGAGAAGGAGAGAAATGGGCTAGATTGCTGCCACCCACCCGGGCAGCTGGGCTGTGGCTGAAAAGATGTGTCACTGCCCAGCCCAGCGCTCGGTCTCTCTGGCTCATGATTGCCAGCTGTGGTTCTTCTGCAAGTTCTCTGTCCAAGAAAAGCCTGCCCTGGCCTCTCCTAGGCAAGGCCCCTTTTAAAACATGGACATGTCCAGTGTTCCCTCTAAGCTGAGTTGGTGTGAGCTAGCTCAGAGGTTTTTAGCCTCCGGCTCACACACTTTTGTCTTAGCTCAGGAAGGAGGGCTCCAGAGCAAACCAACTTATGCAGCAGCCAAATTGCTTGCTAACAACTTTAATGCCAGCAGCTCACAAAGTAGAATTTTTGCTCACAAGACTCTGCAAGACATGTCAGGGATTGAACTAGGGTTGCCAACACGACCTTGGAAAATTCGTGGAGATTTGGGAGGGCAGCTTGGGGGGGTGGGGGCATTTGGGTCTGGGAGGGACCTTATCAGGGGACAACGCCCTACGGTCCATTTTCTCCAGGGGAACTGGCCTCTGTCATCCGGAGATCAGGGGCAATTCCAGGGGGACTCTAGGTCCCACCTGGGTGGTGGCAGCTCCCAACTGAACCGGAGTCCTTTGGAATGCAAACCCCCGGCCCCTCCCCTGAATGACATCTCCAGCAAATCTGTATTAGTCCGGTTCAGGGCTTTTTTGGTAGAAAAAGCCCAGCAGGAATTCATTAGCATAATAGGCCACACCCAACAGCAGAACCTCATTAGTATATTAGGCCACACCCCCAAGTTATCAGAAGTGTGGTCATCCAGCCACACCCACCTTTTGCTTCTTATTCTGTTTACCTGGTTTGTTTTCAAAACCCAGGGCTTTTTGAAGCAGGAACTCCTTTGCATGTTAGGCCACACACCCCTCATGTAGCCAATCCTAATGAGTTTCTGCTGTTGGGCGTGGCCTTTTATGCTAATGAGTTCCTGCTGGGCATGGCCAACTCGGGAGCCAGCCGGAATTCCGTTCCTGTGCGTTCCTGCCCAGAAATAGCCCTGGTCCTGTTGATGCAATCGAACTTCTGAACTTTTGGTCACAAGGTAGGGTTGCCAGTCCTGGGTTGGGAAATACCTGGAGACTTTGGGGGTGGAGCCTGGGGAGGGCAGGTTTTGGGGAGGGGAGGAGCCTCAGCCTGGTGCAATGCCAGAGAGTCCACCCTTCCGAGCAGCCATTTTCTCCAGAGGAGCTGATCTCTGTCAGCTGGTGATGGGTTGTAAAAGCAGGAGATCCCCAGGCCCCACCTGGAGGCCAGATAAACGTGAAGAAACACCATGTTAGAACAAAATACACTCTACTAATATGCACTTGTGCCCTCACATATTGATTTAAATACAATAGAGACCCTCGTGTGTCTTACACATCTTCATTAATACAAAAACCTAAAGAGCATTATATATCTGCTAATAGAAAAGTCCACAGCTACAGAAAGCTTATCCGGGTACACTGAAGACACAAGTGCATATTAGTGGAGCGTGTTTTGTTCTAACACGGTGTGTCTTTACGTTTGTCTAACTTTGTCGTGTTTCCTGTGTGTTTGTGGCCCACCTGGAGGCTGGCAAGCCCATCACAAGGGAAGGCTGAAGTTTTTTGGGGCTCATTCTGTCATCCACCCCAGCAGTGCGTTACACAAAAGCAGAGCGCACTTCCGACACAGATGACAGGCCGGGGAAGAGCACTGTCCCTCCTGCTTAGGTGACAATTTGTTAAGGTCTCCAGACCCGGCGGAAATGGGCGGCGGATGATGGATGGAGCCGCGCGGCTGAACTGTCACTTCACAGCGGAGGCATTAATCAACTGCCAGGCTCGCTGGATGGCACAGCCGGGGAAGCCTTGAGACGGGGGCAGCCCTTTCCAGAAGAATCACCGCCGGCTCCCCCTCCCCGGTGAAAAACTCACCAGCAGGGATTGTTTTGAGCCTCTTCCTTCCTTTCGGGATTGCCAGCGTCGGGTTCCAGAATTCCGGCACCAGAAATTCTGAGATGTCCCAAATGCCTCCGGAGTACACATTAGTACAATCGAGTTTAATGCAAGGACTATGACTGGTGGTAGGTCCCTCGACCTGGTCTGTGGGCTGCCACTAGGGATGCCAACCTCCAGGTGGGATCTGAAGGTCTCCTGGAGTTACAGATGGTCTCCAGACTGCAGAGAGCATAGAATCATAGAGAAGAAGAAGAAGAAGAAGAAGAAGAAGAAGAAGAAGAAGAAGAAGAAGAAGAAGAAGAAGAAGAAGAAGAAGAAGGAGGAGGAGGGGGAGGAGGAGGAGGAGGAGGAGGAGGAGGAGGAGGAGGAGGAGGAGGAGGAGGAGGAGGAGGAGGAGGAGGAGGAGGAGATTGGATTCATACACGGCCTTCACTCAGAGTCTCAGAGCGGCTGACAAACTCCTTTCCTTTCCCCTCCCCACAACAGACACCCTGTGAGGTAGGTGGGGCTGAGAGAGCTCTTTCAAGGACTGCCCTTTCAAGGACAGCTCTTGTCAGAACTGTGGCCTGCCCAAGGTCATCCAGCAACTGCAAGTGGAGGAGTGGGGAATCAAACCCGGTTCTCCCAGAGTAGAGTCCGTGCACTTAATCACTACACCAAACTGGCTGGTGTTGGAAGGGACCTCCAGGGTCATCTAGTCCAACCCCCTGGCCAATGCAGGAAATTAACAAATACCTTCCCCCAACACCCGCAGTGGCCCCTGTTCCATGCCCAGAAGATGACAAAAAAAAACCCCTCCAGGATCCCCAGCCAAACTGGCCTGGAGAAAATAATTGCTTCCTAACCCAGAGTGGTGATCAGCATTTCCCTGGGTGTGCAAGAAAGGGCCGCGAGAACTAAGAACTTAGATGTGTTCCGCAGGAGAAAATGGCCACTTTGGAGGGTGGAGACGAGGGCATTGTACCCTGCTGAGCCCCCTCCCCCTCCCACACCCGTCCCTTCCCCAAACCATCCAGGGATTTCCCAACCCAGTGTAGGCAGCCCTGGCCTGCCAAGGGGAAGGAGGCCTCCGCTTCCTGCCTGCCAAAAGGGATTCGAGCGGCATCTCAGTCTATGCTCCACAAGGGGGAAAGGCTGGTTGCCATTCTGGGGCAGGGAGGGAAAGGAATGGCTGCACAAGCCCAGTTGGATTGCCAGTTCCAGGTAGGGAGATACCTGGAGATGTTGGGGGTGGAGCCTGAGGGGGCGGGGTTTGGGGAGGGGAGGGGCTTTGATGGGGCAAGGCGGGATACAAATTGAAAATAATGCCCCAGAGGGTCCGCCTTCCAAAGTAGCCTCCTTTCTCCCGGGGTGCTGATCTGTGTCGCCTGGAGGTCAGTGGTAATCCCAGGCAGTGGCAGATTAACCCTTAAGCGGACTCAGCACGTGCTTAGGGCACCAGGGCCAAAGGGGGCACCACAAAGTTGGGAAAAGTGTGAAAAGAAAAAAAAAAGAATGAAGATTTGTTAAAAAAAAAAAAAAACTAATGCAAATGGATCATGGTGCACCCCCTAGGGTTATCTTCCATTTTTTGTGGGCGAGGTGCAGTGTCATAGGCTATGTTTAAAAGTAAAATGCATGTGTTTAAAAGTAAAATGATGGAGCCAAATTCAGTTGTCATGACAGTCATTCCAAGGACCCTCTCAGCCCCATGTTTTTGTAGAACTTTATGTAGCCGAAGCTTAGAATCATAGAGTGTGAGAGTTGGAAGGGACCTTGCAGGTCATCTAGTCCAACCCCCTGCACTCTGCAGGAGCACAGCCGAAAGAGAGCCCTACAACATACCCGAAAGATGGGCATCCAGCCTCCACTTGAAAACGTCCAGGGAAGGAGCATCCACCACCTCCCGAGGCAGTCTGTTCCACTGCTCAACCACTCTGATGTTTAGGAGGTTTCTCCTGATATCTTGCCTGTAATGACTCCTTTGTATTTTCCACCCATTAGATCTAGTCATAAGAACATAAGAACATAAGAGAAGCCAATGTTGAATCAGACCAATGGCCCATCTAGTCTAACACTCTGTCACACAGCGGCCAAAAATACCAGGTGCCAGCAGTGGATCCAGCAGTGGATCCAGCAGTGGGGCAATCCGGAGCAAGAGAGAATAGATCTGCTCCATCTTCTACATGACAGCCCTTCAGATATTTGAAGACTGCAATTATGTCCCCTCTAAGCCTTCTCTTTCCCAGGCTAAACAGGCCCAACCTCTTTCAGCCTTTCCTCATAAGACTTGGATTCCAGCCCTCTCACCATCCTGGTTGCCCTCTTCTGGACACACTCGAGCTTGTCAACATAAGAACATAAGAACATAAGAACATAAGAGAAGCCAATGTTGAATCAGGCCAATGGCCCATCTAGTCCAACACTCTGTCACACAGCGGCCAAAATATACCAGGTGCCATCAGGAGGTCCAGCAGTGGGGCCAGGGCACCAGAAGCCCTCCCACTGCTGCCCCCTCCAGCACCAAGAATAGAGTGCATCACCTGCCCCAGACTGAGAGTTCCCATCTATACCCTGTGGCTAATAGCCACTGGTGGACTTCTGCTCCATATGTTTATCTAATTCCCTCTTGAAACTGTCCATGCTTGCAGCTGCCACGACCTCCTGTGGCAGTGAATTCCATATGTTAATCACTCTTTGGGTGAAGAAGTATTTCCTTTTATCTGTTCTAACCCGACTGCTCAGCAATTTCATAGAGTGCCCACGAGTTCTTGTATTGTGAGAAAGGGAGAAAAGTACTTCTTTCTCAACCTGCTCAATCCCATTCATAATCTTATAAACCTCGATCATGTCACCTCTCAGCCGTCGTTTCTCCAAGCTAAAGAGCCCCAAGCATTTTAACCTTTCTTCATAGGGAAGGTGTTCCAACCCTTTTATCATTCTAGTTGCCCTTCTCTGCACTTTTTCCAATGCTATAATATCCTTTTTGAGATGTGGTGACCAGAACTGTACACAGTATTCCAAATGAGGTCGCACCAATGATTTATACAGGGGCATGATGATACTGGCTGATTTGTTATCAATTCCCTTCCTAATAATCCCCAGCATAGCGTTGGCCTTCTTTATTGCAGCTACACATTGTGTAGACATTTTCAGCGAGTTATCCACTACGACTCCAAGATCTCTCTCTTGGTCCGTCTCTGCCAGATCAGACCCCAACAACGTGTATTTATATTTAGGATTTTTTGGCTCCAATGTGCATCACTTTGCACTTGGCCACATTGAACCCCATTTGCCACGTTGACGCCCACTCACCCATCCTCAACAGATCCTTTTGGAGTGCCTCACAATCCTCCCTGGTTTTCACCACCCTGAACAACTTTGTGTCATCTGCAAATTTAGCCACATCACTGCTTACTCCCAATTCCAAATCGTTAATAAACAAGTTAAAAAGCATGGGACCGAGTACTGATCCCTGTGGTACCCCACTGCTTACCACCCTCCACTGAGAAAGTTTCCCATTTATACTCACTCTCTGTTTCCTATTTATAATCCAGTTTTTGATCCACAAGAGGACTTGTCCTTTTATCCCATGACTATTGAGCTTACTTAGGAGCCTTTGATGAGGAACTGTATCAAAAGCTTTCCGGAAGTCAAGGTAAATAATATCTATTGGGTCCCCCTTGTCCACATGCTTGTTCACTCCCTCAAAAAACACTAACAGGTTAGTGAGACAAGATCTTCCCTTACAGAACCCATGCTGAGTCTGCCTCAATAGTTTTTGTTCATCAATGTGCCTACTAATTCTTTCCTTAATAACAGTTTCCACCAACTTACCCGGTATCGATGTCAGACTGACTGGCCTGTAATTTCCTGGGTCTCCCTGGAGCCCTTTTTAAAGATGGGAGTGACATTAGCTACCTTCCAGTCCTCAGGAATGGAGGCAGATTTTAAAGAAAGATTACATATTTTTGTCAGGAGATTCACAAGTTCACATTTGAGTTCTTTCAGAACTCTCGGATGAATGCCATCCGGGCCTGGTGATTTATTAGTTTTTAAATTGTCCATCAGTCGGAGGCCTTCCTCTCTTGTTACCGCAATCTGATTCAGGTCTTTCAAACCCCTCCCGAAATCAGTGCTTCTGGAGTGGGCAAACACTTCTCCTCTTCCACAGTGAAGACAGAGGCAAAAAATGCATTCAGCTTCTCAGCCATTTCCCTATCATCCTTCACTACTCCTTTTACCCCTTGGTCATCCAAGGGCCCCACTGCCTCCCTGGCTGGCTTCCTACTTCTAATGTATTTGAAGAAAGTTTTATTGTTGGTCCTTATGTTTTTTGCGATATGCTCCTCATATTCCCTTTTTGCTTGCCTGATCACAGACTTGCATTTTATTTGCCATAGTCTGTGTTCCCTTTTATCAACTTCACTAAGACTAGCTTTCCACCGCTTAAAGGAATCCTTCTTACCTTTTACAGCTTCCATTACTTTATTTGTTAACCATGCAGGCTTTTTTCTATACCTATTTGTACCTTTCCTAACCTGCGTGTATATATTTTTTCTGAGCTTCTAGGATTGTCTTTTTAAATAGTCTCCAAGCTTCCCCAATGGTTTTGACCTTCTCCACTCTTCCTTTCAATTTCTTCCTCACATGTCCCCTCATACCAGAGAAGTTACCCCTTTTAAAGTTAAAAGTGGTTGCGTCAGTCTTTTTGGGCAACTCCCTATCTGTACTAATGTTAAACTCAATGACATTATGGTCACTGTTCCCAAGTGGTGCAATCACTTTTACATCTCTCACCAGGTCTTGGGTGTTACTTAGGACCAAATTCAGGATCACCTCTCCCCTGGTAAGATCTGTGACCATCTGTTCCACAGCACAGTCATTGAGAGTGTCTAAGAACGCAATCTCTTTTTCCCGACTAGAACTCATATTGACCCAATCAATGTGTGGGTAGTTAAAGTTGCCTATTACAACACAGTTATTTCGTCTAGCCGCTATCTTTAATTCATTCATCATTTTATAATCCTCCTCTATCTTTTGATCTGGTGGGCGATAACAAACTCCCACTGTTAAGCCTCCTTTTGGACCCACTATTTCAACCCATAGCATTTCCAGAAGTGAATCCAATTCTCTTACCCTCTCAATCTTACTGGACGGTATACACTCTCTGACATACAGAGCCACCCCACCTCCAACCCTTTCCCCCTATCCTTCCGATATAATTTATAACCAGGAATCACCGTATCCCACTGATTTTCCTCATCCCACCAAGTTTCTGAAATACCCACGATGTCTATTTCCCCCCAACACCAAGCATTCCAACTCCCCGATTTTACCTCAGAGACTTCTAGCATTTGTGTATAAACACCTATAGTTTCCCATGTTTGTTAAGCCCACAGCCTTCCTCTTGCTGCCTCGAGACCTTGCCAGGCAGTTCCTATCATTAGCCACAGTCTCAGTGGACAATTGTAATCCATTTCCTTGTACAAAAGTAATAGCTACCCCTTCATCTCTTTGAGATGAGCCATCCCGAACCAGAGACTTTTCATCTCCTGTCGGCTTTCCCCCATTATTCAGTTTAAAAACTGCTCTGCCACCTTTTTGATTTTGAGCGCCAGCAGCCTGGTTCCTTCTCGGGACAAGTGAATTGTCCCTTTTGTACAGCTCCCTCTTGTCCCAAAAAGCATCCCAGTGCCTAACAAACTTGAACCCTTCCCCCCTACACCACCGTCTCATCCACGCATTGAGACTCCTGATCTGTGCCTGTCTCTCCGGCCCTGCGCGTGGAACAGGTAGCACTTCCGAGAAGGCTACCTTGGAGGTCCTGGCCTTGAGTTTCCTGCCCAGCAGCCTAAATTTCTCCTCCAGGACCTCACGACTGCATTTCCCCACATCGTTGGTGCCGACGTGCACCACGACCACTGGCTCCTCCCCAGCACTATCTACCAGCCTATCTAAAACACGCGTAATGTCCACTACCTTCGCACCAGGCAGGCAAGTCACCATACGGTCAGTACGCGGGTTCGCCACCCAGCTGTCTACCTGCCTAAGGATCGAATCACCAACTACCAAGAGCCCCCTCCCACCCTTCCCAGGGACGGTTCCTTGGTACAAAAGGATACCCATTCACCAGCTGAAGAAGAGGTCCCTTCTGAGGGCACATTCCCCTTAGCCTCAGCATGGTGCCCCTTTTCCCCTTGACCCTCATGCTCCCTGGCAGCAGCCGGGCTGCCAGATCCAGAGTGGGACATATCTAACAAGTCCCCGAGAGTCTTCCCCATGCACCTAACTGACTGTCCCTGCTTCTCCAGGTCAGCCACCTTGGCCTCAAGGGAGCAAACTCGCTTCCTGAGAACCAGGAGCTCCTTGCACCGAGCACACACCCAAGACTTCTGACCAGTGGGCAGATAGTCATACATGTGACACTCCATGCAAAACACTGGATAGCCGCCAACCCCCTGCTGGCATTCTGGCTTCATAATTGTTTTTAAACAAATACTTTTCTATAACCCCCTTTTAAAACCCTTTGTATTTATATGGCTCCTGTTGTAGGAGTCTACTTACCTTACCAAGGAGCCAAGGTCCTGGCTTTCTGGCTCTTCCTGGGCTTCTTACAGAGCCCCTAGGCCAAGAGCCACAGGCAAAGAGCCTCGCCCTTTGGCTCGTGCCAGAGGCTCGTGCCTCTTTCAAACTTCCTGCCTTAAATGGAATTGTCTCCCAGGAGAGGGTGTGGCCAGCAGCTACTCCAAATCACCCAAGGCACTTAATGACGGTCAAACAAAGCCCCTTTCACACCCCAACTCCAGCAGCCAGGAGTCTGCTATTCAATTTCACCCAAGCACTTAATTACAGGCAAACAATGACCCTTTCACACCCTAACTCCAGCAGTCAGGAGTCTGTTACAACTCACCCACACACTCCCAAATACAGTCCCTGACACAGTACCTTCTCAGCTAAAGCACCTCAGCTGAAAGTAAATAAATAAAAATACTACTCACCCCTCTGGCAGCTCAAACACCTTGCTCCTTCTCAGAGGTCAGCTGGGTCATCATCCTTCCTAAAATGCGGTGCCCAAAACTGGACACGGGACTCCAGGTGAGGCCTGACCATAGCAGAATAGAGTGGAACGACCACCTCCCGTGATATGGACACAAGGCTCCTGCTAATGCATCCTAAGATTGCATCAGCTTTTTTCTGTGATGTCTGGTGTGGACAGGTGAGAAGGAGTGGGACGCACACTTATTTGCTAACTGGGTAAGAAAGAAATCAGCACACAAGTCAATATGATTTCACAGCAGCAGTGCCATTTCACACATGCCGATGCCAACCCCCAGGGGCACAGAAATCAAGGTATGCCCCCCCCGCTTTGAGGACTGGCTGTAAATTCTAAGGTTGCCAACTCTAAGGTTCCTAGAGATTGGGCTGGAGCCCGGAAAGGGTAGGATTCAGGGAGGGCCATTTGCCAAGCTGGACTAAGGGAACCTCCATATCCGGGGGCAGTGTACCTCTAAACTTAAAACATTTAGAGATGAATAAGAGGGGAAGGTTTTTGCTTTTTCTGTGCTGTTCGTCACCTTCCTGGAAGTCTCTAGTGACCATTGCTGGACGGAACTGTTCCTGGGTCTGATCCAGCGACAGATTATTCGATGACTGTGGTCCAGGATGCTGAGGAAGCAGACATAAAGACGAGGCCGGATCTCCCGCCTGTTGGTTGAAACTGAGCAGCCCTTCATTCAATTCACTGGCTCCTACACAGATGCACATTATCTCCGGATTTTAAGTCCACAAATCCAAACCTGCCATTCCTAAGCGAAGAGGCAGCTGCCTCACATAATTGCTTCTGATCCAGGAAACGGGTTCAGGATTCTTCTCCTTTCGCTGAGCATCAAAACAGTCCAGCCCTGTTTCTGACGCAAGGGGAGGAGGGCGACTCCCCCCACAGAACCACGGGCCTCCCGGTGCCCAGAGGCTGTGCGTCCGCTCTCAGATGCATGCTCATTTAGGGGCAAGCGCTAATCTCTGTAAGATTAGCAATGTCATTAATGATAATTAATGGCAACATTAGTCTTCTACGGGCTGCAGTGATACAGACACAGGCAGGCACGGCTTTGAGTCTTGGAGAGGAGAGGCACCCAATAAAACAAAACCCAGAGCATCAAAGAGGTGGTAAAGCTGCGTTTGGCGGGGGCTACTTGCGGCAGTGTTCCCTCTAAGCTGAGCTAATGTGAGCTAGCTCATAGTTTTTTAGCCTCCGGCTCACACATCAGGGGAACCGATCTGTGCAGTCTGGAGGTGAGCTGTAATTCTGGAGGGTCCCCGGGTCCCATCCCTGAGGAAACAGGTGCTTTGGAAGGTGGCCTCTTTGGCATCATACCCAGCCCTGCCCTCCCCAACGCCCACCCTCCGCCATCTCCTCTCTGTCCCCCAAGTCTCCAGGAATTTCCCAACCCAGAGCTGGGAACCAGTGTGCCACCCCGATGCGTTGTTGCTCATGGGGGGGCTGAGAGTGAGACGAAAAACCGAGGCCTCCGTTCTCTGGAGATCTGTGACGTTCCCATCCCCTGCAGCGCCTGCATGACTGGCCCGGGGGCTTTCTTGCATGGCATAAAGGCGTGGGCAAGACTAGCAGAGCTGCACCGCACAGCGCCCGGCCGGTCATCATTTGGGATTCCGCGGGTGGCCTCCAGCTTCCGCAGGCCAAGGCTGATCTGGAAGGGAGCCGAACAGTGAAAATCAATCGCCGTCTCCGGCGCTCCAGCCAAAGAGTGGGAATCAAATCAGATACCAAAACAAAGTTAGAGGGAGAGAAATTAAATGAGCTGAAGGACAGGGGAGGAGAGGCGCCCAGAGGCGGAAACGCCCGGAATGTCCCTCTTGCATCGGAGGGTTCGGCTGGCTTCAAAATGAGTCGAAATCAAACATCCTCAGAGAATATTTGTGGGAGATTCATGTGAAGCTGCTCACAGTGACTCTATCAAGCTCAGCAGCATCTCTCTGGCTCTGTCCCAACAGAACTGGCTCTGGGGTTGCCAACTCCTGGAGCTTTGGTAGGTAGAACCTGGGCAGGGTGTGATTTGGGGAAGGGTGGGAAACGCAGTGGGGTGAAATGCCATAGAGTCCACCTTGGTGGGAAACACCTGGAGATAGAATCATAGAATCATGGAATGTTAAGAGTTGGAAGGGGACCTTGCAGGTCATCTAGTCCAACCCCCTGCACTCTGCAGGAGCAGAGCCAAAAAAGAGCCCTACGACATACCCAAAAGATGGTCGTCCAGCCTCCACTGGAAAACGCCCAGGGAAGGAGCATCCACCACCTCCCGAGGCAGACTGTTCCACTGCTCAACCACTCAGACAGTTAGGAAGTTTCTCCTGCTATCTAGCCGGTAACGACTCCCTTGTCATTCCCACCCAGCAATCTGGAGCAAGAGAGAACAGATCTGCTCCATTTTCTACATGACAGCTCTGCAAAGATTTTTGGAGGAAGGGTTGCATATTGGGGAGGGCCGGTTTTGGGGAAGGGGAGGGACCTCAGTTGGGTACCGTGCCACAGAGTCCACCCTCCAAAGCATCCGTTTTCTCCAGGGGAGCTGATCTCGGTCGTCTGGAGGCCAATTGTGTTAGTGGGAGACCACCGGGTGAGCCAGTTGGGTGCAGAGGTTAAGAGCAGCAGACTCTAATCTGGGAGAACCGGTTTTGATTCCCCAGTCCTCCTCCACGTGCAGCTGCTGGTGTGACCTTGGGCCAGTCACAAGTTCTCTCAGAGCTGCTCTCTTGGAGCTCCTCTCTCTCAGCCCCACCTCCCTCCCAGGGTGTCTGTTGTGGGGAGGGGAAGGGAAAGGAGTTTGTCAGCTGCTCTGAGACTCCTTCGGGTAGTGAAGAATGGGGTATAAATCCAATCTCTCCTTGTCCTTCTTCTTGTGCAACCTGGAGGTTGGCAACCCAGTCCACCCTCCGAAACTGCCATGTTTTCTGTAGGGCAATGGCCCTCTGTTGTCTGCAGTCCAGTTGTACTTCTGGGAGCTCCCCCGGGCCCACTCCTGTGTGGCACTAGGACAGAACTCCTGGCACTGAAGGAGAGCTCCGGGAACTTGGGTGTGTGAAGCCAAGCGAGAGACACAGGCTGTTTGCTAAAAGGATTCCAGCTCAGACAAATCCTGCGTGGGTGCAGAGCACAGGACAGACAGACCCAACGCCATTCAGCCTTAATTGAAGCGGCCACGACGTGAGGAGACCGACGCCACCATCCGGAGCTCCGTGTGCAATTGGGACGTTTTGTCCTGGGAGCACCAGGTGCGAGGAATCCGCCCAGTGTGGATCTGTCTGGAATACACGTCAGAAAGTCTGCACGAGGTAGTTCCTTTCTCCCCTGCGCCACAAGCTGCAGAGTCAGAGAAGGACCGAGAGGCCAGGGTGTGGTCAAGACACCACCCCTTTGGCCCCAGATTTCCCCACAAGTCAAGGGACAAGCTGGAGTGGGGAAGAGGAAGGGGAAGAGGTAGGGATTGGATTTATACCATGCCCTTCACTCGGAGTCTCAGTGATCAGCTTCCTGCAGCCCCCTCAAATTTCCACACACACACACACACAACCCTGCACCACAGGCAATTCACGCACGTTGCATTTGCCAATTACCGGTCCCCGAGAGTAGACGGGGGCCATTCCAGTTTAATGCAGGCACGGCGCGCTTTAATGACCTGCAACGTGTTCATATTTGCGACTTGATGGGGAAAGGGCCTCGGGAACATTATCGGGGGTCTTCCCCGGGCCTTCCTTGCTCAACTGCGCTAGAAACTCATTTCCTCTTTGTGGCGGATGCTGCTGCTCTGGCCACACTCAGGGAGGCTGCCGCAAGCGCCAAGAAGAAACCTGGACGCAGAAGAGGACGGGGGTGTTGGGGGGAGGCAGGGCTGGCCGGGTGCCCTTCTGGGTCTTTCCTGCACCCCAGACCCGTGAGGCAGATGAGGCTCAGAGACAGTGACTGCCCCCCAGGTCACCCAGCAAGCTTCACGGCAGAGCAGAGGCACAAACCTGTGTCACACCATTCCAGAGCCAATTTGCTGCAGTGGTTAAGTGTGTGGACTCTAATCTGGGAGAAGCAGGTTTGATTCCCCTCTCCTCCACTTTCAGCTGCTGGATGACCTTGAGCAAGCCAGAGTTGTTCTCTCAAGGGCAGTTCTCTCAGAGCTCTCTCAGCCCTGCCTACCTCACAGGGTGTCTGTGGTGGGGAGTGGAAGGGAAAGGAAATTGTAAACCCCTCTAAGTGAAGGGCGGGGTATAAATCCAATCTCCTCCTCCTCCACTCCACTTCTGCCACCATACTTGTATGCGGGGTGGCTAAGAGGGGTAGACTTGGCCAACTCTGAGTTGGGGAATTCCTTTAGAATGGGAGCTGCGCCGCTACAGCCTGCGGAGGCTGGGGTCCTCCTCAGGGCCTAAAGAGCCAGGAAACAAGCATGTTGGGGGGAGGTGAGGGAAGCTGAATGGTTAAAATGAGCTGAAAGCAGCTGTAACTGTGTAAAACAATGATAGGATTAGGGTTCTTCCTAAGAAGCAGTGGCAGAGGAGCAAGTTTAGAGATAAGGTGGGAAGAGGGTGTGTGTGTGTAAAAGAATGTGGATGGCAAGGAAGAGCCTTGACTCACATAGACACTAATAAGAACGCATGCTAGAAGAAGAAGAAGAAGAAGAAGAAGAAGAAGAAGAAGAAGAAGAAGAAGAAGAAGAAGAAGAAGAAGAAGAAGAAGAAGAAGAAGGAGGAGGAGGAGGAGGAGGAGGAGGAGGAGGAGGAGGAGGAGGAGGAGGAGGTGGAGGAGGAGGAGGTGGAGGAGGAGGTGGAGGAGGAGGAGGAGGAGGAGGAGGTGGAGAAGGAGGAGAATCATATAGTCATAGAATCATAGAATGTTAGAGCTGGAAGGGACCTAGTCCAACCCCCTGCACTCTGCAGGAGCGTAGCCAAAAGAGAGCCCTACATACCTACAACATACCCGGAAGATGGTTGTCCAGCCTCTGCTTGAAAACGTCCAGGGAAGGAGCATCCACCACCTCCCGAGGCAGACTGTTCCACTGCTCAATCACTCTGACAGTTAGGAAGAAGAGGAGGAGGAGGAGGAGGAGGAGGAGGAGGAGGAGGAGGAGGAAGAAGAAGAAGAAGAAGAAGAAGAAGAAGAAGAAGAAGAAGAAGAAGAAGAAGAAGAAGAAGAAGAAGAAGAAGAAGAAGAAGAAGAAGGAGGAGGAGGAGGAGGAGGAGGAGGAGGAGGAGATTGGATTCCTACCCCGCCCTTCACTACCCAAGGGAGTCTCAGAGCGGCTCACAAACTCCTTTCCCTTCCCCTCCCCACAACAGACACCCTGGGAGGCAGGCGGGGCTGAGAGAGCTCTTGACAGAAACTGCTCTTTTTCAAGGACAGCTCTGATAGAACCAGTGGCAGATTAGCCATTAAGCGGACCAAGCACATGCTTACGGCACCAGGGCCAAAGGGGGCACCACAAAGTTGGGAAAAGGGTGAAAAGAAGGGGGGGGGAAGAATGAAGATTTGTTTTAAAAAATTGATAAAACTAGTGCAAATTGATCATGGTGCACGGTGCACCCTAGGGATTATCTTCTGTTTTTTGTCGGCGAGGTCCAGTGTCAGAGGCTATGTTTAAAAGTAGAACGCATGTGTTTAAAAGTAAAACGATGGAGCCAAATTCAAAAGGACTGGGTCAGTGTGGAAAGGAGGGGGGCACCAAGATTGGTCAGCGCTTAGGGCACCAGTGAGCCTTAATCCACCCCTGGCCAGAACCATGGCTTGCCCAAGGTCATCCAGCAGCTGCAAGTGGAGGAGTGGGGGAATCAAACCCGGTTCTCCCAGAACAGAGTCCGTGCACTTAACCACTACACCAAACTGGACTTTTAGCATTATCCATCCTCCCTTGTTTGCTTAATGAGCTATTTTAAATGCACATACGATCCGTGATTGGGGGGGGGGGTCACGTCAAGGAGTTGTAGGTTTTATGGTGTGTTGTGTAGGCGGAACTGAAAGAGCTGTAAGTCCTGGATCCAGTAAGAGGGAAAGGGGCAGAGCCTACCGGCCGGGGGGGAGAGGGAAAGTAATATATGGAGGATACTTGGAATGTTAAGTCGAGTTCATCGGCACTCCCTTTATATTGTCAATAAAGCATAACTAAAAGATAATCCAGACTGACTTTCCTTTCTTTTGAATGCCCCTTAGAGTGGCTACGTTAGACAAACTTTGTTTCTAACAGGGGCAAGGGGCAAGTAATAAGTGCCCCTCGTATTTAAAATGTTACCTAAGAAGGAGAAATAGAAAAAGAAAATGCTTAAAATGAAGATTTGATTACTGAGTAAGAACCGAATGTAAGAGAATATTGACTGAAATATTAATGGGGGTGGAGCATTGCTGGGAGCCGGGGGAGGGGAGGGGAGAAAAATCGTAGGAAAGGATATGTTAAGAATTGGTTATTAATTATGGAACATGCTATTATATCCGGTTAATAATTTTTTTAAAAGTAATAAATGCCCCTTTATGGACATTCTCCCCCCCACCATGCTTTTCGATGCTCTGATGCACAACCCGCAGCAAGGTAACAATCCCATAGAAACTCCCCTCCAATGTTCCCTCTGAGCTGAGTTAGTGTGAGCTAGCTCACAGTTCTTTAGCCTCCGGTTCACATTTTTGTCTCAGCTCAGAAAGGGACGGCTCCAGTGCAAACTAATTCATGCCGCAGCCAAATCGCTCGCTCACAACTTTAATGCCAGGAGCTCACCAAGTAGAGTTTTTGCTCACAAGTCTCCACGGCTTAGAGGGAGCATTGGTCCCCTTCTCATTTTTGGGGGCGGGGGCGGGGGGCGGGGTGGGGGGATGTGTGCTTCCAGTGCCACTCAATCTGTTGGTCATTCTATATAAAGCCTGTGCCTGCCCAGTGGGCTGTTCCTTACACTGCAAAAGAAATGTGGGCATTCAGTGTTGGAAAGAGAGAGAGAGAAAGAGAGAGAGAGATTAATCTTCCCGTGGTTCTTTTGTGGCCCAAGAGGCTGCTGCTGGCTGGAAGGAACAAGCCTCTCGTCTCTCAAACGTGTGTTTTTGCCTTTTATTGAGCAAACTACAGTTTCCAGTCTGGCTTTCTTCTTCAGCCTAGGGCATTCTGTACCGCACAAGGCTTTTCTTTAAAAGGATGTAGACAAGGCAATGCACGGGGAAGGGGAGGGGGGGAGGAGAGGTGTGGAATGGCACAGAAAGAGGCACCTGATTTGCAAGAGGACTCTCCGCTTCTCTCTTGCTCGGCCTTTCCAGAAACACTGCAGGATAGGGTAACAGGATTCTTGGACACATCTTCCCACCGCTGCAATATCTGTACTTGCTCTCTCTGCCCTAACTTGGGAGAACCGGGTTTGATTCCCATTCCTCCACATGTAGCTGTTGGATGACCTTGGGCAAGCCATAGTTCTGTCAGAGCTGTTCTTCAAAGAGCTCAGCCCCACCTACCTCACAGTTGTGGGGAGGGGAAGGGAAAGGAGATTGTAAACCACTCTGAGACCCCTTTAGGTAGTAAAGGGGTGAGGTATACCTCTTCTTCTTCTTCTTCTTCTTCTTCTTCTTCTTCTTCTTCTTCTTCTTCTTCTTCTTCTTCTTCTTCTTCTTCTTCTTCTTCTTCTTCTTCTTCTTCTTCTTCTTCTTGACTCTAATCTGGGATAACCAGGTTTGATTCCCCAATCCTCCACATGCAGCTTCTGGTATGTCCTTGGGTCAGTGACAAGTTCTCTCAGAGCTGTTCTCTCATGAGCAGTTCTTGAAAGAGCTCTCTCAGCCCCACCTACCTCACAGGGTGTCTGTTGTGGGGAGAGGAAGGGAAGGAGATTGTCAGCCGCTCTGAGACTCCTTTTGGTAGTGAAGGGCAGGGTATAAATCCAATCTCTTCTTCTCTTTATTTATTTAATTATGCAATTTTTATCCTGCCCTACCCTGCAAGTTGGCTCAGGGTGACGTGTAGTGTAGTTTGGTGCAGTGGTTAAGAGTGCAGACTGTAATCTGGGAGAACCAGGTTTGATTCCCTGCTCCTCCTCCACATGCAGCTGCTGGTGTCACCTTGGGTCAGTCACAAGTTCTCTCAGAGCTGTTCCCTCAAGGGCAGTCCTTGAGAGAGCTCTCTCAGCCCCACTGACCTCACTGGGTGTCAGTTGTGGAGGGGGGGAGGAAAGGAGTTTGTCAGCCGCTCTGAGACTCCTTTGGGTAGTGAAGGGCAGGGTATAAACCCAATCTCTTCTTCTTCTTCTTACACCACATCATAAAATAATAAAACACTTCCATAAAACATTAATTCATTTAAACATTAATTCATACAAGATTAAAATTTAAGTACCAAATTAAAAAATACCTAATGGCAGCTCAGCGGTTGGTTTCAGTCCAGTATACGGTAAGCACATGCCAGGGAGGTGTGGAGCCGGCACACTCTGATGGAACAAGTCACTGGCTCCTGGTGCCCAGAGTATAAAAGCACCACAGAGCACTTGAAGCAGGGGAGGCCGATGTTACTTGATGTCCACCACCTCAACCAAAGGCCTGGCGGAACAGCTCCGTTTTACAGCCCCCGCAGAATTGTACCAAATCCCGAAGGGCCCTGATCGCCATCGGGAACAAGTTCCACCGGGCTGGGACCAGGGCTGAAAAGCCCCCAGCGCTGGTCAAGGCAAGATGGACGTCTTTCAGGTTGGGGACTACTAGACAGTGCTGGTCTGAAGAGCGCAATGCTCTTCGGGGCACATACAGGGAGAGATGGTCCCGCAGGTATCCTGGTCCCTGGCCGCACGGGGCCTTAAAGGTTAGTAAAGGTGAAAGGCTGGAGATCTCCTCGGATTACAACTGATTTCTAGGAGGAGGAGGAGGGGGAGGAGGAGATGGGATTTATACCCCGCCCTTTACATGTCGGCCACATGACCACGGAAACGTCTTCGGACAGCGCTGGCTCTTCGGCTTTGAAACGGAGATGAGCACCGCAACCCTAGAGTCGGATTCGACTGGCTTTCGAGCAAGGGAACATTTACCTTTACCTTTACCTTTACTTGGAGTCTCAGAGTGGCTTACAAACTCCTTTCCCTTCCCCTCCCCACAACAGACACCCTGTGAGGTAGGTGGAGCGGAGAGAACTCTGACACAAACTGCTCTTTCAGGAACAGCTGTGCCAGAGCTTGTGACTGACCCAAGGTCACACCAGCAGGTGCAAGTGGAGTGGGGAATCAAACCCGGTTCTCCCAGATCAGAGTCCGCACACTTAGCCACTACAGATCAGTTATCCTGGAGAAAATGGCCACTGGTAGACTCGGGGGCAATGAAGCCCCTCCCCAAACCCCACCCTCATAAGACATTGGAAAAGCTTTTAAAAGACTGAAATTTAGACTCTTTCTTTTAATCATAGTATGTTTTAACATGTGTATACCTTAATAAACATTTGTATTCTTATATTATATAGGGCTGTGCGCCTTGGTGTTTAGTCATGCCGGCCACATGACCACGGAAATGTCTTTGGACAGCGCTGGCTCTTCGGCTTTGAAACGGAGATGAGCACCGCAACCCTAGAGTCGGATTCGACTGGCTTTTGAGCAAGGGAACCTTTACCTTTACCTTTATTATATAGGGCTAGCTTGACCCTCTTGGTTCGCAGATCTATCTTGGGTTGAGTTCTCTCCCCGCCCTTTTCCCCCCCAGTTTGTGGCCTGGGGATCCCCTGGAATTCCACCTTGTCTCCAGCCAGGCCACGGAGCTCAGCTCCCCTGGAGGAAAGGGATGCTTGGGAGGGTGGGCTCTCTGTGGCCTGGCACCCCACAGTGGCCCCTGTCCTCCCCAGGACCCAACCCCAAACCTCCAGGAGTTTCCCAACGTGGATGTAGCAAGCCTGCCCCGCAGCCCCCGTGGGTGGCCAGGGGTGGTCTGACAACCCAGTTGCCAACTCTGGCTTGGGAAATTCCTGGATATTTGTGGGGTGGAGCCTGGGGAGGCCGAGTTTTGGGGAGGGGAGAGACCTCAGCAGGGTATAGAGCCACAGAGTCCTCCGTCCAAGGCAGCTGATTTCCTCCCAGGGGACTGACCTCTATTACCTGGAGCTCAGTTGTAATTCTGGGAGACCTCCTGGCCCACCTGGAGGTGGGCAACCCTCTGTGCTGCAGGAAGGGGAAAGGGGTGCCTTTACTCCGAGGGCGCTCCAACACCAGGAACCAAAAAGAACCTCCCAAAACTAACAGGACGGCCCTCAACTCGCAGCCCGGTGCTTAAAAGCTGCCATCAATTCCAATGGGCCCCCAGGGACCGATCCGTGCCCCACTGACTGGCACGAACCACGCATGCAGCCTTGTGCCAGGTGCACAGGAACAGCTGTCCTCTTGCACAGCTCTGTGCCTTTCAGCAGCACTGGTGGCCGCGATCTTCCAGGGGGGCTGGACCTGAAAGATGCGCTTCCTGATCTATCGTGCTGTTTCACACTTGTTGTAGGCCCCTTTGAATCTCATCCTCTCTCACACCAATGGCCCACAGGTCCTCCTACTGAGAGTTAGCAGGCAGGAAGAGAAGAAGAAGAAGAAGAAGAAGAAGAAGAAGAAGAAGAAGAAGAAGAAGAAGAAGAAGAAGAAGAAGAAGAAGAAGAAGAAGAAGAAGAAGAAGAAGAAGAGGAGGAGGAGGAGGAGGAGGAGGAGGAGGAGGAGGAGGAGGAGGAGGAGGAGGAGGAGGAGGAGGAGTTGGATTTATACCCCGCCCTTCACTACCCAGAGGAGTCTCAGAGCGGTTTACAAATCTCCTTTCCCTTCCCCTCCCCACAACAGACACCCTGTGAGGTAGATGGGGCTGAGAGACCTCTTTTGAGGACTGCCCTTGAGAGAACAGCTCTGAGAGAACTCGTGACTGGCCCAAGGTCACACCAGCTGGCTGCACGTGGAGGAGTGGGGAATCAAAGCCGGTTCTCCCAGATTAGACTCCGCGCTCCTGACCATTACCCCAAAGTGGCTCCAGGATCTCAAGGAATTCCTTCAAGCCTTGAGGTAGCAGCGAGAGGGCGGGACACAGGACACAAAGAGGTGCATCCAGCCCGCCGTAGATATCCCGCCAGCCCTCCAGTGGCTTAACACAGTGGGTGGAGCATGCCAGCCTCTCAGGGGGCAACATCATGGGCCAAGGGGCCATTGGGAGAAGCAGCAAAATGCCACACCTGAGTCTCTGCCCAGTGGTAGTCAGGGGGGGTGGGGACATGGAGGCATCATCAGCATAATGGCACTACACCACTTCCTGGGAAAACCCGGAAGTGGTGTCATGTCTCTCTAGGAATCCCCAGAAACTCTATGGTAAAACAGTAGAGAGGTATGATGTCAGTTCTGGAGTTCTCTGAAAATGCCCAAACACCACTGGGGCAATGGCAATTTTTTAGTTTATTCCCCCCACCACCACCCCGCTGGGCTGGTTGACAGTGGGCTGTGGAGGTTACTGGTGGGAGGTCTCCTGCTACGGCAACCCCAGTCCCCGTTTGCTCTACCCAGAGCCCTCGAAAGTGACGGGAGTCCTGGATACGGCCCTCCCACTGAAAATGTGCCCGCCTCTGTCTTAGGAAGAGTTCCTGATCCTTCCCTCCTATTTCTTGGGTCTCATTCGGAAAGCACAAAGGGGAAGAAGGAGTCTGCTCTTTACTGAGCCGTGCCTTTTCTTTTTGAGTGTCTTTTATAGGAGGGAGCAGTCTGAAGTGAAGAGGAAGCCCTTTTGCAAAGGACTCCGAGCACAGCCAGCCCTCCCGCCGGCACTCCCTGCCTTTCGGAACGAGACGGCTTTCTTTCACGCCGCAGGTCCCATCACCTAGCCATGGAAACATCTTATTAAGTGTATTTGTTCAGACAGAGGAAATGGAGTCCCGCGGCTCGCTTTGATGAGATTTTGTTCATGAATCTCGCTTGATGTTTGTAAGCTGCTTCCCGTCCGCAGCAGATTCCGGCTAGGCCTGCCGAACGTTGGCAACGCTCGGCATGAAATGTGTTTCTATGTGCCGGTGAAGTTAGAACATAAGAAAATAGGAGAAGTCAATGTTGGATCAGGCCAATGGCCCACCTAGTCCAACACTCTATCACACAGTGGCCAAGAATACCAAGGGCCATTGGGTGGTCCAGCAGTGGGGCCAGGACACTAGAAGCTCTCCCACTGTTGCCCCCCCAAACACCAAGAATACGGAGCACCCCTTGCGCCAGACATAAGAACATAAGAGAAGCCAATGTTGGATCAGGCCAATGGCCCACCTAGTCCAACACTCTGTCACACAGTGGCCAAAAATAGCAAGGGCCATTAGGTGGTCCAGCAGTGGGGCCAGGACACTAGAAGCTCTCCCACTGTTGCCCCCCCAAACACCAAGAATACGGAGCACCCCTTGCGCCAGACATAAGAACATAAGAGAAGCCAATGTTGGATCAGGCCAATGGCCCACCTAGTCCAACACTCTGTCACACAGTGGCCAAGAATACTGTTGTGTCCTGGGATCAGAGGGCTGAGCTGGCGAAACACTGCCAAGCTTCGCTCTCTGAGAACAATAGGGACTAGGTTCCTGAGCTCGCCAGTAGTGAACCAATGGCAGCATTGGCGGGCGATTCAAACCCGCCAATAGGAATATAGGGCCGTCCCCCCTAACTGTATATAGTTGGCCTCCGGCCGTTACTGTGTGTTCTTTGTCTTATGTGAAGTACGAATAAACGCGTCTTCTCTTATGTCGTCGTCCGAGTCATGAGGCCTGAAACCCAGTACTTTACAGTGGCGACGAAGGTGGGATTCTAACGCCCTCAGTGACTCCATGAACGACGAAACGGACACCGCCGAGCAACGCATCGCTGACCCCGAGAGCAGCACCGCACCGCTCGCCGAGCATCGCATCGCTGACCCCGAGAGCAGCACCGCACCGCTCGCCCCGGCGCGCGCCGTTCCTGACATAACCATGGCCGCTTCCCACGTAACACTGGAGCACTTCGACCAGTCGCAGCCAGAAACCTGGGACGCATGGGTCGACCAGCTCATCAGCTACTTGGAGCTCAACGAAATCCGCCACCCCGACCAGAAACGAGCGATCCTCCTGAACGCCTGCGGCACCCAAACCGTCCGCCTCGCCAAGAGCCTCTTGGTGCCCCGCACGGCCTTGGAGAGCTCGTTTGGAGAAATCCTGGACGTCCTAAATGGCTACTTCAGCCCCCGGCCGACCTTCCTGGCCAAGAGGATGGATTTCCAGAGGCGAGTCCAGACCCGAGGGGAGTCCATCGCCAACTTCCTAGCCGCGCTAAGGGCGCTAGCCGTGGACTGCGGGTTTCCGAAGGTGGAGGACAACCTGCTGACTCAGTTCGTGTGGGGCCTGGCGGACTCCAAGCTGCGGCGTAAGTTGGTGGGACACCGGAAGCTCACCTTGGACGAGGCCCTCGACGCCGCCACTGCCCACGAGGCCGCAGAAGGGGATCGCCCGGTCGCGGCCGCGCAGGCGGTTGGAAGGAGCCCAAGCCCCGGAAACGAAGAGACGGACGAGGTCTTCGCCCTCAAACCCCAACAACGCCGGCCGGCGCCGTTCCAACAGGCCAACCGGGAGCCAGCCAAGTATTCCGGCAACCGAGCCGTCTGTGCCAGCTGCAGGGAGGCCCACGGACGGAAATCCTGCAAGTTCCGGGATGCTGTCTGTCACGGGTGCGGAAAACAGGGACACCTCGCACGGGTCTGCCGGTCCAAGGGCCCCCGGAATTCGAGATCGTCGGTCCCCCAGTACCGCGCATCGTCCACCGCACACGAGACAACGGAAGAGGTCGCCGAGTTGTACCACCTCACCGACCAACCACTGCAGGTACTTCGCCTCCCCAACCCCAACCTCTCCTCTGCCCCGAAGATCCAAGTAACCGTGCGGATCGAGGGGTCCCCTGTTGCATGGAAGTGGACTCGGGATCGGCGGCGTCCATCATTTCCCTGGACACTTTAAAAAGACTCTGCCCACTAGGGGGACCCCCTCTACGTCCATCACCACTAAGCTTGGTGGATTTTCAAAAGAACCCTGTCCCCATCCGGGGAGTCGGCACTTTCCGAGTGCGGTACCGAGACTTTGAGGGGAACTTGGACTTGGTGGTGGTAGAGGGTAATCTCGCGAGTCTCCTGGGGCGGGCGTGGTTCGAGGCCTTAGGCATATCGATTGGGGGAGTAAATAAATGTGGGGTGCGGGACTGGGGGCGGTGTGCAAGGAATTCCCGGAGGTCTTTGACGGGAAACTGGGTTGTTACAAAGGGCCCCCGGTGTCGCTCCACTTAGACCCCACCGTGACGCCCATCCGTCGGCGCTTCCGCACCGTGCCCCTGGCCCTCCGCCCTAAAATAGAGACCGAATTAGACCGGCTGGTGGCCCAGGGAGTCTTAGAGCCCGTCCCGAACGCTAGATGGGAGACGCCGATAGTGACACCCGTCAAGCCAAACGGGGAGATCCGCATCTGCGCGGATTATAAGTGCACTATTAACCAGGCACTTCAGGCGCACGCATACCCCGTACCAGTGGTCAGCCATGTCCTAGCAACACTGGCAGGGGCGCGCATATTCGGAAAGCTGGATCTCGCGCAGGCGTACCAGCAACTCCCGGTAGATGAGGCCACGGCCGAGGCACAAACCATAGTGACCCACCGGGGGGCCTTCCGGGTGAAGCGGCTGCAGTTCGGGGTCAGTGTGGCCCCAGGGATCTTCCAAAATTTAATGGACGATCTGTTAAAAGGGATCCCTGGAGTGACGCCGTTCTTCGACGACGTCCTCATCGCCGCGACCACCCCGGAAAGCTTCGCCGCCCGCCTCCGAACTGTATTGGAACGCTTCCAAGCCGCGGGGCTGAAAGTGAAGCGAGAAAAGTGCCTCCTCGGGGTGCCGGAGGTAGAGTTCTTGGGATACCGGGTAGACGCATCAGGCCTGCATCCGGCGAGGGACAAAGTGAAGGCCATCGTGGAGGCCCCCGCCCCGAAGTCCAAGGCCGAGCTCCAGGCGTTCTTAGGCCTCCTGAACTTTTATCATTCATTTCTCCCCCACAAAGCCGCCGTGGCCGAACCCCTACACAGGCTGCTGGACAAGGCGACACCTTGGGCATGGGGAGCGAGGGAGGAGGCGGCGTTTCGGGGGGTGAAAGTCCTCTTGATTTCAAACGCAGTACTCGCGCACTTTGACGAAAAGCTCCCGGTCATCCTGGCGTGCGACGCCTCACCGTATGGGGTCGGGGCAGTCTTGGCACACAAGCTACCGGATGGGAGGGAGGTTCCGGTGGCTTATTACTCCCGCACGTTGTCCCCCGCGGAGCGGAACTACGCCCAAATCGACAGGGAGGGCTTGGCACTGGTGGCGGGGGTAAAAAAATTCCACAATTTTGTGTACGGGCGGCCCTTCACGCTCGTAACAGATCATAAGCCGCTCCTGGGACTGTTCGCGGCGGACAAACAAACGCCGCAAGTTTTGTCGCCCGGGTGTTGCGCTGGTCCTTATTTCTGGCGGGGTACCAATACCGACTGGAGCATCGGCCGGGCAAGGCGCTGGGTCACGCCGACGCCTTGAGCCGCCTACCGCTGCCGCAGACAGGGGAAGATCCGGCCCCAGCCCCCGCTGTCTTGCTGATGGAGGAACTGCCAAACCCCCCTTCAGGCTGCAGATGTGGCCGCCCGCACGTCCCGAGATCCCATTCTCTCCCGGGTCCTAAACTGGGTGGTGAGGGGTGGCCAGCGGAACAGACTGGGCCAGAGTTCACAGCATACAAGGCCAGGCGGGAAGAGCTGTCCGCATTGAAGGGGTGTTTACTATGGGGAGATAGGGTGATCATTCCGGGGCCCATGAGACAAGGGGTGCTAGAAACGCTGCACGAGGCCCACCCGGGCATCGTACGAATGAAAGCTCTGGCAAGGAGCTACGTGTGGTGGCCCGGGGTGGACGCAGAAATTGAATCTTGGGTCAGAGGGTGCACACGATGTCAGGAGGTCCGCCCCAATCCACCAAGAGCGCCAACCCAAAGCTGGGAGTCTACCCACAAGCCGTGGTCACGCCTGCACATAGACTTTGCGGGGCCGTTCCAGGGGCTCCAGTTCATGGTAACGGTAGACTCTTATTCAAAATGGGTAGAAATAAGCCCAGTGTCTACCACCTCTACCAAGGCGGCAATAAGGGCCCTGCGGAAGATATTTGCAACGCACGGGTTACCCGACACAATCGTGTCGGACAACGGGGCAGCATTCACATCGGCGGAGTTTCAAGCGTTCCTCGAAAGGAACCTCATAAGGCACATACGATCCGCGCCTTTCCACCCGGCAACTAATGGACAGGCGGAGAGGACGGTACGCACCGCCAAAGAGGCCCTGAGCCGCATAACGGGGGGGACTGGGAGTTCCGGCTGGCCCGATTCCTTCTCACATACCGCACCACCCCAAACCCCATCTCAGGACACTGCCCCGCAGAACTATTAATGGGCCGCCGCCCTACCACTTTATTAGACAGACTCCACCCGGACCGAGCTCCCGAGAGAAAGCTGGTCGAGAACAGAGAGGCGCCCGAAGCTTCCTACCGGGAGACCCTGTCTACTTCCGGAACTACGGAGCGGGGCCGCAGTGGGTGGCAGGGCGCATCCTAAAACCCACCGGGCCGGTGTCATACGAGGTCCTAACCGATGGGGACCGGGTTCTCCGCAAACACATCGACCAGCTCCGGAGGCGACAAGACCCTGATAGAGAGATCGAGTTACCAGGAAATGCAGCCCCCGCCCCATCATCCGATCGACCGCAAGCACCGACAGCGGAGCCAGCGCCAGAGAGTCCACGGAATCCGGAGGGATCCCCGGTAGCCGCTGAACCGCCGCCGCCGCTGCCGCCACCGTTGGCCCCGGTAGCAACTGAACCACCGCCGCCGAGGCCGCCACCGTTACAGCCGCCGCCGTCACCACCTCGGCTACTTCCAGAGGCCCAAGCTCCTTGTGCGGGTGGACCAACCGACAGGGGCCCCGCCAGTCCGGTACCGGCCCCCGACGTTCGCTAAGGGAAAGGAGGCCACCAGCATACTTAAAGGACTACGTCACCTGATAGGAGACGAACCATGGGGGAGGGGTGTTGTGTCCTGGGATCAGAGGGCTGAGCTGGCGAAACACTGCCAAGCTTCGCTCTCTGAGAACAATAGGGACTAGGTTCCTGAGCTCGCCAGTAGTGAACCAATGGCAGCATTGGCGGGCGATTCAAACCCGCCAATAGGAATATAGGGCCGTCCCCCCTAACTGTATATAGTTGGCCTCCGGCCGTTACTGTGTGTTCTTTGTCTTATGTGAAGTACGAATAAACGCGTCTTCTCTTATGTCGTCGTCCGAGTCATGAGGCCTGAAACCCAGTACTTTACAAATACCAAGGGCCATTAGGTGGTCCAGCAGTGGGGCCAGGACACTAGAAGCTCTCCCACTGTTGCCCCCCCAAACACCAAGAATATGGAGCACCCCTTGCGCCAGACATAAGAACATAAGAGAAGCCAATGTTGGATCAGGCCAATGGCCCACCTAGTCCAACACTCTGTCACACAGTGGCCAAAAATACCAAGGGCCATTAGGTGGTCCAGCAGTGGGGCCAGGACACTAGAAGCTCTCCCACTGTTGCCCCCCCAAACACCAAGAATACGGAGCACCCCTTGCGCCAGACATAAGAACATAAGAGAAGCCAATGTTGGATCAGGCCAATGGCCCACCTAGTCCAACACTCTGTCACACAGTGGCCAAAAATACCAAGGGCCATTAGGTGGTCCAGCAGTGGGGCCAGGACACTAGAAGCTCTCCCACTGTTGCCCCCCCAAACACCAAGAATACGGAGCACCCCTTGCGCCAGACATAAGAACATAAGAGAAGCCAATGTTGGATCAGGCCAAGGGCCCACCTAGTCCAACACTCTGTCACACAGTGGCCAAGAATACCAAGGGCCATTAGGTGGTCCAGCAGTGGGGCCAGGACACTAGAAGCCCTCCCACTGTTGCCCCCCCCCAACACCAAGAATACGGAGCATCCCTTGCGCCAGACATAAGAACATAAGAGAAGCCAATGTTGGATCAGGACAATGGCCCACCTAGTCCAACACTCTGTCACACAGTGGCTGAGAATACCAGGTGCCATTAGGTGGTCCAGCAGTGGGGCCAGGACACCAGAAGCCCTCCCACTGTTGCCCCCCCAAACACCAAGAATACGGAGCACCCCTTGCGCCAGACATAAGAACATAAGAGAAGCCAATGTTGGATCAGGCCAATGGCCCACCTAGTCCAACACTCTGTCACACAGTGACCAAAAATACCAAGGGCCATTAGGTGGTCCAGCAGTGGGGCCAGGACACTAGAAGCTCTCCCACTGTTGCCCCCCCAAACACCAAGAATACGGAGCACCCCTTGCGCCAGACATAAGAACATAAGAGAAGCCAATGTTGGATCAGGCCAATGGCCCATCCAGTCCAACACTCTGTCACACAGTGGCCAAGAATACCAAGGGCCATTAGGTGGTCCAGCAGTGGGGCCAGGACACTAGAAGCCCCCACTGTTGCCCCCCCCAAGCACCAAGAAGACAGAGCATCCCTTGCCCCAGACTGAGAGTTCCTATCTATACCTTGTGGCTAACAGCCACTGATGGACTTCTGCTCCATATGTTTATCCATAAGAACGTAAGAGACTCCTGGCACAGCCCTCTCTGAGTGGCCGTTGCAACTGTAAGAGTAGTTGAGCAATGGAACAGATTGCCTCGGAAGGCTGGACGACCACCTTTTGGGTATATTGCAGGGCTATCTTTCGGCTATGCTCCTGCAGAGTGCAGGGGGTTGGACTAGATGACCTGCAAGGTCCCTTCCAACTCTGACATTCTATGATTCTATGAACCCCCTAGCTGCTAATGGAATGGGCCGGGAAGGGGTGCAGCCTCTAGAGCAGGGGTGTTGAACTCATTTGTTCTGAAGGCCGGATCTAACATCAATGAGACCTTGCTGGGCTGGGCCACGTGTGTCACAAAATGTAATGCAGGTAACGGAGATGTATTTATTATTTATTTATTATTTGGATTTGTATCCCGCCCTCCCCAAAAGCTCAGGGCGGCTTACAATGGGGCACGCATGCCAACTTCAAAACCCTTTAGTAAAGGTAAAGGTTCCCTTGCTCGAAAGCCAGTCGAATCCGACTCTAGGGTTGCGGTGCTCATCTCCGTTTCAAAGCCGAAGAGCCAGCGCTGTCCGAAGACGTTTCCGTGGTCATGTGGCCGGCATGACTAAACACCAAGGCGCACGGAACGCTATTACCTTCCCACCGAAGTGGTACCTATTTATCTACTTGCAGTTTCTTGCTTTCGAACTGCTAGGTTGGCAGGAGCTGGAACTAGAGACGGGAGCTCACGCCGTCTTGCGGCACCTGGGTCTTGAACTGCTGAACTACTGACCTTCCACAGCCTGCAGTTCAGCGTCTTAACCACTTGAGCCACCGCAGCTCCTCAAAACCCTTTAGAACAGCATAAAACCCAATAGAACATATAGACCAACATTCAAGATTGTTAAAACAAGCATATTAGAACAAGATGGGGCAGATCGTAATCCCCGGCAACCAAACTTTATAAAGGATGCAAAACTTTATAATAAAGGACGCAAACACAAAGGGGTGTTTTTTTATTTAAAAACATGCTTAAAACATGAGCACTCTTGCAATATTTTGTTTATTTGACAGTGTCTGATCACTGACACCTCCAGCTCTGAATTGTTGCATCAAAATGTCTTGTGCTGTTGCCGTCTTGAGTGTGCCACTCAGGTGTGTATCTGTAAGCTGCAAACCTGCGATGACGCAGCAGCAGCAGCAGCAGAACTGGAAGGAGAAGCAGAAGACAGCCAGTTCCACCGTGGGCCTGAGAGAAGCCCTCCAGGGGCCTGATCCGACCCCCACGTTGCATGTTTGACGCCCCTGCTCTAGAGGCAGAAGGGTGCAGAACTTCTTTGCCCTTCCTCGACTTGATCGGATTGAGGGGATGACCTGAGAAGGCCACGCAGTCAAGCCAATTTGCCTGGGCAGCGACAGCCGGGGGGGGGGGTTGTAAGCGAAAGAGGACAACTGAGGCCGGGAGCAGGGGAGGGCAATCGAAATGAAGAACAGAACGTTCTTACAAAGCGTGCCAAAGGGCGGCGAGGGGAGGGTTGTCTATCCTACTGAAAGCATTTGCAAAGAAACAGGCATTTCTGCTCACATTAGATACACAGGTCAGGTTGGAGCACCGCCAGCGTTCCTTTTCAGAGAGGCTGAGAGGACCCCTTCCACAAAGCCAGCTCCCCCCCACCCCGCAATCCCTTCTCCCTTCTTGCTCACAAGAAAGAGAACAGTCTTTGGGGTTTTGCATTTTTCTCTCCGAAACGAGGGAGAAGCGAATGCAATTTAGGTCGGCGATTTGCTGCCATTCAGGGAGAATCACTCCGAAGATTTAAATTAAGGCTTTCTCGTCTGCTTAGTTCTGCACGTTTCTCAAGGCGCAAACGCTTCTCACGTGCTTCCAGCAGAAGAAGGGTCCCTGTCAGGGTTCCCTCTAAGCTGAGTGAGTGTGAGCCGTCTCACAGTTTTTTAGCCTCCGGCTCACACAGTTTTGTCTTAGCTCAGGAAGGGAGGGCTCCAGAGCAAACCAATTTATGCAGCAGCCAAATTGCTCACTCACAACTTTAATGCCAGTAACTCACGAAGTAGGATTTTTGCTCCCAAATTCCACAGCTTAGAGGGAGCCTTGGTCCCTGTGGGCTTTCAAGCAGCAAGGAGGAGGACATTTCTGGCGGGGGCACCGTATGAAGAGCAAATTGGTGGTCTTAGAGGAGACAAATTATCTATATCTATAGAACAAAGTTCAAGTCTAGCGGCACCTCTAAGACTGAGTTTTATTCAAGGTATAAGCTTCTTCTTCTTTTTTGAAAAACAATATATTAGGATATAAATAAAAGTTCAAACATACATCAAAACCTAAGTTATTATACCTCCTTTCCTCCTTTCACCCCCCCTTTATGGCTTCCCACAGTGCTCCAACCTCCAGCCCCAAACTTATATCTTCTCCCTCCCCCTTTTCTCATTGATCATTTCTACAGGTAACGTATCTTCCCACCATTATTCTTATACATTTATCTCCCTTTTCTACTTTTCTTAATTTTCAATAGTTATCAAAGCAAAGCAAATTGTCCTTTACATCCCAGTATTTCTCTAAATAGTCTTTAAAATCTTTCCAGTCTGCAAAAAATTCTTCTGCCTCCAAGTTTTTAAGTTTCCTTGTCATTTTATCCATTTCAACCATAAAAAGTAATTTCTTTATCCATTCCCCAATTTCAGGGACCTTGTCTTGTTTCCAATATTGGGCATATATCATTCTGGCAGTTGTGATCATATACCACATCAATGTTCTTTTTGCCATATTTACTGCTTCCAGTTTAAGTAGTATTTCCGGTTCTTTCTTAAAACTACATTTCACAATTTTTTCTATTTCTGCATGTATCTCAGCCCAAAACATTTTTGCTTTGTCACATGTCCACCACATATGATAAAACGAGCCCAAGGTATAAGCTTTTAATATGTTGTCGAAGGCTTTCACGGCCGGAGTTCATTCGTTGCTGTAGATTTTCCGAGATGTGTGGCCATGGACTTGGCATTGTAGGACCTGATTTATAAGCTTTTCTGTGCATACACACTTCCTCAAATATATTGAAATGGAAATTACTGGTCCATACGTATAGCCAGAGGGTGAGCAGCAAATTAACATACAGCATAATAAATTTAAAGTAAAGGGTACCATGCTCCAGTAGTTCTGCTCTTATTGGCTAACTGATTCCAGACAATGGTGCTGGGGCCTCTGTGGTAGAGCCTCTGCTTGGCATGCAGAAGATCACAGGTTCAGTCCCCTGCATCTCCAGCTTAAAAGGCCAAGCATTCGGCGATGGAAAAAATCTCTTCCTGAGGCACCTGCCTCAGCATACCTGTTGTCACGGGGTCTGAAATCTGGAACTGAGCTCAAAATGAATAGAACATTTGCCATTAAAAAAGCAATATTTTCTGAGCCTGGGAAGGTATCGAATTTGCTAGCTACTGCCTTGTTCAGTAACTGAAAATGATTACCCATTCTTAGGGTGTGGCTACATGATACACCCAAACCATGTCAACACTGGTACTTGACTGGACTCACGGCCAGATGTACATTGGGGGAACTCAGCTGAAAAAGTGCTCATTCATTAGGGACTACAAGGTGGAGGGAGCTGCAATGGCTCAAGTGGTTAAGATGCTGAACTGCAGGCTGTGGAAGGTCAGTAGTTCAGCAGTTCAAGACCCGGGTGCTACAAGACGGAGTGAGCTCCCGTCTCTAGTTCCAGCTCCTGCCAACCTAGCAGTTCGAAAGCAAGAAATTGCAAGTAGATAAATAGGTACCACTTCAGTGGGAAGGTAACAGTGCTCCATGCACCTTGGTGTTTAGTCATGCCGGCCACATGACCACGGAAATGTCTTCGGACAGCGCTGGCTCTTCAGCTTTGAAACGGAGATGAGCACCTCAACCCTAGAGTCGGATTTGACTGGCTTTCGAGCAAGGGAACCTTTACCTTTACTTTACAAGGTGGAGAAAAGGAGCTTCCCATCTCCCTCCCACTCCACATTCACTAGTGGAAAGGGCAGTGGGAGGGGGCTTTTTGCCCCTTTTCTCTGGCTCCAGTTGGAGCAGCACCGAGCAAATGAGCACTTTTTAAGGTGAGTTCTCCTGGTGTACATCTAATGATGAGTCTGGTCACACACCCATGACCCAACATGTTTTGGGCAAATTGAAGTAAGTTAAATATGAGCAGCCAGTGTGATGCGACGACAAAATGGGCTAATGCGATCTTGGGGTGGATCAACAGAGACATAACATCCAAGATATCATAGTCCCGCTGTACACTGCTCTGGTCAGGCTGCACCTGGAGTCTTGTGTGCAGTTCTGGAGGCCTCACCTCAAAAGGGATGTGAACAGAATGGAGTGGGTGCCAAGGAGAGCGGCAAGGATGATTGGGGGACCTGGAGACCAAGAAGGCTTATGAGGGAAGGCTGAGGGACTTGGGAAGGTTCAGTCTGGAGAAGAGGAGGCTGAGAGGGGGACACACAATTGCTCTCTTCTTCTTCTTTTCCTCCTCCTCCTTCTCCTCCTTCTTCTCCTTCTCCTTCTTCTTCCACCTGCTGATTTGCCTTTGTGACTTGCCGTGTCTCCAAGCAAAACCCATCTCCCAGGCAGCAGCACAAGCTAGAAGGTTATATTGCAAAGAAAATTTCCTTTAGAATTGAAAGACACCTAAATGAATTACCGTTTCTCCATTTATGGAGTTGCTTAAGCGGAAGGCGTATGTTGGCTTGGAGTTGTACGTGGAGGTTACATAACAAATCTCTTTCGTGGCCATACAGCCAGCGAGGCAGCCCGGGGGGAGGGGGGGCATGTCCCAGCAGGCCATCGTAGACCCGGTACCCTCTCTGTGCTTCTCCCACTTGTCGGACCTTGCAGGAATAGAAGGAGGACCTGCTGTCTCCAGGTTAAGTATAAAGCCAACAGTCGTGAGAGTCTGACCCACAATTCAAACAGTCATCAAGACTTGCAAAGGAAATACTGTGTATTCTAATTGGAAGCACTACAACATCATAAATGTAAGAAAATCCTCAAACAAAGGTACAGAATCAACGCCGTCTCCGGATTACATAACGACATTTCAATGATGGATCTTCTTCAGGAAATATTATACAGGTGCAAAAGCTCTCTGTTTCATGAGTACTAGACAAATATTATATTAAGACAGGACGCTGATCTCAACTAACATTCAGGCTAACATGCTGCTATGTTTATAATGGATCCCGGGCTTCCTGTATAATATTTCCTGAAGAAGATCCATAATTGAAACGTTGTTATGTAATCCGGAGATGATGTTGACTATATACCTTTGAGAATTTTCTTATGTTTATGATGTTGTAGTGCTTCAGATTAGAATACACAGTATTTTCTTTGCAAGTCTTGATGACTGTTTGAATTGTGGGTCAGACTCTCACGACTGTTTGCTTTATACTTGTTTTGTGATTAGGTCGTGTTTGTCCAGATTTATCTTGTCTCCAGGTTAAGGCAGAATACCCCGAGAGGAAAGGGAAACCTTCCAACTCCTGATTTAAAGAATTTGTCTGTGGATGGTGCTCACTTGGACGGGTCTGGCTAGCCTGATTTCATCAGATCTCAGAAGCTAAGCAGGGTCGGCCCTGGCTAGTATTTGGATGGGAGACCTCCAAAGCATACCAGGGTCGCGGCACGGAGGCAGGCGATGGCGCAAACCACCTCTGAGCGTCTCTTGCCTTGGAAACCCCACCAGGGGTCACCGCAAGTCGGCTAAAAGTGGAGAGTTGGAATAAATGAATAGGCAGTCCTCCCAATGGAGGAGAAGGAGCATTGAGCAGCCCCAAACAGGGGTACTGGGACCAAAGCCAATTAAATACGTTCATAAAGGTGGTGTTTTTGCTTCTGAGATGGGGCAGATCTTTTTCCCTAGGTAGGACACCGTATCTTCTGCCCCGCTCTGAGAATGCCTCTGCTCTTGATGCTCAGGTTGGACCAGGCCTTAAACGGCGGAGTTCAGTCCCAGGATGTGGGACATGACAATGAAGATGTAAATGGCATGCCACTGAGAATGTACAGAGTGTATTCTTTCTTACTAGTAAGTCACCATGGCCGGTCTCTCTCTCTCTCTCTCTCTCTCATATCTCTATCTATCTATCTATCTATCTATCTATCTATCTATCTATCTATCTATCATCTAGAGCCAGTTTGGTGTAGTGGTTAAGTGCGCGGACTCTAATCTGGGAGAACTGGGTTTGATTCCCCACTCCTCCACTTGCACCTGCTGGATGACCTCGGGCAAGCCAATAGTTCTGGCACAGCTGTTCCCAGTTTCTGTCCGAGCTCTCTCAGCCCCACCTACCTCACAGGGTGTCTGTTGTGGAGAGGGGAAGGGCGCTCTGAGACTCCATTGGGGTATAAATCCAATCTCTTCTTCTTCTTCTCTTCTATTTTTATTTATCTTACACCTGCGATTAACACGTGGAATTCATGGCCACAGGAGGTGGTGGCAGCTACAAGCATGGATGGCTTCAAGAGGGAATTCGATAAGCATATGGAGCAGAAGTCCATCAGTGGCTATTAGCCCCAAGGTATAGATAGGAATTCTCGGTCTGGGGCAAGGGATGCTCTGTATTCTTGGCGCTTGGGGTGGTGGTGGCAACAGTGGGAGGGCCACTGCTGGACCTCCTGATAGCACCTGGTATTTTTGGCTACTGAGTGACACAGAGTGTTGGACTGGATGGGCCGTTGGCCTGATCCAACATTGACTTCTCTTACGTTCTTATGTCTGGGGCAGGTGATGCTCCGTATTCTTGGTGCCAGGGGGGCAGCAGTGGGAGGGCTTCTGGTGTCCTGGCCCCACTGCTGGACCTCCTGATGGCCCCTGGTATTTTTGGCCACTGTGTGACAGAGTGTTGGGCTGGATGGGCCATTGGCTGGATGGGCTTGATCCAACACTGGCTTCTCTTATGTTCTTATGCTTTTCCCCCCAAAGTGGCTTACACCATTCTCCTCTCCTCCATTTTATCCTGACAACAGCCCTGTGGGGTAGGTTGGGCTCAGAGTGCGAGGCTAGCTTAAGGTTACCTGACAAGCTTTCATGGCAGAGTGGGGAATTCGAATCTGGATCTCCCAGGTTCTAGTCCAGCACTCTAAGCACTGCACCGTGCTAGCTCTCTCCCAAACTATCTGTCATTGTGGCCAAATCAGCTAGGCTGACACCCGGCCGGTCTCCAGAAGGACTTCCAGCTGTGCACCTTCAGGATGCAGGTGTTTGGGAGGCTCTCTGCGGCCTGGGTTGGAGAGAGCGGAAGCTGGTGCAAGGAGAACCTTCACGGGAGGCTTCGGGTCGTCCTCGGGCTGCTCTGCGCCGGCTTTCTGCTACATTAGCAGCGGAAGGTATAATGCAAACCGACGGCTGGAAATTATAGTTGGATGATTTCAGATTAGAAAGCAGGCCGGGAGGGGGAAAGTGCAGATAATTAAATCTCTGCAGGGGGGGGATCTTTTCCCACCTTCCCAGTCCTGCTGTTCAGTCTCAGAGCCAGATGTGGGGGCTGTGTGCTTGTCTTCCAAGCCCAAAAGGCAACAAAGTCCACAGTGGGAATCATAGAATGTTAGAGTTGGAAGGGACCTTGCAGGTCATCTAGTCCAACCCCCTGCGCTCTGCAGGGGCACAGCTGAAAGATGGTCGTCCAGCCTCCGCTTAAAAACCTTTCAGATATTGGAAGACTGCCATCATGTCCCCTCTAAGCCTTCTCTTTCTCGGGCTAAACAGACCCAACTCTTTCAGCCTTTCGTCATAAGACCTGGATTCCAACCCTCTCATCATCCTGGCTGCCCTCTTCTGGACACACTCGAGCTTGTCAACATCCTTCCTAAAGTGTGGTGCCCAGAACTGGACAAAGGCTCCCAGGTGAGGCCTGACCATAGCAGAATAGAACGGAACCACCACCTCCCGTGATCTGGACACAGTACTTCCGTTAATGCATCCTAAGATTGCATTAGCTTTCTTCGCAGTAACATCACACTGCAGGCTCATGTTGATCTTGTGATCAACCAGAACACCCAGATCCCTATCTCTATTGAAATTCATTTTATTTGCCTCAGAGCACTGTTCCAGCCTATCTAGATCCTTTTGAATCCTGACTCTGTCTTCTTCAGAGTTAGCAATCCCACCCAGCTTTGTGTCATCTGCAAATCTGATAAGCATCCCCTCTATGTCTTCCTTCAGGTCATTTATAAGGGTTCTTGAGACTTGCTGGGGAGAGATGGACAGAGATGAGAACAATCTACGGGCGGAAACTGCCTCTCCCAGTCCCTTCAAGTCCCTCTTCCAGTCCCTCCGTTTCAGTGGCGCAGCTGCCAGCTCTGCTCAGCATCAACCTCCACTTTGTTTCATTTTAGACTGTAAGCTGCTCGGGGCAGGGACCGGCCACTGGTTGCTGCTCCGTAATGTGCTGTGCTGAGCACACTGATGATGCTGCCGTTGTCACTGGCAAATAAAATGAACAACTTTAGTTCTTCTTTTCAAATCTCCACCGGCTGCTTCGGAGCAATTGGGGGTCGCAATAGCCAGGGGGCATGCCAGCTGGTTTGGAAGCAAGCAGGAGCTCTTTGGGCAGGGCTGGCGTCACCTGAGGAAGGAAAGAAGGCGGTGGCAGCAATTGTCCTGGGACAAGCTGAGCCAAGGAGGAGGAGGAGGAGGAAGAAAAAGAGGAAAAGAGGAAGAAGAGGAGGAGGAAGAAGAGGAAAAGGAGGAGGAAGAGGAGGAGGAGGAGGAGGAGGAAGAGGAGGAAAAGGAAGAGGAAGAAGAGGAAAAGGAAGAGGAAGAGGAAGAAGAGGAGGAGGAGGAGGAAGAGGAAGAAGAAGAAATTGGATTTATACCCCACCCTTTACTCAGAGTCTCAGAGCAGCTTACAATCTCCGTTTTATTTATTTATTTAATTTATTTATTTGTTATTTTCAATTTGTATCCTGCCCTTCCGCTCCCCGCAACAGACACCCTGTGAGGTCGGTGGGGCTGGGAGAGCTCTTTCGAGGACTGCCCTTGAGAGAACAGCTCTGGGAGAACTTGTGACTGGCCCAAGATCATACCAGCAGCTGCATGTGGAGGAGTGGGGACTCAAACCTATTTCTCCCAGATTAGAGTCTGCGATCCTAACTCCTGCACCAAACTCGCTCATAACTGGGTCCCCACCCCACCCACTGTCCCCTGGGTCGCTTTTAGACGAAAGATCCTCTCAGACTGAGAGATCTGATCTTCCTCCTGTCTCCCTGTGTGGCTCTTGGTCTTGTTTTTTATTTTTGGACCCAGTCTCTGCTCTGCCTGTCACAAGGCCTGTGCGGAGGGGAGGGGAGAAGACCGGCCACAGCGTCTCCGGGTGCAATGCGGGCAAAGCCTCTGTCTTTCCCAGAAGGCAATGCGTTTGGCACAACGGGTGAGCAGAAATGGAATCAGACAAGGGTGAATTATCTGCATCCGTCCTTCCGTACCTTATCTTCTCCCGCCAGATACGTCTAATAGATGGAATGGCTCAGATATTCAGCGCCGCTCCTTACGCAGAAGGTGAGCTAGCAGCCGTGTGTCTGGAGGGAAGAACTGTGCCCAAAAATGACAATCGGGGATGATGTCGTGGTGCCAAGGTGAGTTAAACGTGTTGACTGGATGGCAGCCCTGTCAGTTAGGCAACAGCTTCTGAAGTTCACATGAGTCCAATAGTACATGCATCTGGTCATTTGGCTATGCATCAAAGGGCATCAAAGAGATTACCCAACCTCATATGGATATTCTGTACTGTTTATGTCTTTAGGTGGAGAGCCTTGTCGGTCTATAGTAGCAGAGCAAGACTGGAGTCTGGTGTACATATTAGATTCCATGTCAAAAATGAAGTCAAATGAGGAGGAAGATCTATGTTTTAAGAACATAAGAGAAGCCAATGTTGAATCAGGCCAATGGCCCAACACTCTGTCACACAGCGGCCAAAATATACCAGGTGCCATCAGGAGGTCCAGCACTGGGGCCAGGACACCAGAAGCCCCCTCCCACTACTGCCCCCTCCAGCACCAAGAATAGAGTGCACCACCTGCCCCAGACTGAGAGTTCCCATCTATACCCTGTGGCTAATAGCCACTGATGGACTTCTGCTCCAGATGTTTATCTAATTCCCTCTTGAAACTGTCCATGCTTGTAGCTGCCACCACCTCCTGCGGCAGTGAATTCCATGTGTTCATCACTCTTTGGGTGAAGAAGGACTTCCTTTTATCTGTTCTAACCCGACTGCTCAGCAATTTCATGGAGTGCCCACAAGTTCTTGTATTGTGAGAAAGGGAGAAAAGTACTTCTTTCTCAGCCTGCTCAATCCCATTCATAATCTTATAAACCTCAATTTATTTCAATTAACAGGAAAACAGTTGGACCATAGAGGCCAGCAGGGATTTCCTGGGCACGCCATTTTGAGAGTCAAAGCCCCCTTCTTCAAATACCTGAAGAAGGCATCTGATACCTGAGCAGGGATCCGATGAAGGGCTTCCCTTGCCAGATACCTGACAAACGTGTCTGGCACCTGACCAAGTACCTGAGGAAGAGAGCTTTGATGCTCAAAAACTTATATCATGGGAAATTTTATTGTTCTTTTACGTGCTTCTCCTGGACTCCGACCTCGCTCTTTATTTACAGAGATGCTTTTAGCTCACTTTTCTCTGCTCAGTTTGGGCTCAGAGTGCCATACAAAGTCCAAAAACTACCAGTAGAAAACCATCAGTTCTTTTCCCCCAGCTAGAGGCAAATCTCCAGGCGAGGCTGGAGGCTGGCAACCCTGTGCCGAGTCTAACCCTCAGCTCCCCAAAGCCGCAGGCAGAGAGAACTTCCCCTGCCCTGAAGTCTCCCTCCTGTCCCTTTAAACCAGAGATACCATCGGGGATTCCAGAAACACCTGCAAGCCGGCAGGGACTTCACAGCACCTCCCTACATACAAGGGGGCCAGTGTTCCCTCTAAGCTGAGTTGGTGTGAGATAGCTCACAGTTTTTTAGCCTCCGGCTCACACAGTTTTGTCGCAGCTCAGGAAGGATGACTCCAGAGCCAACTAATTTATGCAGCAGCCAAATCGCTCACTCACCACTTTAATGCTAAGAGCTCACAAAGTAGAATTTTTGCTCACAAGACTCCACAGCTTAGAGGGAGCATTGAACGGGGGGGGGGCTACTCTCCAGCTCTGGCACCAGACCAGGCCACACACACACACACCCTCCGTTTCCAAGGAGGCCCCAGCGTGGCATTCATAAGGAAGAGGTTGGCACCCAGCCGGGCTTGGAGAGCCCGCTCTTAACCGGGGCACGGAGTGGTGCTGTGTCCTCGTTAGCACCACTTGGAAAAGGCCGTGAGGATTTACCACTCAGCCGTCCCCTTCAGAATTAGTGGCGTACGAGGCCGGCTCAGAAGAGCGCTGTCTGCTGAGCCCGGTCGGCTGTAATTGAGCTCTGCCTAGGGGGACGGGGTAATCGAGAGCACACGCCAGGCCGGCTGCCGGTGGAGCAGACAGAGGCCTATTAATGGCATCCCCCGCCACCAGCCCCTCCTTCCTCCGCTACCATCAGCTGCGGCAGGGCAGACGGCCATTGTCATAGCTTCAATTAAACACACTGCGGAAGCTGGGCACGCCCGCCCACTCCACGCACACCCGCCACAGGAAGGGAAATTGTTCAGGGTAGAGAGCCACCGGCTCAGGACAAGACTTCAGGCATGCACGCGACATCTGTGGGGACCTTACCGCACAAAGCTGCCTTATCCTGAATCGGAGGCCCATGACAAACTTGACAGACTAGGATGAACACACACAACGCTGCCTTGTCCCTTAGGGTCAGTATTGTCTACTCAGACTGGCAGCAGCTTTCTCAGGAGGAGGTCTTTCACGTCACTTCCTACCTGGTGCTTTCAACTGGAGATGTCAGGGATTGAACCTGGGACCTTCTGCATGCCAAGCAGAGGCTCTTCCACTGAGCCACTGAGGTCTTTCACACCACCTCCAGCCTTTTACTCTGCTCTGCCTTCCCTAAGTTTGCCAGCCTCCAGGTGGGGCCTGGGGACCTCCCTCTTTAACAACTGATCTCCAGCTGACAGAGATCAGCTCCCCTGGAGAAAATTTTTAAAAAAACCAAACAGGGAAAATACACAAAGTAACAGGAAATACCAAAAAAAAATAAAAAAATAACTGTGTACAGAAATATCAAAAAATATTTGTGGAATACTTTTTATGTAAAGTGTCACGAAGAACTGTTAATTACAATACTGTCACGACAATAGCACTCTTCAAATAATGGAAACCACTCAGTTCATGAAAACAGTCCGAAATAATCCAAAAACAAATAGAAGTGCTGCAGATAAAGACCATTAGAACGTAGATACCTTTTCAGTCCGATGCCTTCAGGGATCAGTTCACATCACGCTTGCATCATTCGGTGCTGGTTCAAGGCTTGCTTCACGCATTTGCCGGCTTACTAATCGCGTGTCGCTCAAGGCTTTTTCAGAAGCCAAGCCTGCAGCCACAAAGACCGTAAAGCCAAAACTAAAAGAACGCCTCGCACCCACCCTCTGAAGAACACTGCAGGTATATGTACCCACCAAGAGTCTCCCAATTTACTTTAGAATAACGTTTTCATCGGGGACCTCCGTCTCCCATGTCAACAGGAAAGACGGAGAAGCGTAAGCGCTCTCCACAACAGGTGTTCTAATTATACACCCAATTCCCAGTGCTCTAAAAGGGACATAGACTGTTGGGTCTGCCTCTCTTAGAACTTAGCAGGATGTTGTGAGGTCATGTGTGTTTCTTTCATTCTACAATCTATATTATGAAACCATAAGGGACGTAATAAAAATAACATGTAAAATAAATTGCAATGCATGCGGCGGAGTGCAGCTTGACTCTGACTTAATGGGCTCTGGAGCTGACTTGGGCGGACCCCAGGAATTTTGAGCCCCTGGTGCCTCCCCTCCCAGTGGCCCTTCTCTCCAGTCTCACTGAAGCCCTGTCTGGAACTCTGCTGTGGACATCACTGGGCCAAAGTGTTGTTGTTCAGTTGCACAGTGGAGTCCGACTCTTCACGACCCCATGGACCACATCACGCCAGGCCCTCCTGTCTTCCATCGTCCTCCAGAGTTTGCTTAGTTCCATGTTTGTTGCCTCGATGACACTGTCTAACCATCTCGTCCTTTGCCATCCCCTTCTTCTTTGACCTTCAGTCTTTCCCAGCATCATCAGGGTCTTCTGCAGCGAGTGCTCCCTTCTCATTGGGTGGCCAAAGTATTTGAGCTTCAGCTTCAGGATCTGGCCTTCCAGGGAGCAGTCAGGGTTGATTTCTTTTAGGATTGACTGATTTGATCTCCTTGCAGTCCGAGGGACTCTCAAGAGTCTTCTCCAGCACCATAATTCGAAAGCATCTAATCTTCGGCGCTCGGCTTTCCTTTTTTTTTTTTTTTGGTAAAACTCTCCTAAAAAGGAGAGAATTTTATTCTTTTTATCAGAAAAGGAAGGGGTAGACAGATGGAGAAAGAAAAAAAGATGGAGTGAAGTTTTCTCTGTTAAAATGGGTTAGTTTTAGTTAGTAATTAATACCATCTTTCGGCATCCATCATGGTTAGAAGGTCTTCTTTTTAACTTTGCAAAGTCCAGAAATACTCTGTTAATACAGTTAGTAAAGTCCATTGGGGTTAGTAGTTAAACAGCTCCCTACAGATGCGACTCAAACAGTCCTCAAGGTGTCTTCTTTTTAAATCTCTTCCAGTTATGGACTAAGTCCTTTTTAACCTTGATGGCTTCCTCTCCTTCACCTCCTTCCCCTGGGCTGCTGTTTTCCTCGCTGCTTCTCATGATTTTGAGTGCTGCATCTTCCCTCATGCCGGTGTGTCTCTTCAGATGCCTTTGCATTTCAACGGCGCTCGGCTTTCCTTATGGTCCAACTCTTGCAGCCATACAAGACTACTGGGAATACCATCGCTTTGACCATATGGACTTTTGTTGGCAGGGTGATGTCTCTGCTTTTTATCATGCTGTCTAGGTTTGCCATCGCTTTCTTCCCAAGGAGCAGGCGTCTTTTAATTTCATGGCTGCAGTGCCAAAGTGTGCTAAAGGTTTATTCCCCCACCCCAGCCCCTTCTAAAAGTAGATGGCCAGAACCTGAAGAAGTACTGGGAAATGAAGGATAGTATTTTCAGTCTGGGAATTATTAATGATGTATTAACAGTAAACAGTAAGCGTTTATAGTAGTTACAATTAGTTAAATTGAGTTACCTGTTGTATTAGTACGATAACAAGGATTTAACATGTATTATGTTTGGTTTGAACAGTGGAAACAATGCTGGGAGCCAATGGGGGGGGGGAAGAGGAGTTTTGTAAAAAGGATATGATATAGTATTGGACCATGTTGTGAAGCACTGTATATCCTAATAAAATTTGTTTGTTTGTTTTTTAAAAAGAACCTGGCATCGCTCCCAGACAAGGCCAGGGAGAGGAAGAGTGAGCTGCCCCCCCTCTTCTGCTTTGCTTGCCTGGCTCTGTTATACACCATGCAAGTGATGGGGGGGGATAAGATAAGACAGAGAAACCGCAAAGACTTCTAAGGTTTCCTGCTGTTTCTGGAGACTCGGCTTATCTTCTTGCCCTTTAAATGCCTCTGTTTGAAATGACAGAGGCAGAATTAGCCCCCTCAAACTCACACATAGGGAGGCTCAGCTGAACTCAAAGGGTCAGCTTCAGGGGGGTCGTCGCGTTGGTCTGAAGCAAGAGACTAAAGTTTGAGTCCAGTGGCACCTTTAAGACCAACAAAACTTAATCATGGGTGTCATGATCTATGTAGGACTCGGCAACGAGGCCTAGTGCAGCCTAGGCCTCTAGAGACCTGTGTGGGAGTGGAAAGCAGACAGGCTACAATCCCCATAATGCTTAGCGACAGTTGTAGCCAATCGGTGTTCAGGGATACTGTGAGGCGATGTAACTTAAGCTTTCTGAACTGTGAAACTGCGTTCTTGTCTCTTCTGCGGTCTTCCCTCTGGCAGAGTTAAACTGAGGGGGAGTCTGGTCTGAGAGAAAGATCCCTCACTTGGGACAGAGTGAGTACAGGCACAAGGCCTGGTATAAGAAGGCTGTGGGCCTTGAAGTAGTAACCAGTTAAGAAGTAATAGGCAGTCGCGTTATATTTGTTTATTTTGCATTTAAACACTGTTACATATTTTGAAGCACCTTGGCTTGTTTTCCTTGACCCAGTACTGTATTAATAAACCATTTGTTTATTGTTCTCTATCTGGTCATCACGCCTAGGTTTTCTCAGCTTAAAAGGGGCATTTTGGTTGGGCTTAGGAGGGTACTCTGGGCCTTCTCAAGGGACCCTGAGTCCAGAGTGGTGGCAGCTGAAGGTGGCAACCCACAGGGTATAAGCTTTGGTGTGCATGCACACTTCTTCAGATGCACATGAAAGTTTATATCCAGAATTAAGCTTTAATTAGTCTTCAATTAATTAGTCTTCAAGGCACCACTGGACTCAGATTTTGTTCTAATGCTTCAGGTGTGGTAAGCTTACCTGCTGCCTGTCCTCATTATCACAAGTCACATAGATAATAGAATCATAGAGTTGGAAGGGACCTCCAGGGTCATCTAGTCCAACCCCCTGCATAATGCAGGAAATTTACAAATACCCCCAGTGATGGGGTGGGACCATGACTCAGTAACAGAGCCTTTGCTTGGCATGCAGAAGGTCCCAGGTTCAATCTCCAGCATCTCCAGTATCAGGTACTAGGTGATGTGAGAGACCTCATCCCAAGACCCCAGAAAGCCACTGCCAATATTAGTAGACAAGGCTGACCTTGATGGACCAATGGTCTGATTCATTTTAAAGCAGCTTCATGTGTGTTGTGAACAGATGTGCTTTGTTTCTAGAGAACAGGCTTACAAGATTCAAAATATAATAAAGTATAATAAATGAATTAAAAGGATGTACATGATCTGTTGAAGCACTCGGGCTGAGCAAGGGAACAAAGAAAAGGTGGACACATGCAGCTCTCTGCTCATACACTAGGCACTTCCTACAGGATGTTTATAGGACAGGCTAGCTTTAATTGAAATTGCAGTCATTTAAAGTTCATTATTACCTTTCTCACTGCTGTCCCTGGCCATGTGGACAAGATGGAGTCCCTAGCTAAAGACTTTGCCCTTCGTGGCTTGTAAGGTAAAGGTAAAGGATCCCTTGCTCGAAAGCCAGTCGAATCCGACTCTAGGGTCGCGGTGCTCATCTCCGTTTCAAAGCCAAAGAGCCAGCGCTGTCCGAAGACATTTCCGTGGTCATGTGGCCAGCATGACTAAACACCTGGCTTGTACTCCCGTGTCAAGAGCAAGATGCAAGAGAAGGAAAGTAAGAGACTTTCTCTGTGTCCAGAGAATCTATAATGTACCCTAGCTGAGTGTGTGTGACCAGCAAAGAAGCAGAGTTTGTCTTAATTTGCAAAGGCACAGAGGTTCTCCGGGCCTGTGTAGCTCAGGTTTCACAGTTCTTATTTTGATCCCTTGTCAAAGCCGCTCCATCTTTCTCTTAGAGCGCTTTGACTTGCTATAAGAAGTTCAGTTCTTGGGAAACTTCAGCGCTGATGCTTTTAGGAAACCCCAAGAAAAGCAAAAGATTAACTCTTCCTTCCCTGTTTTCCCCTCAATGCAAGACAGCCAGCGGGATCACAGAGGCAAATCTTGGCAGGAGGAAGACCGTAATACCAACCTGATCCCTTTGAATGCTCTGATCTTCGGAGGACCACTCAAGTTGCCCTAAAGCCTTTCATCTTAATAATTCCAGCGGCGGCACAGACGCCGACACGGCAATCAACGGCTGCAGATTTCCCAAGGAGAGGGATGCCTGCAGGGCCCGTCAGGTTATTCTGTTGCATCCAGAACAGAACAGAACAAAAAAAGATTCTCATTGGTGCAGTGAAACCCTCGTGGGCTTGAATCTACTTCATCAGATGAGACGGAGAAACCTCCGTCGGGAGAGGGAGGTGCTGGGAATGAGTGATTGTTCTGTCCCGCTCAGCCGGGTGACTGATCACCTCGCCTCTTAATAGGCTGCTGTCGTTTAAAGAGATGGGAAAAGAAGCGATCAGTATCTGGAAGTCACCGTCTCCCTTCAGAAGGCTCTTCTTGCAGCTGGCGTGCAGGATAACCTCTCCTCCTGTGCCCTCCTGCCCTCTTGCAAAGAACTGATGCTTTGACATTTACTTAGGCCTGAGAACAGCCGCTCTCTGGGGAGATATACAGGGCATTCCTTAGGAGAACGTGCCTTAAATCCAAGTGGATGCAAAGTGTCCAAGTGTCTGATTTGGGAGAACCTGGTTTGACTCCCCACTCCTCCATATGCAGCTGCTGGTGTGACCTTGGGTCAGGCACAAGTTCTTTCAGAGCTGTTCTCTCACGAGCAGTCCTCGAAAGAGCTCTTTCAGACCCACCTACCTCACAGTGTGTCTGTGGTGGGGAGGGGGAGGGAAAGGAGATTGTAAGCCGCTCTGAGACTCCTTCAGGTAGTGAAGGGTGGGGTATAAATCCAATCTCCTCCTCCTCCTCCCCCCATCTTTGGAATGCCAAGGAGACTCATTAGAACCGGGTTCCAGACTCCTCACTGGCTGCCTATAGAGCTCCAGGTATAATATATGATCTTGGTTTTACAGCATTCTTACTTGTGAAACAAGTCACCTTCTCTGTATCTCACTGTGATCTCTACAGAGGTGGCCAGGCCCCCTGGCAGCAGGGGTGGGGTTACCAGCTCCACATGAAGCCAGCTGGGTGACTTTGGGCCAGTCACAGTTCTTTCAGAGCTCTCTCTGCCCCTAAAACCAAGTCTAGCTCGCCACCGCACAGTGCTAAGGGATGGAACTTGCAGCTGCCAAACAAACCTAGGGTCTCCTGGCTATTCCACATGCAATGTCATACGATAATTATTTTATTATTGTTTTTTAAAAGCGGTTGTACCATGTCCACCTAAGCAGCCCAGTTTGGTGTAGTGGTTAAGTGTGCGGACTCTAATCTGGGAGAATCGGGTTTGATTCCCCACTCCTCCACTTGCAGCTGCTGGATGACCTTGGGCAAGCCGTAGTTCTGATCAGAGCTGTCCTTGGAAAAGAGCCGTTTCTGTCAAGAGCTCTCCCAGCCCCACCTACCTCACAGGATGTCTGTTGTGGGGAGGGGAAGGGAAGGGAGTTTGTGAGCCACTCTGAGTCTCCTTTGGGTAATGAAGTGTGGGGTATAAATCCAATCCTCCTCCTCCTCCTCCTCCTCCTTCTTCCTTAGCACTGTTAATGGCTGCCTGTCTTCTCGAACTGGCAATAATCTGGCACATGCACAGGTCTGTCCAAACTCAGTGCAAACCTGTTCAGCAGACACTCAAGTCATTTGGTGACGAACTGACCAGACTGGAAGGCTGCCTCACGCCTGCTCGCCAAGCCGAAGTGTGCTAAGTTTGACAAGTGAACATGCTTACTGTGAATTTTGCACCGCCCCTGACTGTGAACGGGGAGGCTATGGAGGCTGGCACACACAATCCCGTTTTGGCAGCCTTCTCGAGAGCAGGGCCAGAACGTCTGCTTCATATCTATTGGGTTTCCAGTTGGAGGTCTCGGCTTGAAGAAGAAGAAAAGAGAGCTCTGAGGGAAACTGCTCTTGAGAGAACTGCTCTGACAGAACTACGGCTTGCCCAAGGTCATCCAGCAGCTGTGAGTGGAGGAGTGGGGAATCAAACCCGGTTCTCCCAGATTAGAGTCCGCACACTTAACCACCACACCAAACTGGCTCTCTCAGGAAGGGGATCCTTCCTGAGCAGGCAGCAGAAAGACCTTCCCCCCCCCCAAGGTGAGTTTTCTTCCCTGCTGCCTGGTTCCCAGCCCAGAGACCTCCAGGGTACAAAGGAGGGTGCTCTTCTTTCTTGGTGGCTCCTCCCAGCAGTGCTACTGGGATCTGGGGGGAGAAGGGCCCCCCAGGAGCACAGTGGGAGAACCTGCAACCAATGCTCCCTCTAAGCTATGGAGTCTCTTGAGCAAAAATTCTACTTTATGAGCCCCTGGCATTAAAGTTGTGAGTGAACGATTTGGCTGTTTAGCACTACAGACGAGATTAGAATTTCAACAGCCAATCCACATGCAAAAGAACCTCCTCAGGAAACAGCCAAGCCACATACAAAAGAACCTCCTCAGGAAACAATCCATATGCAAAAGAACCTCCTCAGGAAACAGGAAACCTCCGCAGGAAACAAGCCACGTGCAAAAGAACCTCCTCAGGAAATAGCCAATCCATATACAAAATAACCTCCTCAGGAAAGCTCCTCCATTAGCATATTTCACAGCCTGAGAAACTCCTGCAAGATAACGACTCAGCCCTACCCCACCTTCCTGAGTAGATATGAATTACCTGCCTACCATTTTTCTTCTTCTCACCTTGACACAGAGTGTACTCCGTCTTTCTGTGTTATACCCCTGAGGATGCCAGTCACAGCTACTGGTGAAATGTCAGCTCCTACAATGCCAAGACCACGGCCAAACAACCCAGAAAATCTACAACAGCTAATGATTTGGCTACTGCATAAATTAATTTGCTCTAGAGCCATCCTTCCTCAGCTAAGACAAAAATGTGTGAGCCAGACGCTAAAAAACTGGGAGCTAGCTCACACCACCTCAGCTTACAAGAAGAGAGAAGAAGAGAAGAGATTGGATTTATACCCCTCCCTTCACTACCCAAAGGTGTCTCAGAGCGGCTTACAGACTCCCTTCCCTTCCCCTCCCCACAACAGACACCCTGTGAGGTAGGTGGGGCTAAGAGAGCTCTGACAGAAACTGCTCTTTTTCAAGGACAGCTCTGATCAGAACTATGGCTTGTCCAAAGTCATCCAGCCAGGTGCAAGTGGAGGAGTGGGGAATCAAACCCGGTTCTCCCAGACTAGAGTCCGTGCACTTAACCACCCCAGAAAAAAATGCCCTGACTACATTATAACATTTTGAAATTGTTTTTTTTTCCCTAAAGATATGGACATGTTGAAAGTGGTTGCCAGATTTCTTGCACAGGTTTTTGAACAGTTTTAATATTCAATGACATATTGATCTGTGTGGGTTTCTCCTTTCTTTCTTTCAGACCCTACCAAACCTGTGGTCGAAGGGACAGGAAATAATTAAAGTTAATAATTAACCCACTACACAGATCGGGGGGGGGGGATAATGGCTGCTTTGGTGGGTGGGCACGGCATTCTACCCTGCTGAGTTCCCTCCCCGGAGCCCACCTGCCCCAGGCTTCACCCCAAATCTCCAGGAATCTTCCAACCTGGGGTTGGCAACTCTAGGACGAGGAAGATCTTAAGCCCCACCACCTGTTTCTCTTTCCAGCCAGCTGTTCCTTCTATCTTCAGTCCCTATATTCGGTTCCAGCCAGTTTGGTGTAGTATTTAAGTGCATGGACTCTAATCTGGGAGAAGTGGGTTTGATTCTCCACTCCTACGCTTGCAGCTGCTGGATGACCTTGGGCAAGCCATAGTTCTGACAAGAGCTGTCCTTGAAAAAGAGCACTTTCTGTCAGAGCTCTCTCAGCCCCACCTGCCTCCCAGGGTGTCTGCTGTGGGGAGAGGAAGGGAAAGGAGATTGGAAGGCGCTCTGAGACTCCCTTGGGTAGTGAAGGATGGGGTATGAATCCAATCTCCTCCTCCTCCTCCTCCTCCTCTTCTTCTCTTCTTCTTTTTCTGTCACTGATGGTTCATGGCACATTTCTCTCTGCCAGGGATACTGTTGTGCCCTCCTCAGGGAAAAGGGGGAGCGTTCCGAAAAGCCATTTTCTGTTGATTCATCTCCAGCCAGCGCTGCTGATTCCTCTGAGCGCTTCGTCCGCCACACCATAAATTGCCACTGATGCTGACAAGGATGTCCCATGCAAGGCCGTAACTAAACAGGGCTGTCCCCACCCCCTCCACCTCCAGAGACGCCGCCTGTGATTACCTTGAGTGCAAATCTCTCCAGCCTTAAGGAAGCAGATCGGGGGGGGGTCACCCTTCTTTCCTCCAGCGATTCCTCGCTTGCAGCAGCTGTCAGATGAAAGGGGAATTAATGGCAAAACATTATCTGGGGGCAGGGAGGGGCGAGCACCCCCCCCTTCTGTTGGCAGCGCCGGGCATGGAAATGTCTCCAGAGCAGGGACTTCATTAGAGGCAGGAGAGGCGTCCTGTCTCCGGGCTCTACCGTGGTTTTTCCTTGATGGATTATTTAAAAGGCCAATGATTAATCATTTTGCAAACCTGTTTTTTGTTTTTTTCTGAGACTACTGAAGGGAAATATATGGAAGGTTAACCAGTTGAAAAAGAGGGGGAAACCCCCCTTCCATGCATTGTTAGAAAGAGCATCTTTAATATATATTGTTTGGTTGTGCAGTCAGGGCTTCTTTTGTAGAAAAAGCCCAGCAGGAAGGAACTCGTTAGCATAACAGGCCACACCCAATACCAGGAACTCATTAGCATATTAGGCCATACCCCTGACAGCACAGCTCCTTAGCATATTAGGCCACATCCCCATGTCGCCAGAAGTGTGGTCATCCAGCCACACCCACCTTTTGCTTCTTATTCTGTTTACCTTGTTTGTGGTCCAAACCCAGGGCTTTTTTTGTAGCTGGAACTCCTTTGCATGTTAGGCCACACAGCCCTCATGTAGCCAATCCGAATGAGTGTCTGCTGTTGGGTGTGGCCTATTATGCTAATGAGTTCCTGCTCGGTGGCCAACTCGGGAGCCTGCCGGAACTCCGTTCCTGTGCGTTCCTGCCCAGAAATAGCCCTGGTTGTGCTCATTCAAACCGGCATGTGCAGGTGTTTGAGATCGAGAAAGTGCATTTCTGCACCCCTTCAAAATGCAACCTGCCCCCTCATTTCCAACAGTCCTTTTCAGGGCTACTCAAGAGGTTGGGCTCCTAGTTCCAAACTGGCAAATTCCTGGAGGCTGAGGAGGGGATGAGATGGGGCAGGAAGGAACCCCTGTGGGTATAAATGCCATACAGTCCGCCGTCCAAAGCAGCCATTTCCTCTGGGGGAATTGATCTCTGCCAGCAGGACTGCAATTGTAATGACAAAAGAACTCCAGGCCCCACCTTGAGGGCCTGTGGCTCAATGGAAGAGCCTTTGCTTGGCATGCAGAAGGTCCCCAGTTCAATCCCCAGAGACAGTGTGGTGTAGTGGTTCAGTGCGCAGGCTCTAATATGGGAGAACCTGGTTTGATTCCCCACTCCTCCACTTGCACCTGCTGGTGTGACCTTGGGTCAGTCACAAGCTCTGGCACAGCTGTCCGTGAAAAAGAGCCGTTTCTGTCAAGAACTCTCTCAGCCCCACCGACCTCACAGGGGGGTCTGTTGTGGGGAGGGGAAGCGAAACGAGTTCGTAAGCTGCTCTGAGACTTCTTTGGGTAGTGAAGCGCAGGGTATAAATCCAATCTCTTCTTTGCTCTTCGTCTCCAGTTAAAAAGGACCGGGCAGCAGGTGATGTGCAAGGCCTCTGCCTGAGATCTTGGAGGGCCGCTGCCGGTTGGAGTAGACATGACTGACCAAGGGTCGGATTCAGCACAAGCCAGCTTCATGCCTATATGTGTGCACACACCTGGAATCTGGCAGCCCTAAACAGCATGCAAAACTCTTGAGGGGCGGGAGGGAAAATTGCAAGATGTGGATATTCCTTCATTCCTGTACAAACCCGGTTAGGGGAACAGCTGCCTTCCATGGAAGGTCGACACTGAGCAGAGGTCCGCAGAGAAGGACTGGATGCCCCCCACCCAGGACTGGGGGTTCCCTCAGCTTGCCGATGGGCAACTTGCCACAGATGGCAAAGGAGTCTTGGGTTCGTGTGTCTGGGGGTGCCCTTCAGTATCTGCTGGTTCGGCTCATGGTCACAACCTGCTCCCAGGTTGGGAAAGGAAAGCTGACGGTTGGGCAATTGTTTCAGAGGGCGGCCATTTCGGTTTGCAGTGGAGAGTCAAAGGTTTGCTGCCTTTGCGTCCAGGAGCACCTGAGAGAGATCTGGGAGTCGTAGTAGATAACTCACTGAAAATGTCGAGACAGTGCAATAAAAAAAAGGCCAGCGCTATGCTGGGGATTATTAGGAAGGGTATTGAAAACAAATCAGCCAGTATCCTAAGGCCCCTGTATGAATCGATGGTGCGACCTCATTTGGAATACTGTGTACAGTTCTGGTCACCACACGTCAAAAAGGATATTACAGCATTGGGAAAAGTGCAGAGAAGGGCAACTAGAATGATAAAAGGGTTGGAACAGTTTCCCTATGAAGAAAGGTTAAAGTCCTTGGGGCTCTTTAGCTTGGAGAAACGACGGCTGAGGAGTGACATGATCGAGGTTTATAAGATTATGCATGGGATAGAGGAGGTTGAGAAAGAAGTACTTTTCTCCCTTTCTCACAATACAAGAACTCGTGGACACTCCATGAAATTGCTGAGTGGTCAGGTTAGAATGGATAAAAGGAAGTCCTTCTTCACCCAAAGAGTGATTAACACATGGAATTCACTGCCACAGGAGGTGGTGGCAGGTACAAGCATGGACATCTTCAAGAGGGAATTGGATCAACGTATGGAGCAGAGTTCCATCAGTGAACATAAGAACATAAGAGAAGCCAATGCTGGATCCGGCCAATGGCCCATCCAGTCCAACACTCTATGTCACACAGCGGCCAAAATATACCAGGTGCCATCAGGAGGTCCAGCAGTGGGGCCAGGACACCAGAAGCCCTCCCACTGCTGCCCCCTCCAGCACCAAGAATAGAGTGCATCACCTGCCCCAGACTGAGAGTTCCTGTCTCTACTTTGTGGCTAATAGCCACTGATGGACTTCTGCTCTATATGCTTATCCAATTCCCTCTTGAAACTGTCCATGCTTGTAGCTGCCACCACCTCCTGTGGCAGTGAATTCCATCTGTTAATCACTCTTTGGGTGAAGAAGTACTTCCTTTTATCTAAACGGAAGAACTACTTCCTTTTAGCCACAACGTATAGATAGGAACTCTTGGTCTGGGGCAAGGGATGCTCTGTATTCTTGGTGCTTGGGGTGGAAGTCAACAGTGGGAGGGCTTCTGGTGTCCTGGCCCCACTGCTGGACCTCCTGAGGGCACCTGGTATTTTTGGCCACTGTGTGACTGGATGGGCTGTTGGCCTAACCCAACATTGGCTTCTTTTATGTTCTCATGAGAGACCAACAAGAGTTTGGGGGTAGGAGCTGTTGAGAGTAAAGTTCCCCTTGCGAAGGGAGCTTTGACTGTTGAAAGCCGATACCCTGAGAATCTCATTGTTCGGTGTGTGATTCAGATGCGTGCAAATGAATTCCAGTGCATCTATCACCCATTTTTTTGCGCCAGACTTTCTCACTACTGCCCACTCCCCCACCCCCGCCTCTGCAGCCTCCAATTTTCAGAAGGGCCTCTAGTAAAAAAAGAGCAATCGGAGTAGGCGATGTCTATTCGGCGAAAACCTTTCCAGCAGGATTCCCACGAAGGCAGCCTTTATGTCAGTCCGGCTGCTCTTAATTGCTGGCTTTGAGGTCTGCCTGGCCTTCATCTCTGCGAAAACAGTAAATCACGTTCATTGCTGTGCCCACGGCCAGCCAGAAAGGTTGGGGCGGGGGAGGGCACTACAGAGGATAGATGTCCCTGCATCAGCAGTTTGGGCCCATCCAAGTCTTGCGGAAAGCAATTGCTCCAACATGATTGGCAATTACATCAGTCCAATTTGTTTCGGCAGCTGGAGCGGCGCTTTCCAAAGAGGTTGGCGCTGTGCTGGAGAGCCGGTGCTCAGCAGAGAGAGAGCCTCTGGCGGCGTAAGCCACTTCTGCTTTCTGTTAACTGCGCAGCCGGGATCAGGGATGGTCTGTGAATCGACGGTCACCGCGCTGTGCAGGTTAACAGGCAAAATGCATCTGTCAGGGCTGAAGCCTTCCAATTTCCCATAGAACTGGGAAGCAAACCCTATTGCAGAAAACAAATGCATTTCACAAGCCAATACAAGAAGAAGAAGAAGAAGAAGAAGAAGAAGAAGAAGAAGAAGAAGAAGAAGAAGAAGAAGAAGAAGAAGAAGAAGAAGAAGAAGAAGAAGAAGAAGAAGAAGAAGAAGAAGAAGAAGTGTCTCACTCAGAGTCTCAGAGCGGCTTACAAACTCTTTTCCTTTCCCCTCCCCACAACAGACACCCTGTGAGGTAGGTGGGGCTGAGAGAGCTCTTTCCCAAACTGTCCTTGAGAGAACGGCTCTGGCAAAACTATGGCTTGCCCAAGGTCATCCAGCAGCTGCAAGTGGAGGAGTGGGGAATCAACTCCGGTTCTCCCAGGTTAGAGTCCGTGCACTTAACCACTACACCAAACTAGCTCTCTTCAGGAAATTGGAAATGCTGGAATACATTTTATTTGCTCAGATCTACTCTGTACCCCTCCACCCAAAAAAGGAATAAAGAACATGGGTATGGTATAATGTGTGGGTGTAAAGTCCTGTCAAGTTGCGGCCAGTTTGGTGCAGTGGTTACAGTGCACAGACTCTAATCTGGGAGAACCAGGTTGGATTTCCCACTCCTCCGCTCGCAGCTGCTGGATGACCTTGGGACAAGCCATAGTTCTGGCACAGCTGTTCTTGAAAAAGAGCAGTTTCTGTCAGAGCTCTCTGTTGTGGGGAGGGGAAGGGAAAGGAGATTGTGTGCCGCTCTGAGACTCCGAGTGAAGGGGGGGGTATAGATCTACAGTGCGGCCTCATTTGGGAATACTGTGTACGGTTAGCGCTGGGGAAAGCACAGAGGAGGGCGACCAGGGTGGTGAGGGGGTTGGAGGCCCTTCCCTAGGAAGAAAGGCTGAAGAGTCTGGGACTTTTCATTTGCAAAAAGAGACGATGGTTTATAAAATTGTGGTTTATAGAGGTTTGTAAAATTACACACAGGGAGGAGGGAGTGGGCAAAGAGAATTTTCCCCCCTCTCCCAAAAGACTAGAAGTCAAGAGTGTCCCTTGAAGCTGGTGGGCAGTAGGTCCAGGACAGGCAGAAGGAAATACCACTTTACGGAGAGAGTGATTCAAGTGTGGAATTCACTGCCAGAGGATGTAGTGATGGCCACAAGAATGAAGCGCTTTTGGAATCCAAGTCTGATGAGGAAAGGATGAAAGTGCTGGATCTGTCTAGCCTGGGAAAGAGAAGACTTAGAGGGGACACGATGGCAGTCTTCAAGTATTTGGAGGGCTGTCCTGTAGAAGATGGAGCATATCTATTCTCTCTTGCTCCGGATTGCAAGACTAGATCGAATGGGTGGAAATTACAAGGGAGTCGTTACCGGCTAGATAGCAGGAGAAACTTCCTAACTGTCAAAGTGGTTGAGCAGTGGAACAGTCTGCCTCAGGAGGTGGTGGATGCTCCTTCGCTGGGCGTTTTCAAGCAGCGGCCGGATGACCGTCTTTCGGGTATGCTGTAGGGCCATCTCTTGGCTGTGCTCCTGCAGAGTGCAGGGGGTTGGACTAGATGACCTGCAAGATCCCTTCCAACTCTAACATTCTATGATTCTATGAAAGGGGATTTAATAGATTTATGGAGGATAAATCAATCAGTGGCTACTAGCCATGGTGACTGAGGGGAGCCTCCACATTCAGAGGCACTAATCCCCTGAATCCCAGAGCCAAGAGGCAACATCAGGGGAAGGCCTCGGCCTCTCTGCTCTGTTGCTGGACCTCCAGAGGAACCAGCTGGCCACTGTGTGGGACAGGATGCTGGACTAGACGGACCCTCACTGCTCTGATCCAGCAAGGCTCTTCTGATGTTCTTATAACTCTAGGTAGATTACACGAAGTGAGTCAGTACCATCCCCATAATGGGGAATTCAATCAACAATGAAATAGAATTAAGAACATAAGAACAAAAGAGAAGCCAATGTTGAATCAGGCCAATGGCCCATCCAGTCCAACACTCTGTGTCACACAGCGGCCAAAAATACCAGGCGCCATCAGGAGGTCCAGCAGTGGGGCCAGGACACCAGGAGCCCTCCCACTGCTGCCCCCCCCAGCACCAAGGATAGAGTGCATCACCTGCCCCAGACTGAGAGTTCCCATCTATACCCTGTGGCTAATAGCCACTGATGGACTTCTGCTCCAGATGTTTATCTAATTCCCTCTTGAAACTGTCCATGCTTGTAGCTGCCACCACCTCCTGTGGCCGTGAATTCCATGTGTTAATCATTCTTTGGGTGAAGAAGGACTTCCTTTTATCTGTTCTAGCCTGACTGCTCAGCAGAAGTCTGGAGCTAACCAGAAATCTTTAAAAACATAAAAAGAATTGAAGCAAAGCATAAGTATTAACATGACACGTTAAACAATTGAAAAATTAGATATTGGGGGTCCTAGTTTCAGCAAGCTAGACACAGTAGTATAGACCACAGTCCCTAATCATTTATCCAAGAAATTTGAAGCTATTTCATACAGTGAAACCCTATTAATTGTGTAGAAAAAAAAACCCAATCACCTTCGGTCATTCAGGACGGTGGAAATAAAGTGCTGTCACAGCAGAATGCAAACGACATGCCCTCTTTCCAGTGATTTGGGGGGGAGAGACCTCTGCTGCCGACTTCACGCTGCAAATCAAACAACAGCACAACAAGGTAATAATTAGGGACAATAGAACACGTGTAAAACAGAAGTGCCATTTGAAAAAGTAATTACTGTCCGTCACACCCGGACTAGCCAACACCGTTACATCTCCTTGTCACATCTGAAAGTGTACGCTTGTGTTATCCCATGGTTACAGTTTGGTGTAGCGGTCAAGGGCGGTGGACTCTAATCTCGGAGAACCAGGCTTGATTCCTCACTTGCAGCTGCTGGATGACCTTGGGCAAGCCATAGTTCTGACAAGAGCTGTCCTTGAAAAAGAGCCGTTTCTGTCAGAGCTCTCTCAGCCCCACCTACCTCACAGGGTGTCTGTTGTGGGGAGGGGAAGGGAAGGGAGTTTGTAAGCCGCTCTGAGACTCCCTAGTGAAGGGCCGGGTATAAATTCAATCTCTTCTTCTGCTTCTTCTTCTACTACATGGGATAGAAAGCAGGAAGGAGATCCTGTTACGCTGAATGCAGGTTCTAGGATGGGACAGTGCAATGCTACTAGAGACGCCATCGGGCACCGGTGTTTCCTTTCACTCTGCCTCGTCAAAATACTTGAAGAGATGTGCTGGAATGCTACAGCTTTGCATGCTCACCAACGATTAATTTCAATGGGGCCTGCAGAGGAGGGGAATGCCCAAGACTATCACTAAGGCTCTAATGAAGAGGACCCCATAGTTTAGGAGTCTGCAGGTTCCTTTACCGAGCTGACCTTGTCCCAAGGACCCCTCTCTGACCCCTCTGGTCCGCCCCAGTCATGTGAACGTGCCCATTTTGAGCCCCCCCCCTCCCGCCACTTCTCCCCAAAGCGCCTGCTTTGCAGCTGTCCTTTTAAACACCGTGACAGTGAATAGGCTTTAATTATTTAGGATTCCATATAAAACATTAACCGGCTCTTAATTGTTCCAGCTGAACATTTTTTTTTTAAAGAGGAGCCCCCCCCCCGCCCCCTCCGCCTCGCATTTCCAAGGGGAGGCCGTCTCCTGGCCAGGCGATTCTGAATTAGCACTTGGCTGCAGACGCCGGAGTCTTTTTCTTTTCCTTTTCCTATTCCCCCCCATACACACAATTATTATTTCAGATGTACCGCTGCCTAATATTCACTTGGAAAAGGCTCTCCCTCTGCATTTCCTGAGCAGCTGCAGAGAACGGCTTTGAGCTTCGAGGGACTCCGGCCAGCAGCCGCAGCTGAGATGGCTGTTTAAATGGGTCTCTGATGTGCAAGATTGCACTCCCCGCCCCCTCCCCGCAAATCAAAGTTTTCAGTGTGGTAAACTCCAGTATTTGCACTTGCAGGTCCCTTAGGAGGGAAATGTGGGCCCTGTTCTTCATGTGTTTGGCCCCCGTCCTGGGTGTTTCGCCCACGAGGAAGAGCAGAAGAAGAGATTGGATTTATACCCCGTCCTTCGCTACCCAAAGGAGTCTCAGAGCAGCTTACAAGCTCCTTTCCCTTCCCCTCCCCACAACAAACACCCAGTGAAGTAGGTGGGGCTGAGAGAGCTCTGACAGAAATGGCTCTTTTTCAAGGACAGCTCTTATCAGAACTATGGCTTGCCCAAGGTCATCCAGCAGCTGCAAGTGGAGGAGTGGGGAATCAAACCCGGTTCTCCAAGACTAGAGTCTGTGCATTTAACCACTACACCAAACTAGGAGGGAAATGTGTGCCCCTTTCTTCATGTGTCCGGCCCCTGTCCTAGGTGTTTCGCCCATGGAGAAGAGCAGAAGAAAAGAGATTGGGTTTATACCCCGCCCTTTGCTACCCAGAGGAGTCTCAGAGCGGCTTACAAACTCCTTTCCCTTCCCCTCCCCACAACAGACACCCTGGGAGGTCGGTGGGGCTGAGAGAGCTCTTGACAGAAACTGTTCTTTTCCAAGAACAGCTCTGACCAGAACTACGGCTTGCCCAAGGTCATCCAGCAGGTGCAAGTGGAAGAGCGGGGAATCAAACCCAGTTCGCCCAGATTAGAGTCCACGCACTTCACTGCGACCCCAAACTAGAGGGAAATGTGTGCCCCGTTCTTCAAGTGTCCGGCCCCTGTCCTGGGTGCCTTGCCCATGAGGCAAATCCTGCCCTTGCTGGCTGGCAGAGGGGTTGGTGCGGACGGGGCGGCAAAGAAATCAACAGAGCCCCTGTGAAATGCTCCCATCCAACTGAAATAATGATGACGGAACCAGGGTTGCCAGCTCCAGGTTGGGGGATTCCTGGAGATTCAAGGGCGGAGCCCGGGGAGGGAACCCAGCAGGGTTCAATGCCTTAAAGTCCACCTCCAAAAGCAGCCAGTTTCTCCAGGGGAACTGATCTCTGTTGCGTGGAGATCCATTGTAAAAGCGGGAGATCTCCGGGCCCCACCTGGAGGCTGGCAACCCTAACCAGCTTTCTCCTCCGTGGAGGGCCCCGGACTCCTCTATTTGATCCTCAGGACAACGGTGTGAGGGACGTTATGTTGAGAGCATGTGACTGGCCCCAGGTCACCCAGCAAGCTCCCGTGGCAGTGTGGATTTGAACCTGGGTCTCCCAGATTCTAGTCCAACTCTTTAACCACTACGTCACCCTGGCACAGTGGAGCCTCCATATTCAGAGGCAGTATACTTCTGAATATCATAAACTGGAGCCAAACAGCATGAGAAGCCATTGTTTTCTTAAAGAAGAAGAAGAGGAAGAGGAAGAGGAAGAGGAAGAAGAGGAAGAGGAAGAAGAAGAAGAAGAAGAAGAAGAAGAAGAAGAAGAAGAAGAAGAAGAAGAAGAAGAAGAAGAAGAGGAGGAGGAGGAGGAGGAGGAGGAGGAGGAGGAGGAGGAGATTGGATTGATACCCCGCCCTTCACTACCCGAAGGAGTCTCAGAGTGGCTTACAAACTCCTTTCCCTCCCCCTCCCCACAAGAGACACCCTGGGAGGGAGGTGGGGCTGAGAGAGCTCTGACAGAAACTGCTCTTTTTCAAGGACAGCTCTGACAGAACTACGGCTTGCCCAAGGTCATCCAGCAGCTGCATGTGGAGGAGTGGGGAATCAAACCCGGTTCTCCCAGATTAGAGTCCGCGCACTTCACCACTACACCAGACTGGCTCTCTTAAACTGAGATATCAGACCAAGTCCTTGCAGACTGGAAGCTGGACTAAATTATCCTTTGGTCCAGCCTTGTCCTTCAAGAACTTTGTATACTTTTTTGGGGGTATTTTTTTGTATTTTTCGTGTGTGTGTGTGAGCGCCTGTGTGCACCCATGCTCCCTCTAAGCTGTGGAGTCCTGGGAGCAAAAATTCTACTTGGTGAGCTCCTGGCATGAAAGTTGTGAGCGAGTGATTTGGCTAATGCACAAATTAGTTTGCTCTGGAGCCCTCCTTCCTGAGCGAAGACAAAAATGTGTGAGCCGGAGGCTAAAAAACTGTGAGCCAGCTCACACTAACTCAGCTTAGAGGGAACACTGGTGTGCACCCGAAAGTCAAGATGACCCCGGGGTCCTGGAGGATATTCAGTGAGGTGGCTGAGTAAAGCCTGCCCCCGCCTCCCGACTGCTGGCATTCCAAGGAGGTCTCCCATCCAAGTACTTGCCAGAGTCGACCCTGCTTAGCTTCTGAGATCTAACGAGATCGGGCTTGCAGGGCAGGAGCAGGAGCAGGAGCTTTGCATACTTTAAAGCCGTCTGAAATGCTTTTCTAGGGTTTCCAAGCATGAGTCCCATGGGTCCCACCTAAATTCAGTTATGTGACATGCCCACACCGTCTTCTTGCCTGCAGGATTTGCTTAGAAATCTTATATCGCTTTTTTTTTTTAAGTAAGCCTCCCCCCTCCAGTATACTTCCTGGCTCGGATTGCAGCCGGCTGGAGTCAAGACCCCTGTCAGCCATTGCAGAGACCACTTTGGCTTGCGCCGAGTGAGAAATAAGGCTTGTGCCACGAGTGAGAGAGCCGACCTTCCCTTCCGGATCTGCCAGGAGCCCGAAGCCGCCCAGCTCAGATTTACAGCAGAGCCCGGCTTTAATTATGTCCCCATCCACAATCAAGAGAGATGTGATTAAAAGCGTCCCTGGTTGCAACGCAATCACTCGGGGGGCCTGGCATTTTCTCACCCTGTCGGATCGCACACGGAGCCAGTTCCATCCCGTCCAGCTAGTGTTAGCAGTTCCATCTCGTTCAGTTAGTGTTTGAAGAGACTGCTTTCAGACCGAAAACGAGTTTTTTTTTCTGTCTTGAAAAATCCTCAGTTCTGCATGTTTCTGGGGTAGCTTAGTTTGAAAGCTGGTTGCGGAAGGCATAGAAACACAGAACTGGGAAGGGACCCCCTAAGGTCATCTAGCTAACCCCACTGCACAATGCAGGAAATCCACAACCCCTCCCCTCGCTCCCCCAGTGATCCCTGTTCTATGCCCAGAGGAAGGCAAAAAGCATCCAGGATCCCTGGACCAGTTTGGCCTGGAGGGAAATTCCTTCCTGACCTCAAAGTGACAATTGGCGATTCCCCTGGGCATGTCAGAAAGGTCCATGAGAGCCGATTACTGGCTCATCCCTCCCTCTCATGACCTGCCTAAATTCATAGTGAAACAAAGGATCATAGAATCATAGAATGTTAGAGTTGGAAGGGACCTTGCAGGCCATCTAGTCCAACCCCCTGCACTCTGCAGGAACACAGCCGAAACCCCTACATACCTACAACATACCCAAAAGATGGTTGTCCAGTCTCCTCTTGAAAACGTCCAGCGAAGGAGCATCCACCACCTCCTGAGGCAGTCTGTTCCACTGCTCAACCACTCTTACAGTCAGGAAGTTTCTCCTGATATTAAGCCGGTAACGACTCCCTTGTAATTTCCACCCATTAGATCTAGTCTTGCAATCCGGAGCAAGAGAGAATAGATCCACTCCATCTTCTACATGACAGCCCTTCAGATACTTGAAGACTGCCATCATGTCCCCTCTAAACCTTCTCTTTCCCAGGCTAAACATACCCAACTCCCTCAGCCTTTCCTCATAAGACTTGGACTCCAACCCTCTCACCATCCTGGTCGCCCTCCTCTGGACCCGCTCGAGTTTGTCAACATCCTTCCGAAAATGTGGTGCCCAAAACTGGACGCAGGACTCCAGGTGGAAAAGGGAAAGACAAACTCAACCCAAAATATACCGTTCCTGCTCTCTACTTCTGGCTTCCGACCCCGGCTCGATCGGCCCTGCTCCTGGTTTGTGATTTGGATGGTTCCTCTCAACTCCTTGGACTTACCTCTGCCTGCTCGCCAGACCTTGACAATCACGGCCATCGGGAATTATTGTTACTAGCACTTTATTGAGCCGTATAGTTAAAGGATTTCAGAATTGTTTTAATCTAAATTAGTCACGTTTTATTGTAAATTATGTATTGATTTCATGTAAGCCGCCATGAGACGGCTTTGGCTGGGAGGGTAATAAATAAATTAATTAATTTTTTAAAAAATCATTTACCATATTGTTGTAACTCGCCCGGAGCCTTGCGGGAACGCAGGCTAGAAATCGAATCAAATAATAAACAAACTGATGGAAGACTAAGTATGTTGTGAACAGATACATGTGCTGCTTTGAAATATGAACTACCTTTAAAGAAAGGCTTTTTGTAGAAAAAGCCCAGCAGGAACATAACAGGCCACCCCAACAGCAGGAACTCATTAGCATATCAGGCCACACCCATGACAGCACAGCTCATTAGCATTTTAGGCCACACCCCCATGTTACCAGAAGAGTGGTCATCCAGCCACACCCATCTTTTGCTTCTTATTCCATTTACCTTGTTGGTTGTCCAAACCCAGGGCTTTTTTTTGCAGCAGGAACTCCTTTGCATGTTAGGCCACACAGCCCTCATGTAGCCAATCCTAATGAGTTTCTGCTGTTGGGTGTGGCCTGTTATGCTAATGAGTTCCTGCTGGGTGTGGCCAATTCGGGACCCAGCCGGAACTCCATTCCTGCGCGTTCCTGCCCCAAAATAGCCCTGGTTTAAAGAGAAGGCAAAGAGGTATGAGGGGAGGGGCACGAGAGAGCCAGTATTGATGGCTACCTGGGAATAATTCTGGAGGAGTTGTGAAGTTTATCAGCTGTGACAAAAGAAATGGGAGTTTTGAGGCACTAATAAGACTGTATTCGAGCGTAAGCTTTGGGGGACTCGCCCTGGCTCTAATCCACAACAGTTTCTGCTCATATAAAAAATTATGAGTCTTTAATAGGTCTCAAGACTGTTTGGCTACACAAGTGCTCCCTCTGGGCGAGAGCGCCCTCTGCTGTCTGGAGGTTGGATTGACAGGATTCCAGGGATTTCCACGTTCTTCCTTCCCCAGCAGAAAAAAGCCAGAGTCCAGGAGCACCTTACAGACTAACCAAATATGTGGCAGGGGAGGAACTTCCGTGAGTCACGTGACCCACTTCTTCAGATACTCACGAAAGCTCCTTCCCCTGCCACAAATTGTGTTAGTCTTGAAGGTGCTGCTGGACTCTTTTCTGCTGCTATGGACGGACTCACAGAGCACGTTGATGCTTTAGGCATATGGCTATTGAGATGCCCTTAAATAAGAAGTGCTAAAACTTGTAGAATGCAAGGGCTAGTCCCAGATACAAACGGCATAACAGCATAAAAGACTTTCCTGCATACTTGAACGTCAAGAAATATGCCACACATTGTATGCTGTCGATCACTTCTGAAGAAGTCTTTTCTCGAAACGAAGCTGAAGCCAGACTCTTCGTAAAATCTTTGCTATTGCAATCTTCAGAATCTTTGCTATTGTAATCTTCTGAGGTAAATCTTTGTATTCAGCATTGTATCTCAATTCTTACTGTTCTTCTAACTAAATTGCATTTGTTAGCGACTCCCCAGTTTGCATTTGTTGTTTCAGACTCACACGGCTTCCCATCTTGACTTGTCTCCCTTCCCCGGTGACCCTCAGTGTGCTGCCATGGGTCCAGTGGCGCCCACTGGTGTGTTTCTGGGTATCCGCTTGCTTCTCCCCCAGAGCAAAGAAGCAACCCTGCTATTATATATTGGGATTGAATCATCCCTGATTGAATCACCCCAGAGACTGGCTGAGCTTGGAGCACAAGAACAATAGCTGACCAGGATTCTGAAAGTAACCCAGTCAAGTAAGTAATGTTATGTAAATAGCCTATCACTGGGAGTGGGGTGTGTTTGGATGTGGCAATTGCATGCTATCTAACAGAGCTGAGGCTCTGGGGTCTTGTCTTGTGCTTGCTGAAATCACAAATAAAATTGTGCTGATCTCTAGATTTGTCTGTTCATCCACGGAACCCATTATTTGAACAATCGTAGGATGCATTAACAGAAGCCTTGTGTCCCAATCACGAGAGGTGGTCGTTCCGCTCTATTCTGCTCTGGCCAGGCCTCACCTGGAGTCCTGTGTCCAGTTTGGGGCACCACATTTTAGGAAGGATGCTGACAAGCTCGAGCGTGTCCAGAGGAGGGCAACCAGGATGGTGAGAGGGTTGGAATCCAAGTCTTATGAGGAAAGGCTGGAAGAGCTGGGTATGTTTAGCCTGGGAAAGAGGAGGCTTAAAGGGGACATGATGGCATTCTTTAAGTATCTGAGGGGCAGTCATGTAGAAGATGGAGCAGATCTATTCTCTCTTGCTCTGGATTGCAAGACTAGATCTAATGGGTGGGAATTACAAGGGAGTCGTTACCGGCTAGATATCAGGAGAAACTTCCTAACTGTCAGAATGGTTGAGCAGTGGAACAGACTGCCTCAGGAGGTGGTGGGTGCTCCTTCCCTGGACGTTTTCAAGCGGAGGCTGGATGGGTATCTTTCGGGTATGTTGTAGGGCTCTCTTTCGGCTACGCTCCTGCAGAATGCAGGGGGTTGGACTAGATGACCTGCAAGGTCCCTTCCAACTCTAACATTCTATGACTCTATGACACCTGCTTTCCTCTGCTTCACCAGGACAGGACGCTCTGTGGAAGAGCACAGGGGGCAACGACATTGTGTCTGTATATGGACCACCTGTTTGGTAACAGAGAACCTTCACATTTAGAGGTATCTCGCCGAGCAAATTAGGGCTGCCAACTCAGGGACAGGAATCGGATATTCCTGGAGATTTGAGCCTGGAGTCTGGGGAAGAGCAGGGTTTGGGGGGGGAGAGACCTCAGCAAAGTATAACAGCATGCAGCCCAGCCTCTGCTTTCTCCAGATCAGCAGTAATTCCGGGAGAGCTCCAGCCATCACCTGGAGGTTGGCTACCTGTTATGTGTGGCATTAATACTTACAGTTAAGTTGCCTGGGCTTCAGTCATAGCTCCATGGAGCTCCTCAAATGCACGCTCTGATTGGCTACTTTGCACAGTGGGCCAATCAGAGCTTAGGGATGGTTTTGGAGGGAGCAACCGCCGTTGGTCGTTATCGACAAGTTATGATTGGTGTTTGACGTCCTAGGGGGCACGGTTGCATAGGCCCAAAGAGTATAAATTGAGCTAGCTTCTGTGGTGTTGGTGGTGTTGGTTGTCCTTGTTAATAACACTGAATCACTTGTTTAAGAGCTGCCTCAAGACAGATATTTTACTTTCCCACTCCCAGCATCTTCCGCAGCAGTGCAAAGGATGAGAACATAAGAACATAAGAGAAGCCAATGTTGGATCAGGCCAATGGCCCATCCAGTCCAACACTCTGGGTCACACAGTGGCCTCCCAGTGCCCTCCAGCACCAGAATAGCGTGCTCACCTGCCCCAGACTGAGAGCTCCCATCTATACCCTGTGGCTAATAACCACTGATGGACTTCTGCTCCATATGTTTATCTAATTCCCACTTGAAAATGTCCATGCTAGTAGCTGCCACCACCTCCTGTTCATAGGGCTCACTCCCCGAATTGCACAGCGGAGACTCATGAGACTGCAGAACCCCCATGGTGCATTTGCTTTGTGGAAGATCACCTTGGGCTGCCCTTGATCCCCCCCCCCCGGGGTCTGGGGGGGACCGTGAAAAGACTCCTGGTAATGGATTGGGGGCTTTTCAATCCCCGCGCAGACTGTCAAACGGGTTCCGATCCGTTACTGTTAGCGAGAGGGCATTGCTGCTGTCTGAACTAATAAGGAGATTTTTCACTGTGTCATTTCTGAAGTCGAAGGAGCTGTCAAACAAGCCTCCTGATAAATAGCCACTCGGCAGAGTTCCCGAGTTTGTCATTGCACCGACCGTACTATTAAGTCCTCCCCCCAGCTGTGTGTCTCTCCCCCCCCAGCCGCGCGGATGAATGTTCCACAGCGAGAGATTTCTGCCTAATGGAATGAGCAGGGCTTGTTTCGGATCCAGTCCCCGGTGCGGCTCTTTCGGCCCCAGTGAGTTTCGGCACAGCAGGGCGGCTTTGAAAGAGCAAACAGGCACTTAGCAGGAGAAGAGAAGACTGACTCCTGCCACTGAGCTTAGTTATTATTTCTATGTCCTTGATTGATACCCTGTCCTTCCCCCTCCCCACCCCCGGATGGGGGACCCAAAGCTGGAGACACCGTTCACCTCCCTGCCTTTCTAACCTCACGCCAGCTCTATGAGGATGGTTAGGCCGAGAGTGTGTGACTGGCTGGTCTGAGGTCACCCGGGAAGCTTCTGTAATAGAGCGGGGATTCGAACCTGGGTCTCCCTGCCATTACATCACAACTCTGGAAAACAACGGTGTGCATTTTAAACCACAGGGGCTCTCTGGTTTCCCCTTGTACACGTTTTAGTGTAGTGAGCCAGTTTGGTGTAGTGGTTAAGTGCGCAGACTCTAATCTGGGAGAACCGGGTTTGATTCCCCCACTCCTCCACTTGCACCTGCTGCTGATGTGACCTTGGGTCAGTCACAAGCTCTGGCACAGCTGTTCCTGAAAAAGCAGTTTGTGTCAGAGTTCTCTCAGCCCCACCTACCTCACAGGGTGTCTGTTGTGGGGAGGGGAAGGGAAAAGGAGTTTGTAAGCCACTCTGAGATTCCAAGTGAGGGACGGGGTATAAATCCAATCTCCTCCTCCTCCTCCTCCTCCTCCTCCTCCTCCTCCTCCTCCTCCTCCTCCTCCTCCTCCTCCTCCTCTTCTTCTTCTTCTTCTTCTTCTTCTTCTTCTTCTTCTTCTTCTTCTTCTTCTTCTTCTTCTTCTTCTTCTTCTTCTTCTTCTTCTTCTTCTTCTTCTTCTACCTCACAGGGTGTCTGTTGTGGGGAGGGGAAGGGAGAGGAGTTTACAAGCCGCTCTGAGACTCTAAGTGAAGGACAGGGTATAAATCCAATCTCCTCTTCTTTGCTGGGAATCTAACTCTGCTAGATCCAGATATTTGCTGGGAATCTAACTCTGCTAGACATGGGACATCCCGCAGATTCTTGAATGGCCTTGAGGACAACTTCATCTCTCAGAAGGTGGAGGTGGGAACCAGAGGATCTGCTATCCTAGATTTAATTCTGACTAACAGGGAAGAACTGGTTGATGAAGTGAAGGTGGTGGGTTTCTTGGGGAATAGTGACCATGTCAGCTTGGAATTTGACATAGAGAAGACTGTGAAACCAGGACGTTGCAGAACTCATATCCTGGACTTCAGGAAAGCTGATTTCAATAAACTCAGAGATCTAATAGGTAGGATCCCATGGCTGGAAATGCTGAAGGGAAAATCTGCACAGGAAGGATGGGTGATGCTGAAAAATGAAGTGCTTAAGGCACAATCTCAAACTGTTCCGGTAAGAAAGAAAGGTGGGAGATGGTTAATGAAGCCAAGGTGGCTGAACAAGGAACTCTCTGAGGAGCTGAAACTAAAAAGGGAAATGTACAGGAAATGGAAGGAGGGTCAGATTACTGAGGGTGAATACAAGACACAAGCACAAATCTGTAGGAATGGTGTCAGAAAGGCTAAAGCACAGATGGAGCTGAGGCTTGCAAGGGATACAAAATATAACAAGAAAAATTTCTATGCCTATGTTCGGAGCAAAAAGAGGAACAGGGATGGAGTAAGCTCATTGCTAGGGGAAGATGGTCAAGCCTTAACAAGGGATGAAGACAAAGCGGAATTACTCAACTCTCACTTTGCGTCGGTCTTTAACCGTAAAGTGAGCTGTATACAAACTGAAGAATGCAGGGCATATGAAGGAAAGGGGAACTGCCAGTTCAGAATAAGTAAAGAAATGGTTAGAGAACATCTAGCTGCCTTAAATACTTTCAAATCTCCAGGGCCGGATGGCTTGCATCCGAGGGTGCTAAAAGAAATTGCAGATGTTATTTCAGAGCCTCTGGCTATAATCTTTGAGAGGTCCTGGAGTACGGGTGTTGTGCCAGAAGACTGGAGAAGAGCAAATGTTGTCCCAATCTTCAAGAAGGGGAAAAAGACGGACCCAGGAAATTATAGGCCTGTCAGTTTGACATCAATACCTGGGAAAATTCTGGAGCAGATTATTAAACGCTCTGTCTGTGAACACCTTGAACCAAAAGAGTTAATTGGTAATAGCCAACATGGGTTTATGAAGAATAAGTCATGCCAGACTAACCTTATCTCCTTTTTTGACAGAGTTACTAAAATGGTTGACTCTGGCAATGCCATGGATATAGTGTATCTAGATTTCAGTAAAACATTTGACAAAGTTTCTCATGATATCCTTGAGGATAAGCTGGTTAAGTGTGGGCTGGATGGAGCAACCGTTGGGTGGATTCATGGTTGGTTGAAAAATCGTACCCAACGAGTGCTCGTAAATGGCTCTGCGTCTACGTGGAGGGAAGTCTCGAGTGGAGTACCACAGGGCTCGGTCCTGGGCCCGGTATTATTCAATGTTTTTATAAATGACCTGGATGAAGACATAGAGGGGATGCTTATCAAATTTGCAGATGACACGAAGTTGGGTGGGATTGCTAATTCTGAAAAAGACAGTCAGGATTCAGAAGGATCTTGATAGGCTGGAACAGTGGGCTGAGACAAATAAAATGAATTTCAGTAGAGATAACTGCAAAGTCCTACACTTAGGTACAAAAAATCAAAGGCACAGATATAGAATGGGAGGGACTCGGCTTGACAGCAGCACATGTGAAAGGGATCTAGGTGTTATGGTTGATCACAAGCTAAACATGAGCCTGCAGTGTGATGTGGCTGTGAAGAAAGCTAATGCAATCTTAGGATGCATTAGCAGATGCATTGTGTCCAGATCACGGGAGGTGGTAGTTCCGCTGTATTCTGCTATGGTCAGGCCCCACCTGGAGTACTGTGTCCAGTTTTGGGCACCACATTTTCGGAAAGATGTTGACAAACTCGAGCGGGTCCAGAGGAGGGTGACCAGGATGGTGAGAGGGTTGGAGTCCAAGTCTTATGAGGAAAGGCTGAGGGAGTTGGGTATGTTTAGCCTGGGAAAGAGAAGATTTAGAGGTGACATGATTGCAGTCTTCAAGTATTTGAAGAGCTGTCATGTAGAAGATGGAGTGGATCTATTCTCTCTTGCTCCGGATCGCAAGACTAGATCTAATGGGTGGAAATTACAAGGGAGTCGTTACCAGCTTAATATCAGGAGAAACTTCCTGACTGTAAGAGTGGTTGAGCAGTGGGACAGACTGCCTCGGGAGGTGGTGGATGCTCCTTCGCTGGACGTTTTCAAGAGGAGACTGGACAACCATCTTTTGGGTATGTTGTAGGTATGTAGGGGTTTCGGCTGTGTTCCTGCAGAGTGCAGGGGGTTGGACTAGATGGCCTGCAAGGTCCCTTCCAACTCTAACATTCTATGATTCTTCTTCTTCTTCTTCTTCTTCTTCTTCTTCTTCTTCTTCTTCTTCTTCTTCTTCTTCTTCTTCTTCTTCTTCTTCTTCTTCTTCTTCTTCTTCTTCTTCTTCTTCTTCTTCTTCTTCTTGTGTTAGATTGAGACCAAGCGTCCTCCTCCTCCTCTGCATGGGGCCATTCTTTTGCCTCTGATCAGCATCAGTCTGCTTCTCTTTCAGGGCCCACTGCGATCTGTCGACAAGATGGCCTGCTAACCAACGCCATCTGTGCACCAAGCCCATGGAGAGGAAGGGACAGTCTACATGGCCAAGCTCCTGTCCGGTTCTATGAAGACCAGCCGGAGGGGAAACTGGCATCAAATATGCAGAATCCGCTAGGAAAAACACCATCCAAAAATTGCCAAGAATTATATGAATTATATGTATCACAAATTATCCCTATTCCGCAAGTTACAATATTAAAGTTGGTGGAGTCACAACATCAAAAATAAGCGTCGTTGTTCAGTCACACAGTCGAGTCCGACTCTTCGCAACCCCATGGACCGCAACATGCCAGGCCCTCCTGTCTTCCGTCATGCTACGGAGTTCGCTTAATTTCATGTTTGTTGCATCGATGGCACTGTCTAACCATCTCATCCTTTGCCGTCCCCTTCTTCTTTGACCTTCCATCTTTCCCAGCATCAGGGTCTTCTCCAGTGAAGGCTCCCTTCTCGTTTGGTGGCCAAAGTCTTTGAGCTTCAGCTTCAGTATCTGCCCTTCCATGGAACAGTCGGGGTTGATTTCTTTTAGGATTGACTGATTCGATCTCCTTGCAGTCCAAGGGACTCTCAAGAGTCTTCTCCAGCACCATAGTTCAAAAGAATCTACTCTTTGGTGCTCGGCCTTCCTTTTGGTTCAGCTCTCGCAGCCATACTGTTAGCCCAGCCGCCTTTATTGGGCTATTTCTGGACTGTTTTATGCTGTTATGAACCTGAGAGTGTTCCAGCCAAGAGACTGTATAATAAAGCGCCATGGGGAAAAGCCCAGAGAAGGAACAGAGGCCAGGCCAGGACTATGAGATGCTGGCTAAAGCCACTCCAGAGGATCCCCGTAGCCTGCTTGCCGGGTGTCACATATTACAGTCACAGGTTTACACTCAAACAAAAGACTCTTGCATACAGGCCAGACTCTCTGTCTCCATTATAAAGGGATTAACCCCCCTTATGTGCCAACACACACGTTTCTCATGGAGGATCCGCCCGGAAACTGAAGAGCCATTCTTCTTTGTTCCAACTTCCTCTTTCCATGCTCCCAGGTGACCACTGGTCAAGATAGCCACTAGTATTTGAAATTTATCCTAACAACCAATCCCTAGCTAACAGGGAGTGTCTTCAGGTGTAAGCCGCCTGGCCTTCCACGCCCATCGCTCGAGAGGTTTTAAAAACACACACACGCTTCTCAGAGCTCTCTCTGCCTCGCCTACCCCCCCCACCAACGACCTCTCTCAGCCTGCTTTGTACCTCTTACGTCCAGCTTACTCTCCCCAATCCTCACCTCGCTTTAAGGCTCCATTCTGCAGCTGGAGTAACGCACGTGTGCTTAGCCGGCCTAATACGCGTGCTCCCCATTTTCCTTCCATACTCTTCCCCCCTCCTCAACCTCCTGCTGGAAGATTTCAGGAGCTGCATATTCCAGAGGTAATATCACCCATCATCAATTCAATACCTGCTCATGCGAATGTGCTATTTATTTCTTGCCTGCTTTTATTTAGTCTCTTGTATGCCAGTGTGTGTGTGATTGTATGTGTTCTGCTGAATATTATTACACAGTAAACAAAAGATTTATTGTACTCCTGTCTCTCGCCTCTTTGCTGGGAAATAGTGTGGCAGCCCATCCTTCGTATACACAGACCAAAGAATCCCAATATTAAAAACTGTCCCAAATGCTCTATTAATTATAGATCAGAGCATTTCGGCTAACAATACAGTACTACTGGGAATACCATCACTTTGACCATGCAGACTTTTGTTGGCAGGGTGATGTCTCTGCTTTTTATCATGCTGTTTAGGTTTGCCATTGCTTTCCTCCTCAGGAGCAGGCGTCTTTGAATTTCATGGCTGCAGTCACCATTTGCAGTGATCTTGGATCCCAGGAATGCGAAGTCTGTCACTGCTTCCACGACTTCCCCTTCTATTTGCCAAGGAGTGATGGGCCCAGATGCCATGGTCTTAGTTTTTTTGATGTTGAGTTTCAAGCCAATTTTTGTGCTCTCCTCTTTCACTCAGAGCAAGAGGCTATTGAGGTCTTCTTCACTTTCTGCCATTCGAGTGGCATCGTCTGCATATCTGAGGTTGTTGATGTTCTTCCCAGCAATCTTAATTCCGGCTTGTGATGCATCCAGGCCGGCATTTTGCATGATGTACTCTGCATATAAATTAAATAAGCAAGGTGACAATTTACATCCTTGTCGTACACTACAGCTATAAACAAGGCTTAAAGTAGGAAACGTCCTCCTTCAAAAATTAAATGTCCATGCAGTCTGTACAACTTGGTAGGAGGAATCCACACTAACAAAGCTTTTCACAAACAGCCTTTGCAGAAACGCCCCTTCCAGATACTTAAAAGGAGACGTTTCCAACCACTTCAGTTTGCCAGCTGCACAGTTGGAACCCGATTTCTACCATTTCTCCTGATAGCAAGGTTCACAGTGTAAAGAGCAAATCATAGGGAAACGGGGGCATCTTTCTGAAATGTTCTCTGACATTTTTTTGCGTTCGCGGTGGTAGCCAGGAGAGGTGTGAGTTTTAAGATTTGGTAGAGAAAATGTCTAACAGTTTACGTTTGATATATAGTTTTCGGGTGGGTAGCTAGATTGGTCTGCAATAGAAAGGCAAGATTTGTGTGGAGTTAAGAGACCAAGAAGAGATTTGGGGGATGAGCTTTCAAGCATTTAAGCTCCGCTACGAGATGAAGGGCGCTTCGGCTCTTGGAACCTTGTCTCCTGGGAAACGTGTTGGTCTTTAAGGTGCTTTCGGACTTGAATCTTGCTCATTTAACATATGTTCTGGGCAATGTTCCCTCTATGCTGTGGAGTCTTGGGAGCAAAAATTATACTTTGTGAGCTCCTGGCATAAAAGTTGTGAGCAAGCGATTTGGCTGCTGCATAAATTTAGTTTGCTCTGGAGCCATCCTTCCTGAGCTAAGACAAAAATGGAGGCTAAGAAACTGTGAGCTAGCTCACACTAACTCAGCTTAGGGGGAACATTGGTTCTGGGCAGCAGGAACTCATTAGCATAATAGGCCACACCCAACAGCAGAAATGTATTAGCCTATTAGGTCACACCCCCTGGCAGTACAGCTCATTAACATATTAGGCCACACCCCCATGTTGCCAGAAGTGTGGTCATCCAGCCACACCCACCTTTTGCTTCTTATTCTGTTTACCTTGTTTGTTGTCAAAACCCAGGGCTCTTTTTGGAGCAGGAACTCCTTTGCATGTTAGGCCACACACCCCAAATGTAGCCAATCCGAATGAGTTTCTGCTGTTGGGTGTGGCCTATTATGCTAATGAGTTCCTGTTGGGCGTGGCCATCTCAGGAGCCAGCTGGAACTCCGTTCCTGTTCCTTCCTGCCTAAAAATTGCCCTGGTTCTGGATGCCTTTAGGATTATCCAAGATCCTGGTGGCAGTTGGTGTTCTCCTGGGATTAACGCTGATCTCCAGGTGGCAGAGACCATCAGCTCACCTGGAGAAAATAATTGCTTTGGAAATTGGACTTTATGACATGATACCCCATGGAGGTCCCTCTCACCCCCCCCCAAATATCCAGGTATGTCCTAACCTGGAGCTGACACCCCTAAATGCACAGTTGCTGGACCCAAAACCTTTAGGACAGGGGTATCAAACATGTGGCCCTGGGGCTGGATCAGGCCCCTGGAGGGCTTCTCTCAGGCCCCCTCTGTAACTGGCTGTCTCCTGCTTCTTCTTCCAGTTCTGCTGCTGCTGCGTCATCGTAGGTTTGCAGCTTACAGATACACACCTGAATAGCACACTCAAGATTACGGCAGCACAGAAATATTGATGCAATAATTCAGAGCAAGAGGTGTCAGTTACCAGGCACTGTTAAATAAGCAAAATATTGCAAGAGGGCTAATGTTTCAAGCATGTTTTTATTTTAAGTTAAAAAAAAAACCTTTGTGTTTGTGTCCTTTATAAAGTTTATATCTCCGCTCCCTGGCATTACATTTTATGACACACACGTGGCCCGGCCTGACAAGGTCTCATTTATGTCAGATCCGGCCCTCGTAACGAATGAGTTCGACACCCCTGGGCTAGGACCAGGCTGGCTCTAAAAATCAGAGGAACAAATGAGCATTAATTAATTAATTAAATTTTTATCCCGCCCTCCCAGCTGAGGACGGCTCAGGACGGCTTACAAACAGATAAAATCCCCATAATAGAGTCATGATGAAATGACATACATTAATAAATACAACGTTAAAATTCTGTTCTGGGCAATGCTGTGGAGTCTTGGGAGCCAAAATTCTACTTTGCGAGCTGCTGGCATTACAGTGGTGAGCGAGCGGTTGGGCTGCTGCATAAATCAGTTTGCTCTTCTGGAGCCATTCCTTCCAGAGCTAAGACAAAAATGTGTGAGCTATAGGCTAAAAATCTGTGAGCCGGCTCACACTAACTCAGCTTAGAGGGAACACTGGCTGGGACTGTGGGAAGGGGGCTTTTCCGGCCACATAGGGGCCTGCCGCTGTCCCCCCCGGCTGGAGCAAGCTGCCTTCCAGAGACGCAAGACCACGGCCGTCTCTGCGGCACCTTCATCCCCGAGAATGGAGTCATTTGTCTGCCGTAATAAATTCTATAACAAAGCAATGAATCACCAGGAATAAATCTGAAATATTGCAAGAGGAGAGAGCTGGATGCCGGTGATTTATAGCCTGCAAACGCCATGTGTCTTCCTGGGCCGGCGGCGAGGAGGGAGGGTGTCCTCGGGGAGTTGTGTCAATGCCGATGAGGTCTGAATCCAGCCTTCCTGCTCGCTTGGTCTGAGACACACAGTTATTTAGAGAGGCGTCAGGACTGTTCTTTCAGCCGCCCTTTCGGTGGCCTTGGCGTCAGAGCCATTCCTGTCATGGCAGCCATCTAGAAATGCCCACGTCTGGAACCCAAAACCATGTGTTTTTCTCCTTCTCCCCAAATGCTAGAACTCGAGGGCCTCCAATGAAGCTGACGGGCAGTAGGTTCAGGACGGACAAAGGGAAATACTACTTTACAGAGAGAGTGATTAAAATGTGGAATTTGCTGCCAGAGGATGTGGTGATGGCCACAGGAACAAAAAACTTTAAAAAGAGGTCAGATAGATTGAAGGAGGATAGGTCTCTCAATGGCTACTAGCCATGGCAACTGAGGGGCGCTAACCCTCTGAACCCCAGAGGCAGCAAAGATTGGCTTCCTTGGGGGGAAAACAGAGCTGGAACCTCTGGGTTTTGTGAGAATCTAGTCCAGAAGACAGCCCGTTACCTGAATCCAGCTGATCTGGCCTCCTGTGGCCACACCATGGTAACATCAAGACTAGACTACTGTAATGCACTAGAATCATAGAGGTGGAAGGGATCCCCCAGGGTCATCTAGTCCAACCCCCTGCACAATGCAGGAAATTCACAAGTACCTCCTCCTCATACCCCAGTGACCCCTGCTCCATGCCCAGAAGAGGGCAAAACCCCCAAACCCTCCAAGATCCCTGGGCAAACCACCCTGGAGACAAATTGCTTCCTGACCTCAAAGTGGCCGTCAGCATTTCCCTGGGCGTGTAAGAAAGGGCCACGAGAACTAAGCTCTGAGGCAACCCCTTCCTGCCCTCCCTTCTCATGACCTGCCTAAGTTCACAGAATACGCATTGCTGTCAGAGGGCCATCTAGCCTCTGCTTGAACACCTCCAAAGAAGGAGAGCCCAACACCTCCGGAGGAAGCCTGTTCCAGTGAGGAACCGCTCTGTCAGGAAAATCTTCCTAATGTTTGGCCAAAAACTCTCTGGACTTAATTTCAACCTGTCGGTTCTGGTCTGACCTTCTGGGGCAGCAGAAAACAACTCCACACCACCCTCTAGATGACAGCCCTTCAAGTACTCGAAGATGGTGATCATATCACCTCTCCGTCGTCTCCTCTCCAGGCTAAACGTAGGCAGCTCCAGAACCAGTTTGGTTTAGTGGTTGGGAGCCCGGACTCTAATCTGGGAGGACCAGGTTTGATTCCCCACTCCTCCTCCACACGCAGCTGCTGGTGTGACCTTGGGTCAGTCATAAGTTCTCTCAGAGCTGTTCTCTCAAGGGCAGTCCTAGAGAGAGCTCTCTCAGCCCCACCTACCTCACAGGGTGTCTGTTGTGGGGAGGGGAAGGAAAGGGAAAGGAGATTGTAAGCTGCTCTGGGACTCCTTCAGGTAGTGAAGGGCGGGGTATAAATGCAATCTCTTCTCTTCTGCAACCCTTCCTGCCATCCTCCGTAGGCCACTCCTCCCCTCAAAGTTGACTTGGAGACTCCAGTTGGAATAGACCACTGCAGCTTGGTTATCGCTAGAAGCGAGATGAAACGTGCTTATTACTTCCCATTCTGCCGTCACTCCAGCGGCTGCCCATCAGTTCCCAGGCTCAGCTCAAGGTATTGGCTACTGCATACCCTTCAGGGTCCCAGTCCCCCATATCTGGGAACTGCCTCTCCTCCTGTGCTCTGCCCCGGTAGCGTCCCACACCTGAGCAGGGCATGCTGCCAGTGATCAGCCTGCAAACGGGCAAGGTCAACAACTGTGATAGCTGCACATTTTCCACAGTGGTCCCCACCTTATGGAATGGACCTACCTGAGGAGGTCCGGAAGGAGCCCACCGTCCCAGCTTTCTGCAAAACTGAATTATTCGGGGGGGGAGGGGGCTTTTATTACACAGGTAATAGGCAACCCTCCCTCTAAGCTGTGGAATCCTGTGAGCACAAATTCTACTTTCTGAGCTGCTGGCATTAGAGTTGTGAGCGAGCGATTTGGCCGTTGCATAAATTAGTCTGCTCCGGAGCCATCCTTCCCTGAGCGAAGACAAAACTGTGTGAGCCGGAGGCTACAAAACTGTGAACTGGCTCACACTAACTCAGCTTAGAGGGAACACTGGGATTATACTGTAATGACATGTTTTTTTTTCCAGAAAGACCTTTGGTAAAAGGATAGGAATATACTACTGTGTACTGCCCGTTGTGGTAAGGATGCGCTTCCTAAGTAATTCCTGGATTGTGTTACAAATCACGTTCCAACGCTCATGCTCTGTTTCAGCGCTTGTGTCCATATATCTGTTCTCCCCCCACACACCTGGATTACTGCAATCCAAACCCCTATTGCGCAGTTTAATGGACGTCCCGTCCTATCGATCGTATCGATTTGCACTGAGTAATTTGCCTTGAGTCTCAAGGAGAAAAGTGGGCCATAAATAACGGCAATAAATAAGTCCCGCGCCCTCGAGAATTCTTCATGAAATATTAAGGGTTATGGGGGAAACGCCCACACTCGTCGGGTCTTTGTTCCCCAAACGTGGGGGAAGGGAGGGAAGTTTGATAGGGACCCTGGTGGGTGGCCAGGGAGGCTGCTGGTATTGAAAGAAGCCGGGGGTAGGGGGCAGAGGCAGCTCGGCTTGAGTCCAGCGAGTCTTTTCCTTCATTATCGAGCCGGCCCTGCCTGTGACGGCTGCCAGCTGCCAGGTACGGCCTGTAGGTTTCCTGGAAACACAACTGATCTCCAGAGATCATTTCATCTGGAGAAAATGGCTGTTTTGGAGGCGGGGGGGCTCTATGGCGTTATACCTTGCCACGGTCCCTTTCTCCCCAGATGCTTCCACCCTCAGGCTCTATCCCAAATGTCCAGGAATTTCCCAACCCGGAGGTGGCATCCTTCTCTCACTTTAGAATGGAACACACAGGGGATTCAACAGACTGAGGCCGGGCCGGACAGCTCAGGGAGGGTCTTAGCTGTGGGATAAGAACTTTCTGGTCATTCGGAATGCGTGGGGGAAAACTCTCTTTTACCGAGTTCCGGTAAAAGAACTCGCCAGGCACGCCTTTGGGAACTTCGACAATGCCCGCCCTTCTGCAGATTATTATGTAACCCTGACTCTACTATATAGGTCCAACATTCTTTTGACCATCACTGCTTTTAACTGAAGCAACATTTTTTGGAGCATTTGGCCATACAATCTTTGAGAAGAAAAAATATATAATTGACCAGAGAGGAGTACCCCTGGACATGTGATTGTACTGGAGGCCTCATTTGCAATTTTGTCTTTTTCTTCCTTGCCCAGTGGGTAAACTTTGGAACCTTTGTTTTCTGGTCTTTATGGATTCTAAACTTTCTGTATGTATGATTGTATGCATTTCTGTTTATATAATAGCCAATGTGTTCCATATGTATTTTGTATTAGACCTCTGAAGAAGGCCTGCTCAGGCCGAAACGCGTCAGGTCTTTCTTATCAGCCCTTGTGTATATTTTTATAATTTTTTATGAGGTATGAATGGGCCTTTATATAGGAGCTTGTGATCAGCCAGAACACCCAGATCCCTTCCACATGTGCTGCTGTCAAGCCAAGTCCCTCCCATTCTATATCCATGCCTTTGATTTTTTTGTACCTAAGTGTAGGACTTTGCGCTTATCTCTGCTGAAATTCATTTTATTTGTCTCAGCCCACTGTTCCAGCCTATCTAGATCATTTTGAATCCTGACTCTGTCTTCTTCAGAATTAGCAATATCATGCATTAACAGAAGCATTGTGTCCAGAACATGGGAGGTGGTAGTTCCACTCTATTCTGCTATGGTCAGGCCTCGCCTGGAGTACTGTGTCCAGTTTTGGGCACCACATTTTAGGATGGATGTTGACAAGCTCGAGCGGGTCCAGAGGAGGGCAACCAGGATGGTGAAAGGGTTGGAATCCAAGTCTTATGAGGAAAGGCTGAAAGAGTTGGGTCTGTTTAGCCTGGGAAAGAGAAGGCTTAGAGGGGACATGATTGCAATCTTCAAACATCTGAAGGGCTGTCATGTAGAAGACGGAGCAGATCTATTCTCTCTTGCTCCGGATTGCAAGACTAGATGTAATGGGTGGAAATTACATGGGAGTCATTACCAGCTAAATATCAGGTGAAACTTCCTAACTGTACGAGTGGTTGAGCAGTGGAACAGACTGCCTCGGGAGGTGGTGGATGCTCCTTCGCTAGATATTTTCAAGCTGAGGCTGGATGACCATCTTTCAGGTATGTTGTAGGGCTGTCTTTCGGCTATTCTCCTGCAGAGTGCACGGGGCTGGACTAGATGACCTGCAAGGTCCCTTCCAACTCTAACATTCTATGATTCTATGTTCTCTGGCTGATCTTGGGAAGGACATTTGTGATCCCTGCACAGGTGGGCCACGCTGTGGCCTGGGACAGCCAGAGCAGGTTTGGGTGCAGCCAAACCTGGAAAATTGTCTCCACAGCGCATTCTCTCTAGGCCTGGACCTCAGAGCTTGCAAGCGGGAGAAAGACTCGTCTCTCTCGGCTTTAAATCACTGGCTGCTACGCAGGTCAGGAGAGCTGCAAAATGCTGCTTTCAGCTCCTCAAATAAAACATTTCCCTTTGCCAGCTGCCTCCGACTGCCTCTTTGTACAGGAATTCTTGCAGCTACTGGAGATTCATAGCCAGTCTTCTAAAGCCACCTGCTGGAGATATTTAGCACTCTTCATTATATAAACACAGGTCTTTTCACCTCTGTGCCGACTCGGACAGCTAGGTCAGCCGTCCACACACACCCCGTCCAGAGACCCTGGCGTTTAACTTTATTTATTTTAAAATCTGTGTCCTGAACTTTCCCCCTTACAGACTTTCGCGTGGTTCAGAGTTTCTTAAAACAATATCTATAAAGGAAGCCGTCCCCCTTGTCCAAGGTCACAAAGCTACAGAATCACACTCAATAGAGATTCTCTCGAATAATAATTTAACAATTTATATGTTAAATACTGTTTTAATATTGACATCGGAAGAGCCCTGCTGGATTAGAACAGTGAGGATCGATCTAGTCCAGCATCCTGTTTCACACAGTGGCCAACCAGTTCCTCTGGAGGGCCAACAACAGGGCAGAGAGGCCAAGGCCTTCATAGGAACATCAGAAGAGCCCTGCTGGATCAGACCAGTGAGGGTCCATCTAGTCCAGCCTCCTGCCCCACACAGTGGCTGACCAGTTCCTTTGGACAACCAACAACAGGACAGAGAGGCTGAGGCCTTCCTAAGAACATCAGAAGAGCCCTGCTGGATCAGGCCAGTGAGGGTCCATCTAGTCCAGCATCCTGCCTCACTCACTGGTCAACCAGTTCCTCCGGAGGCCCAAAAACAGCGATAGAGGAAGAGAGATGAACCTCCCTGGGGAGGCGGCTCCAATATTTCAGTGCCAGCAGGTGAAATCTTGATTCATAAGCCTCCTAGAGTCGTGATGAAAAGTGGGTTATATAAACATTTCAATAAATCCATGAAAGAGACGGGGAAGGTCTGGTGTCACGAAAGACCTCGCCCTTCTCTGTTTTGACTTTTATTTACCTCCTCGCGCTGGTAACAATCACAAGCCCCCAGCCACACCCAAAACTGGAGTTGTGCGGGGGGGGGGGGAAACGTTCTCCCAGAATAATGGGGTATGTAATTAAACTTTCCATCTGTCCTTGGGCAGAGACATCTGGTGTGCCAATAAACAAGAGGCAATTCCGTGAGCAGCAGGCGGAAAGGCAAAGGGAATCTCCCCAACGCTCTCTCCAAGCCAGCTTGATCTTTCACAGGTAGCCGTCGGCATAACCTTGCTACAGTCCTGGGGATGCCAACCTCCAGGCAGGAGAAGGGAGTACAAACCCCGTGTAGCTGCTCTAAAATAGAAACTTTATTAACAATATTATCAGATGTCCTGAAGACTACAAATTTAACAATCAATGTTACAACACAAACATACAGCAGAAAAATCATAACACTGAAGGAGCCATGCAGTATAAATTGATGTATAAACAGCAGGGCTATTTCTGGGCCGGAACGCACAGGAACGGAGTTCTGGCTGGCTCCTGAGTTGGCCACGCCCAGCAGGAACTCATTAGCATAGTAGGCCACACCCAACAGCAGAAACTCATTAGGATTGGCCACATGAGGGGTGTGTGGCCTAACATGCAAAGGAGTTCCTGCTCCAAAGAAAGCCCTGGGGTTTTTGACAACAAACAAGGTAAACAGAATAAGAAGCAAAAGGTGGGTGTGGCTGGATGACCACACTTCTGGTGACATGGGGGTGTGGCCTAATATGCTAATGACTTTCTGCTGTTGGGTGTGGCCTATTATGGTAATGAGTTCCTGCTGGGCTTTTTCTACAAAAAGAGCCCTGATAAACAGTTGTAGAGACATTGTAGGAGGCATTCTCCAAATACAGTAGTTACATTAGAGTTATCACCTTTGTTAATATGATCTAGTTGGGAGCCTGTTTATGTGGATCGGTATACAACAGACCCTTTTTGGGTCCACGATAATGTGAAATTGTCCTTTTTGTGATACGATAGATGCATTGACACAACAGGCGCGACTGAAAAAGATTTCGAAACGAGGCCACAACCGGAATCTTTGTCTCATGACTAATGTGTATTATTGATTCCATGGCCGTATACCGAGTCTGGAGCCGCACTGCTTATATGAAGACATTCACAATGTCCCTCCCCAATGGGACACGGAGGATTCCCTCGTCACTCAGCACTGAACAAGTCCTTTTCTTTCAGTTTATGAGTGTATACCGGGAGTCCCCAGCCTTGGAGAGCCAATTTGGTGCAGTGGTTAGGTACAAGGACTCTAATCTAGGAGAACAGGGTTTGAGTTCCCACTCCTCCGCTTGCAGCTGCTGGATGACCTTGGGCAAGCCACAGTTCTGTCAGAGCTGTTCTCTCAAGAGCAGTCCTCGAAAGAGCTCTCTCAGCCCCACCTACCTCACAGGGTGTCTGTCTGTTGTGGGGAGAGGGAGGGAAAGGAGTTTGTGAGCCGCTCTGAGAGTCCGAGTGAAGGGCGGGGTATAGATCCAATCTCCTCCTCCTCTTCTTCATCTTCTTCTTGAGCCTGTGGGCTCCTTTGGAATTCTGACACAGGGTGAGGGGCTCAACTACAACATTGCTGCTGTGGGTGGCAGTTCCCCCCACAAAAGGTCTGCCGTAGTTGGTATAGTCTCTCAGAAACCTTTATTACGGTTTGTAACCAGCACAAACAGTCCAACCCAGCATCCATCCATCCATCCATCTCAAAATAATTCAAAATCATTTTCGAGATAATACACTGCATTAGCCTAAGACTCTTTAAGTTACGCTTTTAAGAGATCTTTCCTAATTTTGTAGGCTGCTGCCAAAAATCTGGCACATGCGAATGTCACCTGTGGATTGGCATCTGTCATAAGCAAAATGCTAACATCAGAATCTGAAGGCGTGATAGTCTCTCTCTCTCACACACTCACAGGTACAGGAGAGAAGGGGGATTTTAAAAACATGCTGGGGGGAAAAGTAGGGAGAGAATCAAACCAACACGGTGGTGGTAGTTGCTGCTGAAATAATGATATCTTCATCAGCACGGCCCTCAGGCCTCCAGTGAGCCAATTAGAAGCCCTGCCGGGAAACAGCTGCAACTTTGGCCCTGCCCGCTTTATAAAAAACACTAAGTTGGTGCCAGGAATGGCCAAGGTGGGTGCTTGGCAACCTCTTTATACACCATTAGTAATCTATTCCAGTCCTGACCTTGTCAGCCCAGACTAGCCCAGTCTTGTCAGATCTTAGTAGCTAAGCAGGGTCAGCCCCACTTAGTACTTGGATGGGAGACCACCAAGGAAGGCCAGGGTCGCTACCCCGAGGCAGGCTATGGCAAAAACACCTCCGAACGTCCCCGGCCGTGGAAACATCACCAGGGTGCACCGTAAGTTAGCTGTGACTTGACAGCAAGAACAAAACAGAACCAAACAACCCCCCCCCCCCGCCACCATCTTCTAAGGCTGGTTACTCCCCCGCCCCCCTTCATAAAGAACTCGTGGGCACTCCGTGAAATTGCTGAGCTGTCGGGTTAGAACGGAGAAAGGGAAATCCTTCTTCACCCAGAGAGTGATGAACACGTGGAATTCACTGCCACAGGACGGGGTGGAGGCTGCAAGCATGGACGGCTTCAAGAGGGAATTGGATAAACATCTGGAGCAGAAGGTCCATCAGTGGCTCTTAGCCACAAGGTATAGATAGGGACTCTGGGGCAAGGGATGCTCTGTATTCTTGGTTCTTGGAGGGGGGGGGCAACAGTGGGAGGGCTTCTAGTGTCCTCGCCCCACTGGTGGGCCTCCTGATGGCACCTGGTGTTTTTGGCCACTGTGTGACACAGAGTGTTGGACTGGATGGGCCGTTGGCCTGATCCAACATTGGCTTCTCTTACATTCTTATGATAGGAACTCTTGGTCTGGGGCAAGAGAGTCTCTGTATTCTTGGTGCTTGGGGGGTCAACAGTGGGAAGGCTTCTAATGTCCTGGACCCACTGCTGGACCTCCTGATGGCACCTGGTGTTTTTGGCCACTATGTGACACGGAGTGTTGGACTGGATGGGCTGTTGGCCTGATTCAGCATTGGCTTCTCTTATGTTCTTATGACAGGAAATCTTGGTCTGGGGCAAGTGAGTCTCTGTATTCTTGGTGCTTGGGCGGGTAAACAGTGGGAGGGCTTCTAGTGTCCTGGCCCCACTGCTGGACCTCCTGAGGGCACCTGGTATTTTTGGCCACTGTGTGACACAAAGTGTTGGACTAGATGGGCCATTGGCCTGATCCAACATTGGCTTCTCTTATGTTCTTATGTCTGGGGCAGTTATGCCCTGTATTCTTGGTGCTTGGGGGGGTACAACAGTGGGAGGGCTTCTAGTGTCCTGACCCGCTGGAGGGACCTCCTGAGGGCACCTGGTAGTTTTGGCCACTGTGTGACTCAGAGTGGATGGGCTGTTGGCCTGATCCAACATTGGCTTCTCTTATGTTCTTATGTCTGGGGCAAGGGGTGCTCTGTATTCTTGGTGCTTGATGGGGGGACAACAGTGGGCTTCTAGTGTCCTGGCCCCACTGGTGGATCTCCTGATGGCACCTGGTGTTTTTGGCCACTGTGTGACAGAGTGTTGGACTGGATGGGCCGTTGGCCTGATCCAACATTGGCTTCTCTTACATTCTTATGATAGGAACTCTTGGTCTGGGGCAAGTGAGTCTCTGTATTCTTGGGGGGGGGGGTCAACAGTGGGAGGGCTTCTGGTGTCCTGGCCCCACTGCTGGACCTCCTGAGGGCACCTGGTGTTTTTGGCCCCTGTGTGACACGGAGTGTTGGACTGGATGGGCTACTGGCCTGATCCAACATTGGCTTCTCTTAAGTTCTTAGGGTTTGGAAAGTGGGAGATGGGTTGGGGGGGCTGCAGGGAGGAGAGGGCTGTGTGGCTCGGCAGAAGCGCCTCTGCTCTGCACGCAGAAGGTCCCAGGTTCAATCCTTGCCGTCTCCAGCTACTATAGCCATCATGTGCTACTGCATTTTCCTGTGCCAACAAGCAGATCCAGATGAATGACTCCTGTAGCCCAATGGCAGCGCAATATCCAGTGATGTGGGGAGCAGCTTTAGGCTTGTTAGCCTTGTTAGAGCCAGAATGATGTGGTGCTTGAAGCGTCAGACTAGCATCTGGGAAACCCAGGTTCGAATCCCCACTCGTGCCATGGAAGCTTGCTGGGTGACCTCAGGCCAATCACACGCTCTCAGCCTCACCAACCTCACAGGGTTACGATAAAGATAAAACAGAGGGGAGGAGGAGGACGTCAGCTGCTTTGGGTCCCCCTTGGGGTGAAAGATGGAGTGAAAGTAAATAAATTAAGTCAGTAAATAGGACCCGAAGCAACGAGTTTAAGTTACATGCAGAAAGGTATCGGCTGGAGATTAGGGAAAAACTTTTTCACAGTCAGAGTGGTCCAAAGGTGGAATCAGCTGCCCAGGGAGGTGGTGGGCTCCCCTTCACTGGCAGTTTTCGAGAAGAGGATGGACGGATATTTGTCTGGGATGCTTTAGGCTGGTCCTACATCGGGCAGGGGGTTGGACTAGATGGTCTCTAGGGCCCCTTCCAACTCTCTATGATTCTATGAAATAAAACTGTTCACGTTGCCAATAAAGATTCTGCTGGGTTTATGTATAGTTCCCCTTCCGCATTCTGGTTAGTTCTGTAGTGTCTGCTGTGGTCATTAATATTTATCAGCATACCACATTCCACTGCTGGTCTTTGTTGATAGCTATTCTGCTGTTTTTGTGGGTTATTAGAGAGCCAGTTTGGTGTAGTGGTTAAGTGTGCAGACTCTTATCTGGGAGAACCGGGTTTGAGATTCCCCACTCCTCCACTTGCAGCTGCTGATGTGACCTTGGGCAAGCCATAGTTCTGTCACAGCTGTTCTTGAAAAAGAGCAGTCTCTGTCAGAGTTCTCTCAGTCCCACCTACCTCACAGGGTGTGTCTGTTGTGGGGAGGGGAAGGGAAAGGAGTTTGTAAGCCGCTCTGAGACTACGAGTGAAGGGTGGAGTATAAATCCAATCTCTTCTTCTTCTTCCTCCTCCTCTTCCTCCTCCTCCTCCCCCCACTGTAAACTCAGAACACACAACCATAAGTGGGCCCATTCACCAAATGACACACCAGAACAAAAGACAGTCGCCTGTTGTAAATAAAATGTCGAGACTTTATTTTCCGTTCCAGCATCGCAATCTCAGAAGGAAAACAAGCCTCGAGAACCCAACAGTAAAGAGCTCTCTCTAATCTCCCCGCGCAGAGAACACAGAGATCAGGTCTAGAGGGCTAGTTGGCTACATCTAGCAGATCGGAAGAGCGGAGGCTACTGGTGCAACAGGCGAGGTTCAAGGACCAAGGCGAGGCGACGGGGAGGAGGGACGGAAGGCTCTGCCCAGCCAGTGCCTGCACAGAGAACAACCGGGGCAACAAACCAAAAAAAGGGAAGCTACATTCTTGATTAAGGGACTGGGGGTGGTGGTGGTGGTGCGTGTGTGTCAATGTTTTGGGTATGGTCAGGGCAGGAGCATCTGTAATCGGCCGCTATGGAAGCTAAAACGTTCATCATGTTCCGACAACCCTTGAAGCCCAATCAAATGTGCACTGGTGGTACATAAGCAAGTTTGGACACTTGCTCAAGTGCTCTGCTGCTCCCAGGCAGCTGCTGTGTTAACAGACCATGTAAAAGCAAGAGACGAAATCCTAGAAGGAAAAACAGGAGGGTGCACAACAAAGCAATCCCCAACGCCTTCCGTGAGTACACTTTCTCTGCCCCGGGCGACACGCTTCCACATCTCAGAACCACACCGCTGAGAGTCACGAACCAGTTTTCCCTCTAAGCTGAGTTAGTGTGAGCTAGCTCACAGTTTTTTAGCCTCCGGCTCACACATTTTTTGTCTTAGCTCAGGAAGGACGGCTGCAGGGCAAACTAATTTATGCAGTGGCCAAATTTCCCACTCACAACCACTACAACCAGTTTGGTGTAGTGGTTAAGTGCACGGACTCTTATCTGGGAGAACCGGGTTTGATTCCCCACTGCTCCACTTGCACCTGCTGGTGTGACCTTGGGTCAGTCACAAGCTCTGGCACAGCTGTTCTCTCAAGGGCAGTTTCTGTCAGAAATTCTCTCAGCCCCACCGACCTCACAGGGTGTCTGTCGTGGGGAGGGGAAGGGAAAGGAGTTTGTAAGCCGCTCTGAGACGCCTTTGGGCAGTGAAGGGCGGGGTATAAATCCCATCTCTTCTTCTTCTTCTACCTCCCAGGGTGTCTGTCGTGGGGAGGGGAAGGGAAAGGAGTTTGTAAACTGCTCTGAGACGCCTTTGGGCAGTGAAGGGCGGGGTATAAATCTAATCTCTTCTTCTTCTACCTCCCAGGGTGTCTGTCGTGGGGAGGGGAAGGGAAAGGAGTTTGTAAACTGCTCTGAGACGCCTTTGGGCAGTGAAGGGCAGGGTATAAATCTAATCTCTTCTTCTTCTTCTTCTACCTCACAGGGTGTCTGTTGTGGGGAGGGGAAGGGAAAGGAGTTTGTAAGCCGCTCTGAGACGCCTTTGGGCAGTGAAGGGCAGGGTATAAATCTAATCTCTTCTTCTTCTTCTTCTACCTCACAGGGTGTCTGTGGTGGGGAGGGGAAGGGAAAGGAGTTTGTAAGCCGCTCTGAGACTCCTTTGGGCAGTGAAGGGCGGGGTATAAATCCAATCTCTTCTTCTTCTTCTTCTTCTTCTAATGTTGATAGCTTCCAAGGTAGAATTTTTGCTCACAAGACTCCACAGCTTAGATGGAACACTGGCTCATGAGCCAGGGAGAAATTGTGAACTGGATGTTTTTCTCGCCAACTGAAGCCTCGTGCTAAGCTGCAAACATGGTTTAAGACCCAGATGAGTTAACAGACAATTCTCATCCCGGGAGAAACTTAAAAGTGTTCTGCCCAAAGACTAGCAGAGTTTATTCCAGCAGAAGCGATCAGTGTTCAAGTCCCCAGATAACTGGAAAGCTCTGGATGACAGAAGCTTCCGTGGGAATAAATCTTGTAGTCTTCAAGGTTGCCACTGGACTGTGGTTTAATTTTACTTGGGACAGTTTTAACAAAGGTACCCATCTGGAATTAGTCTCTCTGGACTGTGTTGTGTCCCCCTTGGATAAAGCTTGCCAATGGCAGGCGTTTTGTTTCTGTATTCTGGAGAAAACTTTGGGGAAATCCACTCCCGGAATGATCTCACCTTGGGGGCGGATGGGAGCTTCAGAGACCTGTAGTGCCCAGAAAGTTACAACACTGCTTTAAATTTCGTTGCCATTTCAAGAGAATGCATTTCACAACTCCCCCCCGCCCCACAACTTTGCCATACATTTACAATAGATTTCACTTCCTCCCAGTGTTCCCTCTAAGCTGAGTTGGTGTGAGCCAGCTCACAGTTTTTTAGCCTCCGGCTCACCCATTTTTGTCTTAGCTCAGGAAGGAGGGCTCCAGAGCAAACTGAATCATGCCGTAGCCAAATGGTTCGCTCACATCTTTAATGCCAGTAGCTCACAAAGTAGAAGTTTTGCTCACAAGACTCCACAGCTTAGAGGGAGCATTGCTACCTCCTGCCCTGCAACTTTCTGATTATTTTTTTTTAAAAGACTGACTTCCAAAACCCTGCTCTGAGAATGAACTTACTTCTTGGGAGGTTTCCAAACAGAGGCTAGGTGGGTCATCTGACAGCAATGCTGATTCTGTGGACTTAGGCAGATCACGGGAGGGAGGGCAGGAAGGGTTGCCTCAGAGGTTAGTTCTCCCTTTTCTTACCCGTTCAGGGAAATGCCGACAGAGCAGGGGTCACTGTGCGGGGGCCAGTTTGAATTTCCTGTGTTGTGCAGGGGGTTGGAAGGGACTTTGGGGTCCCTTCCAGCTCTGTGTCTCTAAACCATTTGGCCAGAGTCAGATCCACCTGCAAGCCCAGACGGCCTTCGCTTTACAAAGTTTAGGACGGGACATCAAGGGGCAAGACAGAGGGGCAACAGTTCGAAAGAAGCCAAGCCAGCGGGTTGCAGAGACGGGCAGCCGTGCATGGGTGCAAATTTACATTCAGAAAGAAGACTCCGCGGGGTCCCAGAAGGGGGACTGAGCTCGATACGGCTGAAAAAGCCAAGTCCCGGCGTGCTGCACGTAATGACGACTTTCCCTGAAGAAAACGCCCCGCAAGGCCTCTGAGGCGGCAGCTGGCCCCAGACGCTGCAGGGTACCCGTTCCAGTGGTAGGCGTCCCATGGGGGTTTGCTGCCGGGGAGCTAGAAAAGCTGCCACAAAAATGGGGAGGAAGTATTTTGGCCACACAACTGCACGATGGAAGTTGCATCTCCAAAGTTCTCTCCTGGAAGAGGCAGGTTTCAACACAAGGACTGGAGATGCCGAGGATTGAACCTGGGGCCTTCTACATGTGTGAGACGGGAGGCTGGACTAGATGGACCCTCCCTGGTCTGATCCAGCAGGGCTCTTCTGGTGTTCTTATCAGGGGAAGGCCTCGGCCTCTCTGCCCTGTTGTTGGCCCTCCAGAGGAACTGGTTGGCCCCTGTGTGAGACGGGAGGCTGGACTAGAGGGACCCTCACCAATCTGATCCAGCAGGGCTCTTCTTATGAAAGGAAGCAGAGCAGCTTGAAAGGGTCCTGAAGCTGGAGAGAAGAAAAAGCGTCCAGATGGTGCAACACTGCAAGGCCAGTGTCAAACACTGGGCTGGTCAAGGGGGCAGCTGCCAGTAATTTGCCAGTATTTAAGAAAGATGAGGCAGCACTCAAACACGCCCCCCCCCAAGCATGTCAAAGCCAGAAGCAGAGACAGGGATTTTTATTCAGAGTTTTCCAGGAGGGTGATGTGCTGCAAGGCACTACATCTTCTCCTTGAGGAAAAACAGGTGGACACTAATAGTTTTCATGAATCGTAGAATCACAGTGCTGGAAGGGGTCCTAGAGGCCATCTAGTCCAACCCCCTGCTCAAGACAGGCTCAGCCTCAAGCATCCCTGACAAGGGTTTGTCCAGCCACTGCTTGGAGACTGCCAAGGGAGGGGAATGTTAATCTATAATTAGTTGCTGTAGATTTTCCAGGTTCTGTGGCCGTGGTCTTGGCATTGTAGGTCCTGACGTTTCGCCAGTACCTGTGACTGGCATCCTCAGAGGTATAACACAGAAAGACGGAGGACTCTCTGTGTCATACCTCTTTCTGTGTTATCCCTCTGAGGATGCCAGTCACAGCTGCTGGCGAAACATCAGGTCCTGCAATGCCAAGACCACAGCCAGACAGCCCGGAAAATATACAACAGCTAATGAACTCCAGCCATGAAAGCCTTCGACAACTTAATATATAATGTTTTATACGCTGAACAGGAGGTGCACAAAAAGGGAATCAATGGCAAAGAGCTGAGCAAACCTCTCGGGATCCCCTCTGCTTTCCTCCGAGAGGATTTTGAGACAATTCAAAAGATCCCAGCACAGTACAAGAAATGGCACATTCTAACTAGTTCTCTGTCCAGTGCCCCTCCTTGAAAGGGAGAAGACGGCAAAGTACAGCTCACACCAAACACAACCTCACTGTGGTGTCGCAGCTACAGACAGTGTGGCTGGAGTGCTGGCCTAGAATCCGGGAGACCTGGGTTCGAATCCCTGCTCTGCCACGGGAGCCTGCTGGGTGACTTTGGGCCAGTCCCGCACTCTCTGCCTAACCTACCTTACAGGGTTGTTGTGAGGATAAAATGGAAGAGAGGAAAATGATGTAAGCCGCTCTGGTTCCCCATGGGCAAATAAATAAAATCGCAAAAAGAACCCCCTTTAAAATGAAAAGCCGTTTCCATTCTCGTCATCCGTTGCCCAAAGAAAGAAAACTGATTAGGAAATTAAAACGCCTTTTCTTCAAAAGTATCAACTTGGGTCACGCCAAGATGGAGGATCCGTGTTCCACCTCTGCCCCTGAGAACGCTGGCCATGGAGGGCCGACGGCTGCGGACCAGACCAGACCAGACCAGACCAGACCAGACCGGGGAAGGCAACTTTGGGCGTAAGGCAGCACCATGGCCTTCCCTTGCCCCTCTCGGCCCTCCAAAGGCGCTAGAAACATTGTGCTTTTCGTGGTGGGCATAGATCATGCCTCCCAAAACAAGGAAAGGAAGTCACCTGCGTTTGCTCCCCCCTGGTTCTAAGGCCGTGCCGGGGGGCGTGGGGGGTTCAGGCGGGCAGAACCAGAATGGTTCAAATGGTACCTTTCATTGGACTGATGGAGTAAACAGATTTGGAGATGCACAGGACTTGGATCCAAGCCAAGAAGCTTCTACCAGTCAGAAGAGACTTTTGTGGCCAAAGTGGACCCGTTGCCTGGCTTGACAGAAGACAGAAATATCTGTTCATGGGAACGAAAGGACCTGAAAGGACTCGCTGGGGAAACAGTGAGGCACCCGGGGCCACTCTTTGCTTCCAGAAAGTGGAAAAGCCAGAGGGGCAACTGTGCAGGCTGCTTCCGTTACCCCCGAGTGTCCATCCTGTGTTCTGATCAAGACAGAGAGCGGCTGGCCCGATTCTGGGAGAGTAAAGTTATTTTGTCGAAGGACAAAATATGCAAAAGAACCTCCTCAGGAAAACAGCCAATCCATATGCAAAAGAACCTCCTCAGGAAAACAGCCAATCCATATACAAAAGAACCTCCTCAGGAAAACAGCCAATCCACATACAAAAGAACCTCCTCAGGAAAGCTCCTCCATTAGCATGTTTCACAGCCTGGGGAACTCCGACAAGATAATGATTCAGCCCTACCCCACCTTCCTGAGTAGATATAAATGACCTGCCTACCATTTTTCTTCTTCTCACCTTGACACAGAGAGCACTCCGTCTTTCTGTGTTATACCTCTGAGGATGCCAGTCACAGCTGCTGGCGAAACGTCAGGCCCTACAATGCCAAGATCACGGCCACACAACCCGGAAAATCTACAACAGCTAGTAATGTTATCCTTGGCAGAAACTCAAAGTGGTTTCTGCAGAAGTGGAACTGCTGCCCGCTGCCTGACAGATCTCACAAGTTCTGGAGTGATTTCCAAATAAACGGGCCAAACATGCTCCAGACCTCCTTCTGTTCTTTCATTAAGGGGGCTCATGCTGCGTGCTCGGAAAGCGCAGGGTGTATTCTGGCGAGCCATACCTTTCCCTGTGGAGCGTCAACGCATGCTGGAAGTCCAGCAGATCTGGTTTGCTTGATGAGACTTAACCAACAGCGTTAGAGGTGAGGAGAAAGGTGGGTTTTAACAGCTGTGGTTTTTGTGCTGGACTCGCCACTCACAAAGACTCAAATAGCAACCACTTATTGGTGAACACTGGGCATCTTTTGAGGAGAAGTTAAACTGCCTGGCCTCTCTTTGCAGCCACCCATGAATTATCTCTAGGAGGTGACTTGACCAGTGTTTCCTCTAAGCTGAGCTAGTGTGAGCCTGCTCACAGTTTTTTAGCCTCCAGCTCACACTTTTTTTGTCTTAGCTCAGGAAGGACGGCTCCAGAGCAACTTAATTTATGCAGTAGCCAAATCACTCGCTCACAGCTTAAATGCCCCAGTAGCTCACAAAGTAGAATTTCTGCTCACAAGACTCCGCAGCTTAGCGGGAGTACTGGTCTTGAGCCTACAAGTTAAGCACATGGCCAGATACGAACAAGAAAGGAGGCTTTGCTCAAGGTCTTGTCTTCTACGGGAGCGTTTTAAGAGCTGCCTGGTCTGTCTGGGACACCAGCAAGTCACCGGGGAGCAAGAGAAGAGTTTCCGGCTTCAAAATCCCAAGCCTGGCCACGGGAGGGCGCATCTGTGCTGCCTGGATCCCCGCGTCCTACGGGCAAGGGGAGGCGCTCGAGATTTTTGCTGGTTCTCCCTTCCCTCCCCGATTCTCCCCTTCCTGAGCCAAACACGTCTGCTCACCAGTTCAAAGGACAAAAACGCAGAAAGCGTTTGGGTTCCCATCAGAGCACTTTGCCCAGGGATGCAGCAAAGACAGTGGCTGAATGCACAGAGCGAACGGGGGACCCCCGGGGCACGGTCGAGCCTTCGGCAACCCCAAACGACCCCAGAACACAGAGCAGGAATAAATACAGTTCTGACAGGGCACAAACACCAGAGCAGGGGGAGGGGGAATGTCAGCTTCGTTAGTAAAAAATAATTAACATTTGACTATTCCGTGTCATATAAAAATAAACATATATAAAACCCAACTGCTAGATTATGGCACTGCAGGAGTTCTGGAGAAAAGAGGAAGAAACCGGGGTGGCAGAAGGAACATTTACACTGTGCATTATCGGTCATTGTGGAGAGGGAGAGAGAGAATGAGAGAGAAAGAGAGAGATAGAGCGCATGAGCGCAAACACTTTAAAACATTGAGTGGAAAAAGTAAAAGGGCGAGACGGCAGGGCAGTTAAACCTAGGCAAGTTTGGGAAAAGGGAAGGTGTTATGTTCCTTTCTGGGGTGCTGCTGAAACAGAAACATGGACAACACACCTGAGAGAGGAAAAGAGGCTAGTGGGAATCTCCCCCACCCCTGCCTGAGGCACTTCTGTCTCCACCTGGGGTCTCTTAACGCCCCCACGGCTCCCAGAAATACGTTCCTAGGCCTCCTTGTTTCACGAACAGGTACGGAAATGACGAAAGCTCCAGAGCCCATACAGCAGTAAAGGTAAAGGTTCCCTTGCTCGAAAGCCAGTCGAATCCGACTCTAGGGTTGCGGTGCTCATCTCCGTTTCAAAGCCGAAGAGCCAGTGCTGTCCGAAGATGTTTCCGTGGTCATGTGGCCGGCATGACTAAACACCAAGGTGCACGGAACGCTGTTACCTTCCCACCAAAGTGGTACCTATTTATCTACTTGCAATTTCTTGCTTTCAAACTGCTAAGTTGGCACGAGCTGGAACTAGAGACGGGAGCTCACTCCGTCATGCGGCACCTGGGTCTCGAACTGCTGAACTACCGACCTTCCACAGCCTGCAGTTCAGCCTCTTAACCACTTGAGCCACCGCAGCAGAGAGGGGAGCAAATGTTACATGTGATTTTCAGCCTGCAGGGTGGGCTGGGGGAGGACTGGGTTAGAGGACAAATGTAAAGAAAACCGTCGTGAGAGTCTGACCCACAGATCAAGCAGTCAACAAGAAGCTCAGCAGAATATCTGAGCCTGAATACTTATTGAGATCAGCGTCCTACCTGAATCTATTAGCTTTCCTGACTTTTCATAAAGCACTTTATGAGCAAGAGAGCTTTTGTCCTACTCTAAGACTTCCTGAGGAAGATCCAATTCTGAAACGCTGTCATATCATCCGGAGACAACGTTGATGATGTATTTTCACACAAGGATTTTCTTATGATTTGAAGGAATCTGTTTGTTGTGTTGTCGTGCTTGTTGAGTTAGAACAGTCAGGTTAGAACAGATAAAAGGAAATACTTCTTCACCCAAAGAGTGATTAACATATGGAATTCACTGCCACAGGAGGTCGTGGCAGCTGCGAGCATGGACAGTTTCAAGAGGAAATTAGATAAACATCTGGAGCAGAAGTCCACCAGTGGCTCTTAGCCACAGGGTATAGATGGGAACTCTCAGTCCGGGGCAGGTGATGCACTCTATTCTTGGTGCTGGAGGGGGCAGCAGTGGGAGGGCTTCTCGTGTCCTGGCCCCACTGCTGGACCTCCTGATGGCACCTGGTATATTTTGGCCGCTGTGTGACAGAGTGTTGGACTAGATGGGCCATTGGCCTGATTCAACATTGGCTTCTCTTATGTTCTTATGTTGACCGTAACGTACAGAAAGCATCTTCTTTGCAAGTCTTGTCGACTGCTTGACCTGTGGGTCAGACCCTCACGACTGTTTTCTTTACATTGGTTCTCTGATTAGGTTGTGATTGTCCACACTTGTCTTGGAGGACTGGGTTAGCCACATCCAGGCGAGGTTTACTTGCCCTGCCCCAAGAGAGGAGACAGAAGAAAGAAACCCACAGGCGGAAGAAAAAGAGGCACTGTTCGTGCACGGAGGCCGACCAGCTTCCAGAATCCTCAGAAAAAAACTCCCTCCAAGGGTCTCCCGGACGTATTCCAGTTATAGCTGCTACAGAAGAGAGTCAGTATCGACGCAAAGTCTAGCTTGCCTACTGCTTGTAGTGGTAACCTGTAAGAAAGAAAAAGAAACATTGCATCAGCCCGGGTGGCACAGTGGGTAGGAGCGAGTTCCTATTTGGGACACCCGGGTTTGAACGCCCACCCTGCCACAGACAGTCGCTGGGGGAGACGGGGCCGGTGGCCAATGTCTCTCTAAGCTGCGGAGTCTTGTGAGCTACTGGCATTAAAGTTGTGAGCAAGTCGATTTGGCTACTGCATGGATCAGTTTGCTCTGGAGCCATTCTTCCTGAGCGGAGACAAAACTGTGTGAGCCGGAGGCTGAAAAAACTGTCAGCTAGCTCACACTCACTCAGCTTAGAGGGCACAACGCCGTTGGCACACTTTCAGCCTCACCGACCTCACGGGGTTGTTGGAAGGGTAAAATAGAGAGGAAGAATGTTGTAAGCTGCCCGGGGCACATTCTGGGGAGAAGAGTTGAATATAAATGCACATAAGCCAATGTGGTTAGCAAATCCCAAAGGATTCTGTTTTTACATCCTAGAATCACGGAATCACAGAGCTGGAAGGGGCCCTAGAGGCCATCTAGTCCAACCCCCTGCTCAAGGCAGGCTCAGCCTAGAGCGCCCCTGACAAGGGTTTGTCCAGCCGCTGCTTAAAGACGGCCAGCGAGGAGGAGCTCACCACCTCCCTAGGCAAATGGTTCCACTGTTGCACAACTCTGTCAAAAAGGTTTCCCCTAATATCCAGCCAATACCTTCCCGTCCTTAATTTCAACCCATTCTTGAGAGTCCTCTCCTCTGCTGCCAACAGGAACAGCTCGCTGCCCTCCTCTGAGTGACACGGCCCTTCAAAGACTGCAAGAGAGCCATCCTGTCCCCCCTGCAACCTCCTCTTCTCCAGACTGAATATTGCCAAGTCCCTCAGCCTTTCCTCGGAGGGCTTCTTGGTCTCTGGGTCCCCCGGCCGTCCTCATCACTCTCCTCTGCAACCGCTTCATTCTGTCCACATCCCATTTGAACTGAGGCCTCCAGAACTGCACGCAAGACTTGAGGAGCAGCCTGACCCCTGCAGTGTACAGCGGGACTATCACATCCTGTCTCCTTTGGGATCTGAGCTCTGGACATAGAATCATACAGTTGGAAGGGACCATAGAGGCCATCTAGTCCAGCTCCCCTGCCCAATGCAGGACCAGCCTAAAGTATCCCTAACAAATATTCGTCCAGCCTCTTCTTAAAAGCTGCCAGTGAAGGGGAGCTCACCACCTCCCTAGGCAGCTGATTCCACCTTTGAACCACTCTAACCGTGAAAAAATTTCTCCTAATATCCAGCCGATGCCTTCCTGCATGTAATTTAAACTCGTTGCTTCGGGTCCTCTCCTCTGCTGCCAACTGGAATGGCTCCTTGCCCTCCTCCAAATGACAGCCCTTCAAATATTTAAAGAAGAGGAAGAGATTGGATTTATACCCCGCCCTTCACCACCCAAAGGAGTCTCAGAGCGGCTTACAAACTCCCTTCTCTTCCCTTCTCCACAACAGACACCCTGTGAGGTAGGCAGGGCGGAGAGAGCTCTCTCAAGAACTGCCCTTGAGAGAACAGCTCTGACAGAACCCTGGCTTGCCCAAGGTCATCCAGCAGCTGCAAGTGGAGGAATGGGGAATCAAACCCGGTTCTCCCAGATTAGAGTCCACGCACTTAACCACCACACCAAATTGATGCGAGAACTGGGACTCCTCACCTTTATGAGAATACTCCGGCTTGGGGCTTTGATGAGCCGAGATCTGTGGGCCGACCAGGCTGCCCGGGTGGGCGATGTCCTCGGTGGGAGGCGGCGGCGGCCTGTGAAAGAGACCACGAGAACCATGATTAGGGGAAAGCAAAAGCAAATAGCCCCGCCCCACCCCCGGCCTCTTCCTTCTCTCACGACGCTTTTAGTGGATTGCACATTTTTTGTGAAGACAGGTCCAGGAGGGGAGCTGCTACCAGACTTGAATTTGACTCTTTTTCATGAACAAACACTCTAATAGTTAAGTAAATAACCAAACAGATGGGAAAAGAAGAAGATGATGATGATGAAGAAGAGATTGGATTTACACCCCGCCATTTAGTACCCAGAGGAGTCTCAGAGCAGCTTACAAACTCCTTTCCCTTCCCCTCCCCACAACAGACACCCTGTGAGGTCGGTGAGGCTGAGAGAGCTCTGACAGAAATTGCTGTTTTTCAAGGACAGCTCTTGACAGAGCTTGTGACTAAGCCGCTGGTGTGACTTTGGGTCAGTCACAAGTTCTTTCAGAGCTACTCTCTCAAGGGAAGTCCTCAAGTACGCTCCCTCAGCCCCAACCGCCTCCCAGGGTGCCTGTTGTGGGGAGGGGAAGGGAAAGGAAGTTTGTAAGCCGCTCTGAGACTCCTTCGGTCAGTGAAGGGCGGGGTACAAATCCAATTTCCTCTTCTTTGTGGAAGAACAGCTACCCAACGCCTAAAGGCTGCTCTGCTAGGTTTGCCAACTTCCAGATGGATCCTGGAGATCTCCTGGGATTATAAGTGATTTCCAGGGAATACAGATCCGTTCTGCTGGAGAAAATGGAGGGTTGACTTTATGGCCTTTTACCCCACTGAGCTACACCCTCCCAAATCTCCGGGAATCTTCCAGCACAGAGTTGGCAGCCCTGTTCTTCAACCTTAGGCCTAGGACCATGACAAGTTCAGACACACCCTTTACCAGCTCTGGGAGAACCACCTGCTGGTGCAAGCCATAAACACAGATCCACCCAGGGCTCTTTTTGCAGTAGGAACTCCTTTGCATATGAGGCCACACCCCCCCTAATGTAGCCAATCCTCCCAGAGCTTACAGATCTCTTCTTACTGGGGCTACTGTAAGCTCTTGGAGGATTGGCTACATTAGGGGGTGTGTCGCCTAATATGCAAAGGAGTCCCTGCTACGGAAAGAGCCCTGGATCCACCCAACGTTTCACCCGAGCCTAGTCAGCCAGGGGCTCTGGGGGGAGGTATCCATGGAACCCCTCCGCCTCTTACCGTGTAGGTTTGTCACTCCTGTGTCTGTGACCTTCGGGGCCTTCTCTGGACCTCGGGTGCATCAATTCATGCGTATCGTGCTGGAAAGAGAGAGGAGAGGAGGACATTTAAGGGCACTATGATCAGGAGGAGGACCGACAAGGATCCTGTCCACCACAGAGGCAGGAAGTGTGGTATCCTGTTTTACACAGTAACCAACCACAGAAGGCCAACAACATGGCATAGAGCCTGAGGCCTTCACAAGAACATCAGAAGAGCCCTGCTGGATCAGACCAGTGAGGGTCCATCTAGTCCAGCCTCCTGTCCCACACAATGGCCAGCCAGTTCCTCTAGAGGGCCAACAACAGGGCAGAGAGGCCGAGGCCTTCCCCTGCTGTTGCCTCCTGGCCCTGGGATTGAGAGGTTGACTGCCTCTGAAGGTGGAGGTTCCCTTTAGTCATTTGGTCTAGTAACCACTGATAAACTTCTCTTCCATGAATATGTCAAATCCGCCTTTAAAGTTGACTGTAAAGACATTCATCAGGCCCTCCTTGTTGCAAAGACGAGCTTGATACCTGGGGACACATCAGAAGGAATCTGAAAGGAACTCCTCTCAAGCGTCCCAAGGAGACAACAACACGGGAGAGAGGCCGAGGCTTTCATAAGAATCTCAGAAGAGCCCTGCTGGGTCAGACCAGGGAGGGTCCACCTAGTCCAGCCTCCTGTCTCACACAGTGGCCAGCCAGTTCCTCTGGAGGGCCAGCAACAGGGCAGAGAGGCCGAGGCCTTCATAAGAACATCAGAAGAGCCCTGCTGGATCAGATCAGTGAAGGTCCATCTAGTCCAGCCTCCTGTCTCACACAGTGGCCAACCAGTTCCTCTGGAGGTCCAACAACAGGGCAGAGAGGCTGAGGCCTTCATAAGAACATCAGAAGAGCCCTGCAGGATCAGACCAGTGAGGGTCCATCTAGTCCAGCACCCTGTCTCACACAGTGGCCAACCGGTTCCTCTGCAAGGCCAACTCCAGAGAAGTTCTCAAGCGTCCCAAGGGGACAGCTCTCCTCATCACACCCTTGGGGGGGTGGGGGCTCCTATGAGCCTCTGACTGGCTCCCTACTGGAGACAGGATGGTGGCGCCTCCTCCCCCGCCTCTGGCTTTCAGTAGGACCCAGCAGACCCAGAACCACCACGTGAACTGCAAAATGGCCAAATATACGGTCTGTGCACGCGAAAGCTCATACGCAGAATAAAACTTTGTTGGTCTCAAGCACTGTTCTCTTAACAACACAATCAGCACATTTTAATGAATGAATCATTAAAACAAAAACCCTGTTAGAAAAAAACCCAGAGGAAGATGGAAACCACCGTTTGCCAAGCCGTGACGACAGAACCGAGGTCTCCATCATAGAAAGAGATGCTAATGTCCTCCCTCGTCCACAAATACCAGCCCCCAGTGACTGGGAGAGGCAGCGCAAATGGGGTCAGTGCTTGGGCCATTCCAGGCACAGGTTAACAGCGCCCCTGCAGGGCAAACGGGCGGCCGGCGGCCCACCTCGCTAGCCTGGCGCTTTACCCACCTACCTTCCAGTCCTGGTCCTGCCTCCTCTTGTCCAAAGACGACTTCTCTCGCTCCTTGGCTTTTCTGTATGCCGCCTTCTCCTCCGCCATCAGGAGGCGAGCAATTTCCTAAAGTAGAAAGACACCAATGGGTGCTGCTGCTTTATAGGAAAGGGTGCTCGGCCACCGCTGTGGGTGTTGGGTCTCTGGTTGGACTTGCGTGGACCCCTAGTCCCGGGCAAAGAGGGCTGAAGCCAGATGCAGAACGGCCGGGTCAGGGTAGAGAAGGCATTGCGGGTTGGAAGCAACATTAGTTCTCTTGGCCTGCACCCAAACCCTCCCCCTCTCCTCCCACCTACTGAAAACTCTCTTGGGAGCTTCCTGTCTGCACACACAAGTCCCATGTAGAGAAAGATCCCTGGGGGACTGTCCCGTGGAGGGTTGCCAGCCTCCAGGTGAGGCCTGGAGGTATCCCAGAGTGACAACCAATGTTCCCTCTAAGCCGTGGAGTCTTGTGAGCAAAAATTCTACTCTGTAAGCTCCTGGCATTAAAGTTCTGAGCAAGCGATTTGGCAACTGCATAAATTAGTTTGCTCTGGAGCCATCCTTCCTGAGGTGAGACAAAAATGTGTGAGCTGGAGGCTAAAAAACTGTGAGCTAGCTCACACTAACTCAGCTTAGAGGGAACACTGGTTACAACTGGTCTCTAGAATGCAGAGATCAGATCCCCCAGAGAAAACAATTGCTTTGGAGAGGAGGAGGAGGAGGAGGAGGAGGAGGAGATTGGATTTATACCCCGCCCTTCACTACCCAAGGGAGTCTCAAAGCGCCTTAGAAACTCCTTTCCCTTCCCCTCCCCACAACAGACACCCTGTGAGGCAGGTGGGGCTGAGAGAGCTCTTGACAGAAATGGCTCTTTTTCAAGGACAGCCCTGACAGAACTATGGCTTGCCCAAGGTCATCCAGCAGGTGCAAGTGGAGGAGTGGGGGAATCAAACCCAGTTCTCCCAGATTAGAGTCCACTCACTTAACCAATTACACCAAACTGGAGGATGGAACCCGTGGCGTCATTCCTGGCCGAGGCGCCTCCCTTCCCAGGCAACTCCACCCTTAAACCTCCAGGAATCTCCCAACCTTCGGTTGGCAACCTGAGTTCTTTGTCTTAAGAGATGTGCCAGAGAGCAAGCCTGCGTCTCTCGTGGAAGCCCTTGCCAGACCGCTCTTCGCACCTGAGCAGAGCACGCATCCTGAAGCACTCAACTCAGAAGAAGTTTCGGAATCTATTTTATCCGCCCTCCCACACCACCAGTCTTATTTTGGGCACGGTTTTCTATGGCAACCCACCAGCAGCCCAGAATCTGCAGGGGAGGCTAGAAATCCTTATAAATATAGCAGCTAATTTGTCACATGCACGAGCTTCCAGGTTTCTTCCCCTAGAGTCACAAGGGCCAGAAGTTGGCTGCGCCCAGCTAGAGAAGTGCCCAGCTGTGCATGCACAACAGGAAGACGCACAGTGACATTCACGGAGATCGGCCCTTCACCAGTTCCGAGCAAGACGCTTTACTCAGCCCTTCGAGCACAACTGGGTGCGTTTCAAGAGCTCCACTGGTCCTGACCGGTGCCAACTGGGAAGCAGGAAGCTTATGCACGCAAAGCAGATGCTCTACCACTGAGCCACAGACCCTCCCCAGAGATCAGTCAAGGGGGCACCAGGATTTGAACCAGGGACCTCTTGACCAGCTGGAGCAACTTGGGGAGGGAGATTTCGGAAGAGGAGAACTGAGACCGGGGGGGAGGGCTGTATGCTTTGGTAGGATCTGGATGGTCCCAGACATAGAGCAGAGAGGAAGCCGGAGAGATTTTGGGAGGGGTGTCACCAGGAGACACAGGAACAATCTTTGGGACGAGGAGGAGAAGGAAGGAGGAGAAGGAGGAGGAGGAGAAGAAAGGGAAAGAGAAGAAGAAGGAGAAGAAGAAGAGGGGTAGGAGGAGGAGAAGAGGAAAGGGGAGGAGAAGGAGAAGAAGGAGAAGAGAGGGAGGAGGAGGAGAAAGAGGAGAAGGAGGAGGAGAAGAAGGAGATGATGAGGAAGAGGAGGAGGAGAAGAAGAAGATGAAGAAGAGGAGGAGGTGGAGAAGAAGAAGAGATGTTCTGTATTCTTGGTGCTTGATGGAAGGGGGCAACAGTGGGAGGGCTTCTGGTGTCCTGGCCCCACTGGTGGACCTCCTAATGGCACCTGGTATTTTTGGCCACTGTGTGACACAGAGTGTTGGACTGAATGGGCCATTGGCCTGATCCAACATTGGCTTCTCTTACGTTCTTATGTCTGGGGCAAGTGATGCTCCGTATTCTTGGTGCTTGGGGAGGGGTCAACAATGGGAGGGCTTCTAGTGTCCCGGCCTCACTGCTGGATCTCCTGATGGCCCCTGGTATTTTTGGCCACTGTGTGACACAGAGTGCTGGACTGGATGGGCCATGGGCCTCATCCAACACTTGCTTCTCTCTTATGTGCTTATGTGAAGAAGAGGAGGAGTTGATTTTATACCCCGCCCTTCACTACCCAAGGGAGTCTCAGAGCGGCTTACAATCTCCTTTACCCTTCCCCTCTCCGCAACAGACACCCCATGAGGTAGGTGGGGCCGAGAGAGCTCTCTTGAGGACTGCTCCTGAGAGAACAGCTCTGAGAGAACTTGTGACTGACCCAAGGTCACACCAGCCGAAGGAAGAACAAATGAAGAAGTGGTAGCGGCGTGATCTCCTGCAAACCCCCAGGCCCCTCCCGCTCTCCTCCCCCATCCTCCGCTCTGCCCTGTTCCCCCCCCCATGCCTACCTCGTCCTGGGCCACCTGGGCCGCTCTCTTGTCCACGTGGCTGGCCTAGAGAGCAAAGAAACACAGAAAGTCCATGGTTAAGATCAGAAGGGCTGTGGCCAGCACCAGCCGGGGGTGGTGGGTGGGTGGGGGAGCTGGGGTGCCTGCTCACGCCCACCAGCACCCCCCTCCCCCTCTTGTTCTTCAGGAACTTGACTGCAGAAGACAGACTCCACAAAGAATAAGGACTTACTGGGTGGGGGCTTACTAATTCTGACACCCCCAAAGCTTCATGAATTTGGAGTACTGCGTACAGTTCTGGTCGCCACACCCCAAAGAGATAATATAGCTTTGGGAAAAGTGCAGAGAAGGGCAACTACAATGATCAAAGGGTTGGAACACCTTCCCTATGAAGAAAGGTTAAAACGCTTGGGGCTCTTCAGCTTGGAGAAACGACGGCTGAGGGGTGACATGATCGAGGTTTATAAGATTATGCATGGGATTGAGCAGGTAGAGAAAGAAGTACTTTTCTCCCTTTCTCACAATACAAGAACTCGTGGGCACTCCATGAAATAGCTGAGCAGTCGGGTTAGAACAGATAAAAGGAAGTACTTCTTCACCCAAAGAGTGATTCACACATGGAATTCACTGCCACAGGAAGTGGTGGCGGCTACAAGCATGGACGGCTTCAAGAGGGAATTTGAAAAACATCTGGAGCAGAGGTCCATCAGTGGCTCTTAGCCACAAGGTCTAGATAGGGACTCTCAGTCTGGGGCAAGTGATGCTCTATATTCTTGGTGCTTGAGGGGGTCTCAACAGTGGGAGGGCTTCTAGTGTCCTGGCCGACTGCTGGACCTCCTGATGGCACCTGGTATTTTTGGCCAGTGTGTGACACAGAGTGTTGGACTGGATGGGCCAATGGCCTGATCCAACATTGGCTTCTCTTATGTTCTTATAAGAGGGAATTAGATAAAAGTATGGAGTAGAGGTCCATCAGTGGCTATTAGCCGCAAGGTATAGATAGGGACTCTCAGTCTGGGGCAAGAGATGCTCTGTATTCTTGGTGCTTGGGGTGGGGGTCAACAGTGGGAGGGCTTCTAGTGTCCTGGCCCCACTGCTGGACCTCCTGAGGGCACCTGGTACTTTTGGCCACTGTGTGACACAGAGTGTTGGACTGGATGGGCCACTGGCCTGATCCAGCATTGGCTTCTCTTATGTTCTTCTGCATCCCAGGCCTTCTTGCTTTGGGGACTTGTCTGGGGACCAAGAAGAGTGTTTTGCAAGCTGTGATGTGTTACGGGTTTCCGCGAACAAGTTATCTTCCCGTGTAGAAGCTAAGCCTCAACAGCAGGCAGGCTCAGGCACCAATATAATTTCAGATGGGTAGCTATGCTGGTCTGCCATAGAAGACCTCGGCGCCACAAGCAGCGTGTCGACCCAATTTCCGGGGCCAAACAGCTGGGAGCACGCCTTGTGAGACTTCCAGCTGTTACAAGGGGCCGCCAAAATATGTGCAGCGATTGGTCCTTCTGCATTTTGAGCACCAGGAGCCCCTCCCCGCCGCCGCCTCCCTCTCCCCCCCACCCCACATACCCTCCCCCTGTCCTGCTCACTAGCAGCTCTTCCTCCTGCATCTTCCGGGCGATCTCCGCATCGTAGAACTCCAAATCCGGGCCAGCCACGCGGGGTTTCTGGTAAGCGGCTTCTTTTGCTCCTTTTGATTTTGTGCCTGCAAAACCAGCATGCGGGAAGTCAGATTCCTCATCCTTGTGTCCGCGGTCACAGCCCCACGGAATCCAAGGTGTGCACAAGCCCCAAATTTGCCTGCAAGGCATCCCGTTTCTTGGGCCTGTAAAAGGCCAGGAGCGGTGCTGAGCAACAGGGACACACAAGCCCTCTGCACATGACCAGACAAGCCCTCTGGGCCCACGTGGCTTCTACCAGCCGACTCCTCCGACTGAACCGGGCCGGCTGCTGCACCACGGGGCTCTGAATTTGCTCCCAATGACTGGAAGAGCAGCCACATCCCCCTGGACCCGGAAATTTCACCAGGAGAGCCGGTGCAGTTCAGTGGTTAGTGTCAGACTAGGAGTCGGGGGACCCAGGTTCAGATTCCGCCCGCTTTTATTTATTTATAGAACTGAAGCAAAGCGTGTTAGCAGGACACAGTAAAATTACACAAACCCACAGCAAAACTATATACAGTTGTACAGACCATGGTCCCCAATAATTTCTCCAAGTAACTCCGTGAAGCCTTTGGTACAGTGCAAGTCTGTTGCCTGCACAGAAAAGCCCTCTTGAATAATTCAGTTTTGCATAGTCTGTAGAAAGCTGGGAGAGGGGGACCTCTACGGGCAGGCCATCCCGAAGAAGAAGAGAGAAGTGCTGGATTTGTACCCCACCGTTCCCGAAGGAGTCTCAGATCGGCTTCCAATCTCCTTTCCCTTCCCCTCCCCTTGACAGACACCCCCTGTGAGGGAGGCGCGGCTGAAAGAGCTCTGTCGAGGACTGCCCTTGAGAGAACAGCTCCGAAAGGACTTGTGACTGACCCAAGGTCACACCAGCAGCTGCATGAGGAGGAATGGGGAATCAAACCCGGTTCTCCCAGATTAGAGTCCGCACTCTTAGCCACCTCGCCAAATGGAGAAGGGACATGTACAGGTAGTTGTTGGATCTCTGCCCATTTGCAGGAAGCTCGCTGGGCGACCCCGGGCCAGCCACAGACATGCAACCAGCCTACCTTGCAGGGTTGCTGTGACAAAATGGAGGAGAGGAGAATGTTGTGAGCTAGAGGCCTAGGATTCCAGGCATGAAGCAGAAGTGTGCTAAATGCACGGTCAGGGTTATCTGCTACCATCCTCAGAGCCCAGGAGACTAGTGCCATGCCCGAACTCTGCAGTCAACAGCTCCAAGATGCCATATGCTGGCATTCTCTGGTCCGTGTCAACTGCTGCTGCAGAACGCCACACACACACCCCACGGCAAAGGTGCGTGCTGGAATGGAAGAGAAAGATGCCTCCCCCAGCCCTGGGATCTCAGATGCACGAAAACAGCCCACCCGAGGTAGACGAGTGCCAATTTCCCAGCATTTACAGAGCACCTTGCAAGATGACTCACTCCCTGCCCTCACATCCACTCGAGCCTCGTTATCCTCCTCTTACCGACGGGCCACACGTTGAGTCAGTAGCAAGGCAAGGGCTCCGTGGCAAGCCTCCTCTAGGCAACAAACCACGGCTGAAACGGCAATGAGAGGAAAACCCGACTTTTGCCACTTGGGTGTGCACGCATACCAACACACACACACACAAACAACCAGCCTGCTACACCAACAACCTTTTGTGATGGGTGGGGAGCTTCCCTTTCGCATCCACAGGTTGAAGCCCTTCCTCTCAGGTTTGCAGCTCTGGCATTGGAGGGACAACCCACACGAAAGGTTCTCAGCAAGGAAGGAAGCCTCCCTCTGCCTGTACTGGCTTCCAGAAGCAGCCAACACCGGCAACGGAGGCTTCCACAATTGTTCCCCCTCTTGGGCGCCACTCCCTAGACCACACCTGGCACTAAATGGCCATCTTTCTTGCTTGGGCACCCTGGAGAAAATCACGGCACCTTTTGACTGGCCAGTTAATGCGACCACTAGCTCTGGGTAGCACTAGGTGAGGAGGAGGAGGAGGAGGAGGAGAAGGAGGAGAAGAGATTGGATTTATACCCTGCCCTTCACTACACAAGGGAGTCTCAGAGCGGCTTACAAACTCCTTTCCCTTCCCCTCCCCACAACAGACACCCTGTGAGGTAGGTGGGGCTGAGAGAGCGCTTTCCAGAACTGTCCTTGTGAGAACAGCTCTGACAGAACTATGGCTTGCCCAAGGTCATCCAGCAGGTGCAACAAGAAGAAGAAGAAGAGAAGAGATTGGATTTATACCCCGCCCTTCACTACCCAAGGGAGTCTCAGAGCGGCTTACAAACTCCTTTCCCCTCCCCACAACAGACACCCTGTGAGATAGGTGGGGCTGAGAGAGCTCTTGACAGAAACGGCTGTTTTTCAGGAACAGCTATGCCAGAACTTGTGACTGACCCAAGGTCACATCAGCAGGTGCAAGTGGAGGAGTGGGGGAATCAAACCCGCTTCTCCCAGATTAGAGTCTGTGCACTTAACCACTACACCAAGGCAAGTGACTGTCCTGAAATCATAGAATCCCTGAGTCGGGAAGGGGGCCACCAGAGGCCATCCAGTCCAACCAGTGTTCCCTCTAAGCTCAGTTACTGTGAGCCAGCTGACAGTTTCTTAACCTCCGGCTCACACCTTTCTGTCTTCGCTCAGGAAGGGAGGGCTCCAGAAGAGCAAACTAATTTACGCAGCGGCCAAATCGCTCGGCTCACGCCTTTGATGCCAGCAGCTCACAAAGTAGAATTTTAGCTCGCAAGACTCTATAGCTTCGAGGGACCACTGAGTCCAACCCCCCCCCACGCTCAGTGCAGGATCAGCCTAGAGTATTCCTGACTCTGTCTAGCCGCTGCTGGAAGACTGCCAGGGACGGGGACCTCGCCACCTCCCCAGGCAGCCAAATCCACTGTTGTGCAACTCTTCCTGGGTAAAAAACGTCTTCCTTCCTATCCAGCTGGGACCTTCCTGCCCTTAATTCGAACCCATCCTCGCGGGTCCTCTCCTCTGCCACCAACAGGAACAGCTCCCTTCCCTCCTCTAAGGGACACAGCCCTTCAGAGACGCTCTCCTTCCTGCAGCCCTCTCCTCCTTCGCACCTGAGATCCGACTCTTTCCCTGCAAAAGGTCCCGGGCCGGCTCACCGCCGCCCGCCAGATCGGTCGGTGGGAAACGTAACCTGTCTGCTCCGCGCCAGAGAGACAGATGGGCCCCACTTCCCCATTCCTCCCACACACGCTCGGCCAGAAGCTGCCGCTGACGGGGAGCCAGCTATGATTAGCGCCCACAGGAAGAGGATGCGAGCGTCTGCTTATAGATCCTCCCCAAGCTATATCGAGCCTGGCCCTGCTGGAAGGCACAACAGGACTGGGGGAGGGAGGAAAGGCAGGGCTGGGGATTTTGGATTAACGCGAGGAAACGCAGCTAAAGGACAAATTCAGGCGGGGGGCCGCTGTGTCGGTCTGAAGCCGCAGAGAAAACCTTGAGTCCAGGAGCACCTTTAACACGGTCAAAGTTTTATTGCGGGTGGAAGCTTATGTACATGCACACAAAAGCTTCTATCTTGAATAAAACTTTGTTGGTTTTAAAGACAGTAAAAAGCCCAGTAGCACCTTTAAGACTCACAAGCTTCAGCATAACCATAAGCTTTTGAGAAACACAGCTCTCTTCGTCAGACGCATCTTTATTGTAGCACAGGCTTTATTGTAGCATCAGCTTCCAAAAAAACTAACTTTATTGACTAACCAACTTTATTGTAGCGTAAGTTTTTGGGAAACACAGCTCTCTTCGTCAGACGCATCTTTATTGTAGCATAAGCTTTTGAGAAACACTAACTTTATCGACTCACAAACTTTACTGTAGCATAAGCTTTTGGGAAACACAACTCTCTTTGTCAGATGCATCTTTATTGTAGCATAAGCTTTCGAGAAACACTAACTTTATCGACTCACAAACTTTATTGTAGCGTAAGCTTTCGGGAAACACAGCTCTCTTCGTCAGACGCATCTTAATTGTAGCATAAGCTTTCGAGAAACACTAACTAACTTTATCAACTCACAAACTTTATTGTAGCATAAGCTTTCAGGAAACACAGCTCTCTTTGTCAGATGCATCTTTATTTTAGCATAAGCTTTCGAGAAACACTAACTTTATCGACTCACAAACTTTATTGTAGCGTAAGCTTTTGGGAAACACAGCTCTCTTCATCAGACGCATCTTTATTGTAGCGTAAGCTTTCGAGAAACACTGACAAAGAGAGCTGTATTTCTCGGAAGCTGATGCGACAATAGAGTTTGTGAGTCTTAAAGGTGTTACCGGTTAGTTTACTATTTTGCAACAACAGACTAGCACGGCTAAAGTCCTCTTGGACTCAGACTTCGTTCAAATGACAAACTGCGTGTGGAAAGAATTCTTGGTAGGATGAGTAAAAGGAAAGAGAGGCACTGATTCGAGACCCCAGTTCCTTGGGGGCAGGCCTCTCCCCACCCCCAGCTTGGCACTCTCTCAGGGGGCCTTGGCCAAGGCAGAAGGGTTGCAGTCTCTGCACCCCCTCCCCATATCCAACAGGGCTCCCCCATAGTAAGAAGGCAAGCATTACTGACATCCACCATTAGTGACGTGGCACTTCTTAAAAACCAGACGGCTTTTGGGTGTCGCATGTCAGAAACGGGAGTTGAATTAATGAAGCAGCCCTAACGAAGTGCATCTTTATTGACAGCAGAGCCGTTCTTAAAGCACCAAGCCTCGCTCTGTTGGCATTCCAGCTGCCATGTCTCTTTCAGCATCTCCTTGTGACAGTTTTACGAAGCTGCCGTATAAGAACATAAGAACATAAGAGAAGCCAATGTTGAATCAGGCCAATGGCCCATCTAGTCCAACACTCTGTCACACAGCGGCCAAAACATACCAGGTGCCATCAGGAGGTCCAGCAGTGGGGCCAGGACACCAGAAGCCCTCCCACTGCTGCCCCCTCCAGCACCAAGAATAGAGTGCATCACCAAGAATAGAGTGTATCCGGCGATGGGGCACGGAGGCCCCCCCACCTAAGCCCTGAGTGGTAGATCTCCAGGTCCCAAGCAGGGAAGGTCCCCCGTGAGATCTTTTGACTGGAAATGTCGGGTATCAAACCTGGGACCCCATGGAGACATGAAGAGATTGGATTTATACCCAGCCCTTCACTCGGAATCTCAGAGCGGCTTACAGACTCCTTTCCCTTCCCCTCCCCACAACAGACACCCTGTGAGGCAGGTGGGGCTGAGAGAGCTCTGAGAGAACTGCCCTTTCAAGAACAGCTCTTGTCAGAACTATGGCTTGCCCAAGGTCATCCAGCAGCTGCAAGCGGAGGAGTGGGGGAATCAAACCTGGTTCTCCCAGATTAGAGTCCACACACTTAACCACTACACCAAACTGGCACTCAAAGCAGGCACTTGCCTGGTGAGCTATGGGCCCTTCCGCCACACTTGTGGCCAATCCAGAAGGGGACCGTGGCTCAGTGGCAGGGCATCTGCTAGGCATGCAGAAGGTCCCAGGTTCAATCCCCGGAAGCATCTCCAGTTAAAAAGGACCAGGCAGTGGGTGATGGGAAAGACCTCCACTTGATACCCCAGAGAGCTGTACAGAGGGGCTGTGGCTCAGTGGCAGAGCCTCTGCTTGGCATGCAGAAGGTCCCAGGTTCAGTCCCCGGCAGCATTTCCAGTTAAAAGGACCAGGCAGGAGGTGATGGGGAAGACCTCAGCCTGAGACCCTGGAGAGCTGTAAAGAGGGGCTGTGGCTCAGTGGCAGAGCCTCTACTTGGCATGCTGAAGGTCCCAGGTTCAATCTCCCATATTTCCAGTTAAAAGGACCAGGCAGGAGGGGATGGGAAAGACCTCTGCCTGAAACCCTGGAAAGCCGCTGCCATTAGTGGCCTTGATAGAGCCACAGTTTGGGTCAGTGGAAGGCAGATTCATGCGTTCATGTGACCACATCCCCTTGGCCAAGTTGCTTCCCCATGGCCGAATCTGCATTCGCGTTTTTAAACCAGTTGCGTGCTGTGCTGCTGTGACGCCGTCTTTCTCTATGCTCGTTTGAACATTGTTTGGAGAAGATTGTTTTAAAGCAGTGCGGAGGCATAATTACAGCGGAGCTGCCCCGAAAGGACAATAAACATATGTGGACGTGTGAAAGTATGCTAGCACTGTTGAGGTGTGAAAACGACACCAAATGTGGACAGCTTTTTTCGAAGACGGAGTCAAAAGGCGGGGACACTGGTGGTGGGAAAGACAAATGCAGGTTCGGCCCATGTCTAACCACACCACACAATCCGAAGGGCATGCCCCAAGAGAAGAAAATCCCTTGCAACGTGAATCAGGGATGCGGCAGGCAGTCAGTTCCCGCACGCCATCGCCAGCTGCCCTGGAAGACAGACCACCCAGGTTGCTTGCAAAGCCAGGCCGGGCTTCTTCTCCGGCACAAGCCCAGACACGGAGCCTGGAGTGTTTTCAAGCAACGCAGTCGGCTTTTCAAAGACCCCCTCAGCCGCTTCTGGCTGGAGCCCGTGACTTTATCACACCACAACACCCAAGGTGCATTTAGGGATTATATAAATCATAACAGCCGCACAGAAGGTGTCAAAAATAGCACCCAACGGTTCCAGGCGGCTGCCACTGGAGAGGAGTCAAAAGCAGAGTCATTTTCAAAATAACACGGCAATTAAAGTGCCATTTTACACATCAGGCGTTGGCATTTTGGCTTAATATACCGTTCCAAGACGCAAGCTGTCAGCATTCGGGGCCCAAGCGCTGGCATTCCACATCCCGGCCTGCTGTTGCAATTCCCTCCCCCACCCCATTTAGGTTAAAAGTAAGGCACGCGGGAACTCCCGGATCTGTTGGAAAGAAACCTCTCAGGTTGGACCCCAAGTCCACCTGGAGGGAGGTTGACAGAGGGCAACCAAGCAGAGAGAGAGAGAGATTCCAAGACCCAGATCGTTCCAAACGATGAAAAGCTTTCTGCTGAAACGACACCCTCTTCCCCCAGAAAATATATTCAAAAGTACTGGCTGAGCCAAAGTCAGAAACTGCCAGGGGTCATTTGGAGCAGGAGCGTGCAGGAGCGGAGCTCCGGCAGTTAGAAGGCCAGGTGGCGGCAAGCCCCACCCCCAGCAGGACTGCAAAGCAGCATGTCTGGCATTCCTCCTGGGCCCAGATAGGCTACTCTGGGACTGGAATGACAGCCCCCAGAGTGGAAAGACAGTCCCTAGGGGTGGAGCCTGAGTGGTGGGTGTTGCCTTCTGACACACTTCCGGTGATGTCAGGGGGTGTGGCATATGCAAATAAGTTTATGCTAATGAGTTGTGCTAATGAGCTCCTGGACCTCTTTTTCTACCAAATGACCCCTGGAAACTGCTGTTTTGGAAAACAGATAAGCCAGCTAATAACCCTGCACAGAAATTTCTAACACATTTCTCCTGCATGGTTCAGGTGAAACCACTACCACCCCTTGCATGCTGATGAAGTTTTGGGGTACTTTTGGAATTCTGACACGGGGTGGTGGGTGCAAGCACGAAACGGTCCTATATAACTCTAACAACAACACTCCAACATGGCAGGCAGAAGCTCTGTTTGACAGGATGCACGGCCAATCGGAAGCCTGGCTGGGCAAAATTATAGAACCATAGAGTTGGAAGGGACCTCCAGGGTCATCTAGTTAAATCCCCTACACAACGCAGGAAAGTCACAAATACCTCCCCCCCCCACACACATCTCTGCTGTTCCATGCCCAGAAGATGAGAAAAAACCTCCAGGATCCCCAACCAAACTGGCCTGGAGAAAAACTGCTTCCCGACCAGTGTTCCCTCTAAGCTGAGTTAGTGTGAGCTGGCTCACAGATTTTTTAGCCTCTGGCTCACACGTTTTTGTCTTCGCTCAGGAAGGAGGGCTCCAGAACAAACTCATTTATGCGGTAGCCCAATCGCTCGCTCACAACTGTAATGCCAGTAGCTCACAAAGTAAGAGATTTTGCTCACAAGACTCCACAGCTTAGAGGGAGCATTGTGTCTGAACATCTGTTCAGACACCCCAAAGTGGCGATCGGCATTTCCCTGGGCGTGTAAGAAAGGGCCGCGAGAACTGAGCACTGAGGCAACCCCTTCCTGCCCTCCCTTCTCGTGATCTGCCCAGGTTCACACAATCAGCATGGCTGTCAGATGGCCACCTAGCCTCTGTTTGAAAACCTGCAAAGGAGGAGAGCCCACCACCTCCTCCCGAGGAAGCCTGTTCCACTGAGGAACCGCTCGAACTTTCAGGAAGCTCTTCCTCACATTTAGCCGAAAACTCTTTTGATTTAAGCCCCGCTCAATTTCTCAAAGCCCTTGTTGGGCACCCCCTGGCCTACACAGGAACCCTCTTCAGCACAGTCCCAGTACAGAGACAGATATCTCCGCAAACATCTGGCCCTCCTCAGACACCTCAGGGCCTTCTCTTGGTTACCTGGAGTCCGACGGTGTCCTCGGTCCGTTTCCCAGTCCCCTCTGTGAGGTGAGGAGGGAGACGCTCCGGCCCTGGAACCTGCTCCTTCAAATTCTCTTTCCACATCCCTCCTGCGGCCTCGCCGGTGGGAGGCATCAGATTCCTGGATTTGGGGGTTGCGGGTGGCCAACGGTGACCGGTGGCCCTCCCGTGGCAGCCTGTGGTAGCCTGAGCTTGGCGAATGGCTTGTACCATCCCTCCGTTCCGAATGCCTGTCCTCCGTGCCGGTCGCCGGACCGGGCGGTCTCAGAGACTTCTCCGAGCTGGGCGAGCGGCTCTCGAGATGCTCACGCCGTCTCCTGCCACGTTCCTCCCCTTCCCAGTCCAGGAGGTGAGGGGGTGACCGTCGGGGCCTCTCTCGGCTTCGTGGCTCCCTCTCGCGACTCCCCCTCGCGACTCCACGATCCGCCTCCCCGTCCAGAATAAGGGAGCCGGAGCCCCAAGCCCTCTCCTGGCTGCCGGCCTTCCGTTCCCGGTATCCTCTGCTTCCGCCCCAGCCGACATCTTCATCTTCTTCCGCGTCTGGAGGAGGCCTCCGAGGTTTGTCCCAGCGGCCTGGTTTCTTCTCCCGTCCCTCTCTGTCGCGCCTCCGGCCATCTCTGGCCTTGGTCACTTCCGAAGAGCTCCCCAGAACCTCCAAGTCGAGGCCCTCCGACACAAGAGGAAGCCCCCTCCGGCGGTCCCGCGGCTGCTGGGCTGGCCGAGGCGGCTCAGGGCCCCGCTCCCTCGGGCTACCGCTTATTTCCTCTAAGTGATAAAGGGAGGAGATAAACAGTAAGGGATGGGGGGAGGGGTTAGTAACACATGCAGGCGGGGAGGGGGAGAGGCTGACATGGCAAGGAGCAGTTTTGGGGGCGTGGGTGGAGGCCCAGCAACAGAGAAGACGATAGACCAGAGAAAGACAGGACAGGTGGGCAAGGAGACTGCAAGAGTCAAGGAACTGCAGAGCCGAGGAAGGGGCACATGCGCCTCTGGACTGACACAGCCATGCAGGCAGAAGAGCCCTGCTGGGTCAGACCAGGGAGGGTCCCTCCAGTTCAGCCTCCTGTCTCACCCAGTGGCCAACCAGTTCCTCTGGAGGGCCAGCAACAGGGCAGAGAGGACGAGGCCTTCATAAGAACATCAGAAGAGCCCTGCTGGATCATGCCCGTGAGGGTCCATCTAGTCCAGCCTCCTGTCTCACACAGGGGCCAACCAGTTCCTCTCCCTGGCCAACAACAGGGCATAAAGGCCGAGGCCTCCATAAGACCATCAGAAGAGCCCTGCTAGGTGAGACCAGCCAGGGTCCATCTAGTTCAGCCTCCTGTCTCACACAGTGGCCAGCCAGTTCCTCTGGAGGGCCAACAAACAGGGCAGGGAGGCCGAGGCCTTCATAAGAACATCAGAAGAGCCCTGCTGGGTCAGGCCTGTGAGGGTCCATCTAGTCCAGCCTCCTGTCTCACACTCAGGGGCCAGCCAGTTCCTCTGGAGGGCCAGCAACAGGGCAGAGAGGACGAGGCCTTCATAAGAACATCAGAAGAGCCCTGCTGGATCATGCCCGTGAGGGTCCATCTAGTCCAGCCTCCTGTCTCACACAGGGGCCAGCCAGTTCCTCTCCCTGGCCAACAACAGGGCATAAAGGCCGAGGCCTCCATAAGACCATCAGAAGAGCCCTGCTAGGTGAGACCAGCCAGGGTCCATCTAGTTCAGCCTCCTGTCTCACACAGTGGCCAGCCAGTTCCTCTGGAGGGCCAACAAACAGGGCAGGGAGGCCGAGGCCTTCATAAGAACATCAGAAGAGCCCTGCTGGATCAGACCAGTGAGGGTCCCTCTAGTCCAGCATCCTGTCTCACACAGTGGCCAGCCAGTTCCTCTGGAGGGACAACAACAGGGCAGAAAGGCCAAGGCCTTCCCCTGAGAAGAACATCAGAAGAGCCCTGCTGGATCAGGCCCGTGAGGGTCCATCTGGTCCAGCCTCCTGCCTCACACAGGGGCCAACCAGTTCCTCTCCCTGGCCAACAACAGGGCATAAAGGCCGAGGCCTTCATAAGAGCATCAGAAGCGCCCTGCTGGGTCAGACCAGTGAGGGTCCATCTAGTCCAGCCTCCTGTCTCACACAGAGGCCAAGCAGTTCCTCTGGAGGGCCAACAACAGGTCAGAGAGGCCGAGGCCTTCATAAGAACATCAGAAGAGCCCTCCTGGATCAGACCAGTGAGGGTCCTTCTAGTCCAGCCTCCTGTCTCATATACAGTGGCCAACAAGTCCCTCTAAAGGGCCAACAACAGGGCATGGAGGCCGAGGCCTTCCCCTGATGTTGCCTCCTGGCTCTGGGATTCAGAGGCTTAGTGCCTCTGAACGTGGAGGTTTCCCTCAGCCACGGTGGCTAGTAGCCAGTGATAGACTTATCCTCCATGAATCTATCCCCTCCCCTCTTAAAGCCACCTATGCCAGTAGCCATCACTACATCCTCCCAGCCCCCAAAGCAGAGGGCAACCCGTAAAAGGAGGGTGGGGAGAGGATGAGATCTCCAACCGGGTGCAAAACAAGAGCCGGGGGCTGAAGAGGCTGGAAGGGGCCAGCCACTGCGTGAGACAGGATGCTGGACCAGGCAGACCCTAAAAAGGTCTCATCCAGCAGGGCTCCTTTTCAGAGGTTCTGGATGAACCGCCGGCTGTTCTGATGGGCCAGTCTTTAAGGGTACATGGAAGATTACTTAGGGCATGCGGAGGAAGGGGAAGAACATAGGCCAGAAAACCACGAGACGTTTCTGCACGAGGCATTAAAGGCAGCCTGTAAAGCCACATGCCAGAGCAGCCAGGACCGTCATGCCCCCGTATAAATCGATGGTGCAACCTCATTTGGAGTACTGTGTACAGTTCTGGTCGCCACACCTCAAAAAGGATATTATAGCACTGGAAAAAGTGCAGAGAAGGGCAACTAGGATGATCAAAGGGTTGGAACACTTTCCCTATGAAGGAAGGTTTGGGGCTCTTTAGCTTGGAGAAACGACGGCTGAGGGGTGACATGATCGAGGTTTACGAGATTATGCGTGGGATAGAGCAGGGAGAGAAAGAGGTACTTTTCTCCCTTTCTCACAGTACAAGAACTTGTGGGCACTCCATGAAATAGCTGAGCAGTCAAGTTAGAACAGATAAAAGGAAGTCCTTCTTCACCCAAAGAGTGATGAACACGTGGAATTCACTGCCCCAGGAGGTGGTGGCAGCTACAAGCATGGATGGCTTCAAGAGGGAATTGGATAATAGAGCAGAGGTCCATCAGTGGCTATTAGCCACCAGCTATAGATAGGGACTGGGGCAAGGGATTCTTGGTGCTTGGCAGAAGGGGGCAAGAGTGGGAGGGCTTCTCGTGTCCTGGCCCCATTGCTGGACCTCCTGATGGCACCTGGCATTTTTGGCTCCTGTGTGACCCAGTGTTGGACTGGCGGGGCCATTGGTCTGATCCAACACTGGCTTCTCTTAGGTTCTTAGAGGTTGAAGAGTTTGCCCCGAGCATCTCCCGTCCAGCCTTGGACAGCTGCCACCCTCCTTATGCCACTTACGGCGACCCCTCATGGGGTTTCCAAGGCAAGAGTGGTTCAGAAGTGGGTTTGCCTATTGCCTGCCTCTGCGTAGCAACCCTCGAATTCTGTGGTGGTCTCTCATCCAAACACTAAACAGGGCTAAGTCCGTGTAGCTTCTGAGGTCAGACGAGATCGGATTAGCCTGGACTACCCCAGTTAGGGCCAGTGTTCCCTCTAAGCTGAGTTAGTGTGAGTTAGCTCACAGTTTTTTAGCCTCCGGCTCACACGTTTTTGTCTCCGGTCAGAAAGGGATGGCTCCAGAGCAAACTAATTTACGCAGCAGCCAAATCGCTCGCTCACAACTGTAATGCTGGTAGCTCACAAAGTAGAATTTTTGCTCACAAGACTCCACAGCTTAGAGGGAGCATTGCTTAGGGCTATAATAATAACTGGATGTCACAACTGACTCATGGGAACTCCAGGCCCGTGGGGTTTTCAGCCATTCAGAGGTGACTTCCTTGGTGGTCTCCCATCATAAAAACCTAAGAGAAGCCAATGATGAATCAGGCCAATGGCCCATCTAGTCCAACACTCTGTCACACAGCGGCCAAAAATACCACGTGCCCTCAGGAGTGGGGCCAGGACACTAGAAGCCCTCCCACTGCTGCCCCCTCCAGCACCAAGAATAGAGTGCATCACCTGCCCCAGACTGAGAGTTCCCATCTATACCCTGTGGCTAATAGCCACTGATGGACTTCTGCTCCATACGTTTATCTAATTTCCTCTTGAAACTGTCCATGCTTGTAGCCTCCACCCCCTCTGGGGCAGTGAATTCCATATGTTAATCACTCTTTGGGTGAAGAAGGACTTCCTTTTATCTGTTCTAACCCGACTGCTCAGCAATTTCATGGAGTGCCCACGAGCTCTTGTATTGTGAGAAAGGGAGAAAAGTACTTATTTCTCAACCTGCTCTATCCCATTCATAATCTTATAAACCTCAATCATGTCACCCCTCAGCCGTCGTTTCTCCAAGCTAAAGAGCCCCAAGCGTTTTAACCTTTCTTCATAGGGAAGGTGTTCCAACCCTTTTATCATTCTAGTTGCCCTTCTCTGCACTTTTCCCAAAGCTATATTTTTTTTGGGGTGTGGCAAGCAGAACTGTACACAGTATTCCAAATGAGGTCCTTCTCTGTTGCCCTTCTCTGCACTTTCCACACAACTATGGCGTTTTGGTATTTCATGGTGTATTATGTTAGTCAAAGTATTTCGTAATCTTATCACAATAGCTTATCCAGACCGGGCCGGATCTGATTGCACACCGGGCAGCCTTCCTGGGATCATGGGAGACGGGCACATTTCATTTCCATGTGGCTTGTTCAGGCAGATCTCTCACGGACTGGGGCTACTTGTTAATGCAGCTCTGGGAAACCGGAAGCAGTTGGGAAAAGCGACGACAAAGCGGAGACCCAGGAAGCCGGACGGGCCCTCAAAAGGCAACCCCTACTTTCCCGCCACCAGCAAGCTAAAGAAGAAGCATACGGATCCCAAGAGGGGCGTGCCAGAAAAACCACCACCGCCAGCTGCAACGGCAAAGAAGCTTCCCGATTTCCTCGGTCATGAAAGTCCTTGAGATTGGAGCTCGTTTCATCCCTAAGTGATCCCAGAGAAGAAAAGGAAATCTGGCCTGCAGCTCGGCTCCCTGCAATTTCCAGTCTGGCGAGAGAATCTTGCCAAAGACGACAGCGGACGGCGATCGGAAATGCGTTTCAGCAAGCAATCCGGCATCCTGTGAGCTCCCAGGGCTCCTGCTGCGCACCCGTGCCGCTCTTCGGACCACCTCCAGCACACTGCAGTTCATTCCCGGTTGCGCCACCACCAATTAGACCCCACCGCTTCGGCAGCCCCAAGCCCTGACCAGCAAACTGGCAGATCTGCACCACTAAACCAGCATCTGTTGCCACTTCACCTGCCACCAGATTATGCGCTCCCAAGCAAGCCTCCCACCGGCAGTCTGGCTCCCACAAGCCCCGAGATACATACGCCACTCACACTCAAAAAAACCCCCCAAACTCAAGAAAGAAAAAGGAGAAGCAGCTTAGCAAGAGCCCCGTCCCACACCGGTGCCGGGACCCAGCGCCTAGCACACCCCAAAGGCAGCCTTTGACATTCCCTCCTCCCCCCTGGACTGCTTCTGAAAACTGCCACAGCCGCTCAGAGGCCTCGCGCAGCAGCCGGTGAAAGAGAACCAACCAGGGAAATTGGTGCCGGAAGGCTGCAGCCCTCCTGTGGCCCAGAGTGCACAATTCAGGACTTCGGGGGCCTGAAATCAGCCTGCAAAAACAGAGGGAAACCCCCCCCCCCATGGCACACTTTTGGCCTCCGGAGGGGCATTCCTACCTCTGCCGTCTTGGTAGTGAGCGTCTTCGTAAGGGCTGTGCCTCAAAAGCTCTGCGGGGGGCGGAGGCTTCATCCTCCTCTTTTCTTCCCGGAGTTCCTTCCGCTGAAGAATCCGTGCGATATCCTACAGAGAGGGAAGGGGAAACACAGAGCTGGGAAGGGACCCCCAAGGGCAATCTAGTCTAACCCCTGCGCCACGCAGGAAATCTCTCCACTCCACCCCCCCAATGACCCCTGCTCTGTGCCCAGAGAAAGGCAAAAGAGCTCCAGCATCCCTGGGCCAATCTGGCCTGGAGGAAAATTCCTTCCTGCCCCCAAAGTCGGGATCTGCATTTCCCTGGGCATGTAAGAGAGAAGAAGAAGAAGAAGAAGAAGAAGAAGAAGAAGAAGAAGAAGAAGAAGAAGAAGAAGAAGAAGAAGAAGAAGAAGAAGAAGAAGGAGAAGAAGAAGAAGAAGAAGAAGAGAGAAGAAGAAGAAGGAGAAGAAGGAGAAGAAGGAGAAGAAGAAGAAGAAGAAGAAGAAGAAGAAGAAGAAGGAGAAGAAGAAGGAGAAGGGATTGGGTTTATGCCACGCCCTTCACTACCTGAAGGAGTTTCAGAGTGGCTTACAATCTCCTTCCCCTCCCCACGACAGACACCCTGGGAGGTAGGTGGGGCTAAGAGAGCTCTCTCGAGAACTGCCCTTGAGAGAACAGCTCCGAAAGAACTTGTGACTGACCCAAGGTCACACCAGCAGCTGCATGTGGAGTAGTGGGGAATCAAACCTGGTTCTCCCAGATTAGAGTCCACGCTCCTAACCACTACGCCAAACTGGCTCTCAAGAAAGGGCCACGAGAATTAAGCCCTGAGGCAACCCTTCCTGCCCTCCCTCTCATGATCTGCCCAGGTTCACAGGATCAGCCCTGCTGTCAGATGGGGCCATCTAGCCTCTGCTTGAAAACCTTCAAAGATGGAGAGCTCACCACCTCCCGAGGAACCCTGTCCCACCGACAAATCATCATGTCATGAAGTTCTTCTTAATGTTTAGTTGAAAACTCTCTTCAATTCAATTTCAATCTGCTGTTTCCGGTCTGATCTTCTGGGGCAACAGAAAACCACTCCGCCCCATCCTCTATACGACAGCCCTTCAGGTACTTGACGATGGCTGTCCTATCACCTCTCAGTGTTACAGCTCACCTTTCTAGGTGTTACAGCTCACTAGAGCCAGTTTGGTGTAGTGTTTAAGTCCGCGGATTCTAATCTGGGAGAACCGGGTTTGATTCCCCACTCCTCCACTTGCACCTGGCTGGATGACCTTGGGCAAGCCGTAGTTCTGACAAGAGCTGTTCTCTCAAGGGCAGTTCTGGAAAGAGCTCTCTCAGCCCCACCTGCCTCACAGGGTGTCTGTTGTGGGGAGGGGAAGGGAAAGGAGTTTGTAAGCTGCTCTGAGACTCCGCATGAAGGGCAGGGTGTAAATCCAATCTCCTCCTCCTCCTCCTCCTCCTCTTCCTCTTCTTCTTCTTCTTCTTCTTCTAGGCCTCAAAAGATGTCCAAACTGATCTCTGGCAGGCTCCCTTCAGCCGTCAGCTTCATTCAGCCCGGCGAACTACGCCTGCATTTTGAGGTAGGTGGGGCTGAGAGAGCTCTTGACAGGAACTGCTCTTTTTCAAGGACACCTCTGACAGAACTATGGCTTGCCCAAGGTCATCCAGCAGCTGCAAGTGGAAGAGTGGGGGAATCAAACCCGGTTCTCCCAGATTAGAGTCCACGCACTTCACCACTGCACCAAACTGGACATCTGTGGGCACTGTTCATCGCACACACACACACCCCAATCCTTCCCAAAGCCCAATGAGCAGCCCGCAAACGTTGTCGCGTGATGGAATCTGGAACAGCTGCAAGACCGTGCGTGGCCGCATCCCCCTTCCCCGCTCCCGAAATAGCCTCTTCTGACCTTTTGCGACGACCTTTCGGGTGGGGCCGTTTCCGCAGCTGCCCCGAACGGAGCAGCCGGGCGGCTTGGGCATGGAGGAGGCCCCTTCGCTCACCTCATCGTCCTCTTCCTGCCGCCGCCGCTGCTGTTCCGCCTCAATGACCAGCTTGACTTGGATTTCCTGCGCGATCTCGCAGTCCTGCTGCTCTCTGGGGGAGGGGGGTGCAAAGGGGGCGGGGGGTGGGAGGTAGAGAGGAGGAGGAGGAGGTCAGAGGGGGGCCCGTGAGGAAAGGCCACAAGCCTGGAGACGGGAAGGGACCAAGAAAGCCGGAGGACTTGGGCCACTGGCTGCACACGCAGGGAGAGAAACACCTTCCAGATGGGAAGCGGCCTGGTGCCCTTCCTTCCAGAGGGCAGCCCTGAGAATCTGCCTCAGGGAAATCCAACAGGAGGCTGGCGGTACCTAAGCGACTAAAACAGCTATATTTTATTCCTGCAAACGACCGTGTGGACTACAGGCGAGGGCCGCAATGTGTCCTGACATAGCGGACCTCCCATCCAGTGCTCTCCCTAAGCTGTGGAGTCTTGTGAGCAAAGATGCTACTTTGTGAGCTCCTGGCATTAAAGTTGTGAGCGAGCGATTTAGCTACTGCATAAATTAGCTGGCTCTAGAGCCCTCCTTCCTGAGCTGAGACAGAAATGTGTGAGCCAGAGGCTAAGAAACTGTGAGCTGGCTCACACTAACTCAGCTTAGAGGGAATACTCCTCCCATGTGTCCTGCCACTGCCTGCCGTCACTCATACAGTGGGAGCAAATCCCTGGGCAAAACCGGAAGACCGATGTATCTGCTCTGATGATGTCACTTCCTACACTACCCAAAAGCAAAAAACTGTCACATCGGGTGATACTTTAGCATTTGCCTCAAACTCTATGGTTAAGCTGTAGAGCTTTAGGTGAATGCTACAGCGGCACCCTGGCACGATGACATCACTTCCGGGTTGGGCAGGAAGTGATGTCATCACACTAGGGATGGAAGTAACAAAATGGTTCTCTGTACACAGTATATATAGTTAATAAGAAGCAAAAAGGAACTGTGATACTGAAAAATTAAACAAAATTTATGAATATTATATACAATATATAACAGAAATACAAAGTGTGAAGTCTGTGAAGTCTGATGGCGGTCTCCGGAATGTGGAGCCGTTTCGATGAACGTCTTCTGAGTAGAGTGAAACAATTCAATGCCTAACAACTCTCTTTAATGGGAGAGTCTTCTTACCGGACAAGACTTAGACTTGTCTGGTAAGAATGTTCCACTTGTAAAAATAGCTAGAGAAATGTGGTATACTACAATGGAATTTTGTATAGGAGACTCTGTCCCATTAAGAAGAGTTGTTAGACACTGAATTTTTTCACTCTACTCAGAAGAAGACATTCATCAAAATGCGTCCACATTCCGGAGACCACCGTCAGACTTCACAGACTTCACACTTTGTATTTCTGTTATATATTGTATATAATATTCATAAATTTTGTTTAATTTTTCAGTATCACAGTTCCTTTTTGCTTCTTATTAATCACACTAGGGATGGCAGTCATGCCTCCCCGGGCATATGTCCCTGCCCCATCTCCCAGCAGTTGCCAGGGTGTGTCGTCTTACAGCAACGGGAAAAGAGGCCTCCAGTCCTTGAAAGATTACGGCTGAAATAAAATCTTGCTTGTCCTTCAGAGTTCCAGTAGACTCCAGTTTCTCCCTCCTGATTAAACCTTTTCTACTGACAAGACTGAATTTTGAACTCTAACCCTAAAGAGCCCTTAAAAATGCAGAAAACTTCTCCCCCGCCCCCCAAACCTATCACCACATCATCCTCCAGATATCCTCCTACTATGGACAGACAGATAATTCTGCAAAGTTTTGTTTTGAACAGGAAGGTTTGATGACACAGAACCTATACAAAGTCCCGTGACTTGAGCTCATGCTGTGCAAGGAACAGCCACCCAGAACTCCTTTAATCCTTCATTTAAATAAATTAGAGACGGCCCACCTCACCCAGTGCGGTCTGTGCCAACTTGAAACAGGGCCCCCGGCAAAGCCAGACTTTCCCGGGACTCACGTGTTTTTGTGGCGTTCCTGGGTGCGGCCGTGCGCCTTGCGGTTCTCTTCCTCCTGCAGCTGCTTCGCCACCTGCAGGTCGTACTGGACCAGGCGATTGCGCTGGATGTTGGTGGCCAAGTGGTGCTCGACTGCAAGGGGAAGGCGCACATGCGCAATTAGGACACGGGTCTCGGATGGCTCACAACACCGCTGGCTGTATCCCGAGGTAAGCCCTGCTCTGTCTGCGGAGGTCTCAAGTGGAGGTCTTTCACATCACCTACTGCCAGATCCTTTAACTGGAGATGCCGGGGACTGAACCTGGGAACTTCTGCATACAAAGCAGGTGCTCTACCGCTGAGCCACAGCCCCTCTTTACAGCTCTCCAGGGTCTCAGGCTGAGGTCTTTTCCATCACCCACTGCCTGGTCCTTTTTAACTGGAGATGCTGGGGATTGAACCTGGGACCTTCTGCATGCCAAGCAGAGGCTCTTCCACTGAGCCACAGCCCATCTTTACAGCTCTCCAGGGTCTCAGGCTGAGGTCTTTCACATCACCTCCTACCTGATCCTTTAACTGGAGATGCCGGGGATTGAACCTGGGAACTTCTGCATACAAAGCAGGGGCTCTACCACTGAGCCACAGCCTTTCTTTACAGCTCTCCAGGTTCTCAGGAGGAGGTCTTTCACGACACCTACTGCCAGATCCTTTAACTGGAGATGCCGGGGATTGAACCTGGGACCTTCTGTATGCCAAGCGGATGCTCTACCACTGAGCCACGGCCCCTCTCCCACAAACACAAACCCTTGGCCATTCCTCTGGGGCAATCGCATTTAGCTCCCCACCAAATTATTTGTTGTGGAAATCCACACCCACAGCACACATAGCGCCGCAGCACTATGGTGTTTGCACATGAAGAAGAAGAGAAGAGATTGGATTTATCTCCCACCCTTCACTGCCCAAAGGCGTCTCAGAGCGGCTTACAAACTCCTTCCCCTTCCCTTCCCCACAACAGACACCCTGTGAGGTAGGTGGGGCTGAGAGAGCTCTGACACAAACTGCTCTTTCAGGAACAGCTGTGCCAGAGCTTGTGACTGACCCAAGGTCACACCAGCAGGTGAAAGTGGAGGAGTGGGGAATCAAGCCTGGTTCTCCCAGATTAGAGTCCGCGCACTTAACCACTACACCAAACTGGCTCTCTAGGCCTAGTTGCCTCTCATCTAGTCTTAGAGACCAGGCAATGTCCCTGATGCAGAATTCTAAGGACAGAATGCAGTTCCTTAGGAAGCTAAACATTTTGATTTTTTTTTTTTTAAACCAACCCTTTGGACTGCAGAGCTACACTTGAAGGGAAGATGGAAAGGCCCAAGGCAACTTGCCCGGGGCCCGTGCATGGGGGATCGGTGCCCTACATGCTCCTCCTCATGACGGACTAAACTAGAATTCTGCAGGGCACAAGGAATTATGACAACGAGCCTCACTCGCTGCAGGTGGTCAAATCCAGCTTTAGTTGCTTGACGGGACTTACTTTCCTGTTCTTGCAGGCTGTGGGCCAACGTGTGGTCTTCCAAGATGGCAAAGTCCCGGCAAACTGCAGGAGCAAAGCAGAGAGAGGGCGGCTGGGTCAGGAGACGGGAACACAAGCCTCCGACGGGGGTGGGGGAGAGCGGTCATTCCCAAGGATCCCCTCCCGTGTTCCCTCCAAGCTGAGTTCGTGTGAGCTAGCTCACAGTTCTTTAGCCTCTGGCTCACATATTTTGGTCTTAGCTCAGGAAGGGCGGCTCCAAAGCAAACGCATTCATGCGGCAGCCAAACCGCTCGCTCACAACCGTAATGCCACACAAGAACCACAACAACCTTTTACAGTTCCGCAGGGCCTGCAAAACGGAGCTCTTCCATCAGGCCTTCGGTTAGGAGCCGCCACTGACGAATGAGCCACCGAAATACGCTATGGCCCCGATACACCGTGGGATGCCGCCTTTCTTCCTTGGATTATGCTTAGGAACTGCTACCATCTGTACTACCTCTGTGCTATTTATGCAATTTTACTGTATTTATTGTTTGAGTGTATTTTAACTGTGTACACCGCCTTGGGCCAGTTTACCCAGCAAGGTGGGTTATAGGTAAAGGTAAAGGTTCCCTTGCTCGAAAGTCAGTCGAATCCGACTCTAGGGTTGAGGTACTCATCTCCGTTTCAAAGCCAAAGAGCCAGCGCTGTCCGAAGAAGTTTCCGTGCTCATGTGGCCGGCATGACTAAACACCAAGGCGCACGGAACGCTGTTACCTTCCCACCAAAGTGGTACCTATTTATCTACTTGCAGTTTCTGGCTTTCGAACTGCTAGGTTGGCAGGAGCTGGAAGTAGAGACGGGAGCTCACTCTGTCATGCGGCACTCTCAAGTCTCAAACTGCTGAACTACTGACCTTCCACAGCCTGCAGTTCAGCGTCTTAACCACTTGAGCCACCGCAACTCCTAAGGTGGGTTATAAATGGAAACAAACAAACGTGATGGGACCAAGGCCACCTGGAGAGCTTCCATGTCAGAGTGGAAATTCGAACCCAGCTCTCCTATGTCCCAGTTCAACACTCTTAACCTCTACACCATGCCAGCAGCAGTTTGCCCAGCACTTGGTGTCTTAACCTCAAGATGCAGAGGGGAAATACTTTCCCTAGCTCCGATATTTGGTGAACAAAGTGCAAGTTATTATGTTGTGCCTTTATTTTTTTCAGTGCTGCTTTTAATTGCATTTTAATTCTGCTTCTGCTGATATTTTCCTTTTCATTTTTAAAGCAGCTTTACTCCAGGAAACCAGGCACGGAAGTCTTATAAACACCGCCCCAGCATGGCCAACACTTAGGGCTGTCTTCTACTGTATCAGGTCATTGGGGTCCACCAAGGTCAGCCTTGCCTGCTCTGACTGACAGCAGCTCTCCAGGGTCTCATCTTAACCCACCCCGCCCAGGTCCATCAACCAGAGATGCCAGGGATTGAACCTGGCACCTTCTGCATGCCAAGCAGAGACTCTACCTCTGAACAACAGCCCCCTCCCCATGGTGCAGGGCTCGAGTGTAGTGATTTGGAGTTGGGAGTAAGCAGTGAAGTGGCTAAATTTGCAGAGGACACAAAGTTGTTCAGGGTGGTGACAACCAGGGAGGATTGTGAGGCACTCCAAAGGGATCTGTCGAGGATGGGCGAGTGGGCATCAACGTGGCAAATGGGGTTCAATGTGGCCAAGTGCAAAGTGATGCACATTGGAGCCAAGAATCCTAAATAGAAATACACGTTGATGGGGTCTGAACTGGCAGAGATGGACCAAGAGAGAGATCTTGGAGTTGTAGTGGATAACTGTCTAGATAGTGTGTAGCTGCAATAAAGAAGGCCAACGCTATTCTGGGGGTTATTAGGAAGGGAACTGAAAACAAATCAGCCAGTATCATCATGCCCCTGTATAAATCATTGGTGCGACCTCATTTGGAATACTGTGTACAGTTCTGGTCGCCACATCTCAAAAAGGATATTATAGCATTGAAAAAAGTGCAGAGAAGGGCAACTAGAATGATAAAAGGGTTAGAACACTTTTCCTATGAAGAAAGGTTGAGGCGCTTGGGGCTCTTTAGCTTGGAGAAATGACGGCTGAGGGGTGACATGATCGAGGTTTATAAGATTATGCATGGGATTGAGCAGGTTGAGAAAGAAGTCCTTTTCTCCCTTTCTCACAATAGAAGAACTCCTTGTGGGCACTCCATGAAGTCGTTGAGCAGTCGGGTTAGAACAGATAAAAGGAAGTCCTTCTTCACCCAGAGAGTGATTAACACGTGGAATTCACTGCCACAGGAGGTGGTGGCGGCTGCAAGCATGGACAGTTTCAAGCGGGAATTAGATAAACATATGGAGCAGAAGTCCATCAGTGGCTATTAGCCACAGGGTATAGATGGGAACTCTCAGTCCGGGGCAGGTGATGCACTCTATTCTTGGTGCTGGAGGGGGCAGCAGTGGGAGGGCTTCTAGTGTCCTGGCCCCACTGCTGGACTTCCTGATGGCACCTGGTATTTTTGGCCACTCTGTGACAGAGTGTTGGACTAGATGGGCCATTGGCCTGATCCAATCTTGGTTTCTCTTATGTTCTCTTATGTTGTTATGAGGAGAATCTGGGAGACTCAGGTTCAAACCCTCACTCTGCTGTGAAGCTTGTTGGGTGACCTCGCACCCGTCACACTCCAGGTCATTCAGGTCAGGGCAAGAGACAATCAGAGGAGGGTTTGCCCTTGCCTGTCTCCGTAGCAACCCTGGGCTTCCTTGCTGGTCTCCCATCCAAGCCCTAAACCCGGCTCAACTCGGCTTAGGTTCTGAGAGCTAATGTGACTGGGAAAGCCTGGGCTACTCAGATTTTGCCCAATTTAATGTCCCAGTCTCCTTTGACAGGCCCCCAAGGGATGCTACCAGTGTTCCCTCTAAGCTGAGTTAGTGTGAGCCTAGCTCACAGTTTTTTTAGCCTCCAGCTCACACACTTTTGTCTTAGCTCTGGAAGGATGGCTCCAGAAGAGCAAAGTAATTGAGGCAGTAGCCAAATCGCTCACTCACAACTTTAATGGCGGTAGCTCACAAAGTGGAATTTTTGCTCACAAGAGTCCACAGCTTAGAGGGGACACTGGTTGCTACCCACGGAGGAAGTTCTGCCTCCTGGACCAGAAGTCAGCCCCGTGATCAATGGATAAAGCTGCAGAGGAGGTGTGGGTGGGAGGCCTCTGCATTCAGTCCTGGGGCTGTGGAGGCCAGGCGGCTGCCCAAAACCTTTCCAGATGAGCCAGGCACGTCGCCGGACAGGGAGAGAAGAGGAGCCTTGTATTTGCTCAGCGAGCACAGAACAAAATTCGAACCCAGTTCTCCTATGTCCTAGTTCGACACTCTAACCTCTACACATGGGGTGTCAAACATGTGACCTGGGGGCCAAATCAGGCCCCTCTGGAGGGCTTCTCTCAGGCCCGCAGTGGAACTGGCTGTTTCCTGCTTCCTTTCCCAGTTCTGCTGCTGCTGCTGCTGCCGCGTCATTGTAGGTCTGCAGCTTACAGATACACACCTGAAGAGCACACTCAAGATGGCAACAGCACAGACATTTTGATGCAGTAACTCAGAGCAAGTGTCAGTTATCAGGCACTGTTAAATAAACAAAATATTGCAAGAGGGCTAATGTTTTAAGCGTGTTTTTATTTTAAGGTAAAAACACCCCTTTGTGTTTGTGTCCTTTATAAAGTTTGTGTCTCCGCAACCTGGCATTACATTTCATGACACACGTAGCCCGGCCTGACAAGGTCTCCTTTATGCCAGATCCAGCCCTCGTAACAAATGAATTCGACACCCTTGATCTACACCTTGCCCAGTACCTTAAGCTCAAGATGCTGGGGGAAACTACTTTCTCTCGCCCCAGTATTTGGTTAACGGCGTGCCAGTTCCTATTTTGTCCCTTCGTTTTTTCAGTGCTGCTTTTAATTGCGTTTTAATTCTGCTTCTGCTGATATTTCCAGCGGGTGGTCTCTGCCTTCAGTCCCGGGTCTGCAGAGGCCAGGCGGCTGCCCAAAACCTTTCCGGCTGAGCCAGGCACGTCGCCGGACAGGGAGAGAAGAGGAGCCTTGTATTTGCTCAGCGAGCACAGAACAAAATCTCTTGCCGCTTGAGGAAGTCTCTGTGGCCACACGTCCTCGCTCTGAACGATCTGCTCCGTTGAGTCTGTGCTGCTGGGGCATCCCTGGCTCGCTGACCCCAAGCCACCCAGAGGACAGGTTACTGGACTCCTCTGCTTCGGGGAAAAGGTCCTTGGCCACAGGTCACCTGGATCCTAGCGCAGGTGTTTACTGGGTGGCCTTTGCAAGGGAACATAAGAACAACAAAAGAGCCCCGATGGTGGAGAAGGAGGAGGAGGAGGAGGAGGAGGAGGAGGAGGAGGAGGAGGAGGAGGAGGAGGAGGAGGAGGAGGAGGAGGAGGAGGAGGAGGAGGAGGAGGAGGAGGAGGAGGAGGAGGAGGAGGAGGAGGAGGAGAAGGAGAAGGAGAAGGAGAAGGAGAAGGAGAAGGAGGAGAAGGAGAAGAAGAAGAAGAAGAAGAAGAAGAAGAAGAAGAAGAAGAAGAAGAAGAAGAGGAGGAGGAGGAGGAGGAGGAGGAGGAGGAGTTTGGATTTGTAACCTGCCCTTCACTTCCCGAAGGAGTCTCAGAGCGGCTTACAAACTCCTTTCCCTTCCCCTCCCCACAACAGACATGCTGTGAGGTAGGTACTGCCCCTCACAGTACTGCCCCTCACAGGACTAGAACTCGTGGGCACTCCGTGAAATTGATGAGCAGAAGGCTTAGAACAGACCAAAGTCCTTCTTCACCCAAAGAGTCAATAACACATGGAACTCACTGCCCCAGTGGTGGCTACCAGCACAGGTTCAAGAGGGGATTCGATAAACCTATAGAACAGAGGTCCATCAATGGCTTTTTGGCCACAAGGTATAGATAAGAACTCTCAGGTTGGGGCAAGGGATGCTCTGTATTCTTGGTGCTTGGGTGGGAGGCCACATCAGGAGGGCTTCTGGAGCTCTGGCCCCGCTGGTGGACCTCCTGATGGCCCCTGTGTTTTGGCCACTGTGTGATGCAGAGTGTGGGACTGGATGGGCCACTGGCCTGATCCAATATGGCGTCTCTTGTGTTCTTATGTTCTTCCAGCGGAAGCAGGAAGATAAGCCAGGCCAGACAGCATTGAAAAGCTGTTGGGAGAGACTGGTACCTGTTGATACGCATATTTTATTGTCTAAATTTACTTACTGGAACCTAATGAATCTTCTTAAATGTATTTATTATATACCGCTATGCCATTAAAGGTGTCTGATCTGATCTGACTGGTACCTACAGAACGTGATATACAGTGGAAAGGGAGATGTCAGATACAGGTTAAGAACATAAGAGAGGAGCCAATGGTGGATCAGGCCAATGGCCCATCTAGTCCAACACTCTGTGTCACGCAGTGGCCAAAAATACCAGGCGCCATCAGGAGGTCCAGCAGTGGGGCCAGGACACTAGAAGCCCCTCCCACTGCTGCCCCCCCCCCCAGCACCAAGGTTCATTTATTTCACTTACAGTATTTATAGTCCACCCTGACCTGGATTGTCCAGGCTGACCCAATCGCATCAGACCTCAGAAGCTATGCAGGGTCAGCTCCGATCAGTGTGTGGATGGGAGTCCACCAAGGAAGCCCAAGGCGGCTACACAGAGGCAGGCCATGGCGAGGCACCACCGTTAGTCTCTCGGCTTGAAAACCCTACGGGCAGGGGTGTCGAACTCATTCGTTACGAGGACTGGATCTGGCATAAATGAGACCTCCTTGGGCCAGGCCACGTGTGTGTCATAAAATGTAATGCCAGGTGGCGGAGACATAAACTTTATAAAGGACACAAACACCAAGGGGTTTTTTTTAACTTAAAATAAAAACATGCTTAAGACAGTAGCCCTCGTGCAATATTTTGTTTATTTAACAGTGTCTGATAACGGACACTTCTTGCTCTGAATTATTGCTTCAAATAGGGTTGCCAAACCGCCCCCCCGGTTTGGCAGGGGTCCCCCACTTTGGGGGGGGGGGTCTATCCACTGCCAGCCATTTGGCCGGTGGGGGAAACCCCGCCCCAAGCCCCAACACCCACAGCCACCCCTCTCCCTTCTCTCTTGAAGGACTCCCTTTAAATGCAGAGAGCTGGCGTTTCCCACTCACCCGAACGCCAGCTCCGTTTAAGTACAGGCATCCAGCCTTCCCCTTCGGGTGAGCGGGGAAACACCAGCTCTCTGCACAGCATTTCCCTGCATGCAAGGGGCATGTGGCGGGGTGTGTGTGTGTGTGGACATCCCCAGTGTGACATCATCACATCAGGGATGCCCTGCCCCCTCCAGGAATGCCCCCCAAAGTCCCCCGCTGGGGGTGAAGATAGAGTTGGCAACCCTAGCTTCAAAATGCCTGTGCTGCTGCAGTCTTGAGTGTGCTGTTCAGGTGTGTATCTGTAAGCTGCAAACCTACGATGACGCAGCAGCAGATCTGGAAGGAGAAGCAGGATAGCCAGTTCCAGCCTGGTAGAAGCCCTCCGGGGGCCTGATTCAGCCCCCGGGTCACACCCCCGCCCTACGGGGTCGCCATAGTTCGCCTGCAACATAATGGCGCGTTAGACACACAAGAGACATGTACAGTCCGCCTTCTGTCTCTCTCTGCCACTCAAGGAAGATTACACAGAATAAATCAACACAATCAACAGGACGGGACACCTAACAGACCATGTCGACGGATCCGGCTTGTTGCCATCCTTCCACTTCACAAGGCCAAACACTGGCTGGCCCCATAATCACAGAACTGGGCCGGGATCTCTCCCGTACCCATGCTCTGAAAGGACGGGAGAGACGCAGTAGGAAGAACCTTCCCGGCCAAGGCCCCCCCCCTTTTAATTTATGTTTTATTAATTTTTTTTTAATTTTACAACACTGAATCAACATTTAATACACCGAAAAATCAGCAAGGGGAGGGCTGTACACTTACATAACAGATCTAACATGTCCCGTCTCAAGAATATCCGCTAGAGTACAGTCAGGCTGTTATGTGAGCCCAGAAACACTATTAAATTAAAAGAAAAGTAAGTTTCTGTATACTGGGTTGTTTGGAATCTTTCCGCTGTTTTCTAAATAGCTGATCATGGGAAACCAAACTGCCTGGAACCACTTTTGATATCTGGCTGACTGCATTGCTGATGTGTTGTAGGTGGTACGCCCATATATAAAGCATTCCCAAATTTTCTTTTTCCAACCAACTAAAGTAGGGATAGTTTTTTGTTTCCACTTTTGTGCTATAGTTATTTTTGCTGAAGTCAGTAGCGTGGATATTAACGTCTCTGTGCCGTTGCTACTTGCAGATGAAAAGCCCCCCTTCTGAGCCTCGACAACAATGCCTCTTTTAACAATTTGGTCCGAGTGCCAATTTGACCTTCAGAGGTGCACATAGAGCCGTCGTCGGGTGAAGAGCCTCTGTTTTCAGAGGTCAATGAGGGACCTGCAGTCCCCAGTCTGGCCTGGCCAGTGAGGACTCTGTGAAACGCTGGCAGAAGTGAAGGACGAGGAAGAGGAGGAGGAGTAGCAGGAGAAGAAGAAGGAGCAGGAGAAGAGGAGGAGGAGAAGGAGAAGAAGGAAGAGAAGAAGGAGAAGAGGAGGAAGAGGAGCAGAAGAAGAAGGAGGAGGAGGAGAAGAAGGAGGAGGAGAAGAAGGAGCAGGAGAAGAAGAGGAAGAGGAGAGAGGAGGAGGAGAAGAAGAAGGAGCAGGAGAAGAGGGAGGAGGAGAAGGAGAGGAGAGGAGGGAGAAGGAGAAGGAGGAGAAGGTTGGATTTATACCCCGCCCTTCACTACCCGAAGGGAGTCTCGGAGCAGCTTACAAACTCCTTTTCCTTCCCCTCCCCACAACAGACACCCTGTGAGGTAGGTGAAGGCCAAGGGAGTTCAGACAGAAACGGCTCTTTTCGAGAACAGCCCTTGTCAGAACTATGGCTTGCCCAAGGTCATCCAGCAGCTGCGAGTGGAGGAGCGGGAATATCAAACCCGGCTCTCCCAGATGAGAGTCCGCACACTTATCCACTACACCAAACTGGTGTGGTTCATTCCTGGTCATCAGAGCCCCACTCCACCCCCGGCCCCCAGGGCAGCAGCCCACCACGGACTTCCCCAGCTAATTCCAGGGCCAGAGGAACATCAAGCATCCATTGGTCCTTCTGGCGTTCCCTCTCCCCCCCTCCTGCCTTGCATTTCAGGACAGCAACGCGGAGAGCCTCCACAGGGACGCTCCCTTCCCGCACAGCCCAACAGCTGGAAAAGGAAGGTCAAAAGACAGACACACACACAAGGTGAGTCTGAACCCAGCAAGAGAAGAGGAAAGACAGCCCCCAGCTTTGAACGGCCGCCTTTCGGTCTGTTTCCAAAAGCACAGAGCCGTGACCCTGCCCGGTGCACCTTCGGCACAAGGTTCACGTGCTTTGATTTTGGAGGGGGGAGGGGGGAGGAGAGAGAGCAGCCTGGAACAAAGGCAGCCCGTGCTCCACACAGGAAATGCAAATGAACCGGCCCACATTCTTTGGCAGGCGGGATCCGGCAGCCCTCTGGGCCTGCTTCCGCCGCCGCTCTCCACAGACATGTGCCCGAAGACCTGCCGCCGCCTCCGGAGGAGATGAAAAATGTGTCTTCTTCTTCGTCGAGGCAGACCGGCTACGTCTTACAGTCTCTCGGCTCCGTCTCTGGGCAGCAAATGCAGGCCCGGGAAGCAGATGCAGACGCGGCATCTTTGGGAGGGCTGTTTCTTGGGGAAAAAAGCCATTCCGGCCCTGCCAAGAGGCGGAAGGGCACCCTTCTAGTGCCAGGACGTGGCAGCCGGTCCTTTCCGCTCCACAAATCAATGATAGTGGGATCGTCTCTCTCTCTCTCTGGCACACCCCAGGCCCCCTTATCTCGGGAAGACACAGCCAGCTCCCCTCCCTAAAATGCAATCATAGAAGTTCCAGGTTCCTTTGCAGCAGCGAGATTCACTCTTGGGGGAGAGAAAGTTGGAAGTCCCTTCCCCCACTGAAAAAAAACTCTCTGTGTTTCTGCACACGGCAGGTCTGAGAAATACGAACGGCGCAAAAATATGTGATGTTGGCCCGGTTAAGAAGCAACGCTCTCTCGGAAAGAGCTGTCAGTTCAAAAGGAGGGCCGGCAAAAACGGTGTTCCCAAAGCAAGCCACAGTGCGTGAGTGACCCAGGGAAAGGTATTCATCCAGCGAAGAAACCCATCTGCCCTGGATCACGAGTAAGTCACTCGCCGTGCCTGTTTGGTCTTGCAGACGGATTTATCCAAAAGGTTATTACAAATTACAATCCACTTCTTTAAACAAAATACCCAGAAGCCGATTAAAGAAACACTGAGATAGGTGTGGACTGCAGCCTGGATCACACTCAGGAAGGACGGCCTTTGGAAACCATTTGGAAACATCAACAGAGGAGGGGGTAGAGCCACACAGTTAACAGTGATTAAGAATCTCAGAAGAGTCCTGCTGGATCAGACCAGTGAGGGTCCATCTAGTCCAGCATCCTGTCTCACACAGTGTGGCCAACCAGTTCTTCTGGAGGGTCAACAAACAGGGCAGAGAGGCCAAGGCCTTCATAAGAACCTCAGAAGAGCCCTGCTGGATCACACCAGTGAGGGTCCATCTAGTCCAGCATCCTGTCTCACACAGTGGCCAACCAGTTCTTCTGGAGGGTCAACAAACAGGGCAGAGAGGCCAAGGCCTTCATAAGAACCTCAGAAGAGCCCTGCTGGATCACACCAGTGAGGGTCCATCTAGTCCAGCCTCCTGTCTCACACAGTGTGGCCAACCAGTTCCTCTGGAGGGCCAGCAACAGGGCAGAGAGGCCGAGGCCTTCATAAGAACCTCAGTAGAGCCCTGCTGGATCAGACCAGTGAGGGTCCATCTAGTCCAGCATCCTGTCTCACACAGTGGCCATTACCAGTTCCTCTGAAGGGTCAACAAACAGGGCAGGGAGGCCAAGGCCTTCCCCTGAGAAGAACCTCAGCCCTGCTGGATCAGACCAGTGAGGATCCATCTGGTCCAGCATCCTAACACAGTGGCCAACCAGTTCCTCTGGAGGGCCCACAACTGGGCAGAGAGGCCGAGGCCTTCATAAGAACCTCAGTAGAGCCCTGCTGGATCAGACCAGGGAGGGTCCATCTAGTCCAGCCTCCTGTCTCACACAGTGGCCATTACCAGTTCCCCTGAAGGGTCAACAAACAGGGCAGGGAGGCCAAGGCCTTCCCCTGAGAAGAACCTCAGCCCTGCTGGATCAGACCAGTGAGGATCCATCTGGTCCAGCATCCTAACACAGTGGCCAACCAGTTCCTCTGGAGGGCCAGCAACAGGGCACAGAGGCCGAGGCCTTCATAAGAACCTCAGTAGAGCCCTGCTGGATCAGACCAGGGAGGGTCCATCTAGTCCAGCCTCCTGTCTCACACAGTGGCCATTACCAGTTCCTCTGAAGGGTCAACAAACAGGGCAGGGAGGCCAAGGCCTTCCCCTGAGAAGAACCTCAGCCCTGCTGGATCAGACCAGTGAGGATCCATCTGGTCCAGCATCCTAACACAGTGGCCAACCAGTTCCTCTGGAGGGCCCACAACTGGGCAGAGAGGCCGAGGCCTTCCCCTGAGAAGAACCTCAGAAGAGCCCTGCTGGATCAGACCAGTGAGGGTCCATCTGGTCCAGCCTCCTGCCTCACACAGTGGCCAGCCAGTTCCTCTCCATGGCCAACAACAGGGCATAAAGGCCGAGGCCTTCCCCCAGTGTTGCCTCCAGCCCCTGGGTTTCAGAGGTTTAGTGCCTTAGATTAACTGATCTGACCGTACTTGCTAGTGCTAGAGAACTCTGCAGTGAATTTCCCTCTGCTTCCAGATGCAAGTCCAGGTCCCGATTCTATATTTTAAAGCTTTCTGTGAACTGGGACCAGGGAAACTGAAGAACCACCTGTTCTTTCATAAAACCACCTGTTCTGCAAGGTACTCTGCCCAGACCCTGCTTCTGGGGTTCCCATGCTCTGGAACAGGGTCCTCTCCGTGGCTGCACCCTAACACCCTCCTCTACAACACCTGCTAGGAATAATACTGGCACCTCTTTGGTCCCAAGTTAAAACCCGTTCTGTTGCACATTGTGCATCTGAAGCTTTTGGGGTTTTGTTTCAGTTCTTTTTGTGAAGGGTCTTTTATTCACTGTACACCATTTCATCAGGGGAAGGCGGGTGACTCTAAGGAAATAAAAGCAGTTTCTTAAAGGTGCACCATTTATTAAATCTTTCAACAAGGCAGCAAGCAGACATACGGAACAACCCAGGGTATCTTAAGATAATTAAAAGACCAAATGCTGGCCGAAACACAAAGCTTTCGACCGCTTGCGTGAATGGCACGGGCTCCCAGAACTGGTGGCTGTCCAGTGGCGGGGAGTTCCGTAAGTATAGGGCTACTATTAATGGCAGGAGGTGTCACTCCTTAATCAGTGGGGAAGTATATGTGAACATAAGAACCTAAGAACATAAGAGAAGCCAATGTTGAATCAGGCCAATGGCCCATCTAGTCCAACACTCTGGGTCACACAGGGGCCAAAAATACCAGGGGCCATCAGGAGGTCCAGCAGTGGGGCCAGGGCACTAGAAGCCCTCCCACTGCTGCCCCCTCCAGCACCAAGAATAGAGTGCATCACCTGCCCCAGACTGAGAGTTCCCATCTATACCTTGTGGCTAATAGCCACTGATGGACCTCTGCTCCAGATGTTTATCCAAATAAGAACATAAGAGAAGCCAATGTTGAATGAGGCCAATGGCCCATCTAGTCCAACACTCTGGGTCACAAAGTGGCCAAAAATACCAGGGGCCATCAGGAGGTCCAGCAGTGGGGCCAGGGCACTAGAAGCCCTCCCACTGCTGCCCCCTCCAGCACCAAGAATAGAGTGCATCACCTGCCCCAGACTGAGAGTCTCGATCTATACCTTGTGGATAATAGCCACTGATGGACTTCTGCTCCATATGCTTATCCAATTCCCTCTTGAAACTGTCCATGAGTGTAGCTGTCACCACCTCCTGTGGCAGTGAATTCCATATGTTAATCACTCTTTGGGTGAAGAAGGACTTGTGGGGGGAGGCTCTCACAGGGCCGGTAAGGATTTAAAACATCTTAAAACCAAGTCTGGGAACAGCAGACTAAATCACTCTTAACACTGAATACAAGCAAATGGAATGCTGTTTAATTTCCTCTTGTAATGGGGGCCAAGCGATACGACGGCCATATGAGTATTAGCAGACCTAGGATTGCCGGGAGCAGGCCCGCTTCCTCAAGAACATTCATGGATCTAGGCCTCTACGAATCCTGCACGCTCACGCAAGATAATCGACAATGCAAAGGCACGTTTCGATAAGAGTTATTTACAGACTTCATTATACTGCGTTTCTGCTGTGGCGACCGAGCAATATCTGCAGCCCTTGTTTCCTTTCCTGAGACAAGAAGCTCCTTCTTGGGCAGGCAAGTTGGCTTTAACTCTCACATCCTTTTTCGGCTAAGCATTAGGAAGAGCTTCCAGACATTGAGAGCAGTTCCTTAGCAGAACAGGCTCCCTCGGGAGGTGGTCCTGGGCTCTCCTTCATGGGAGGTTTTCGAACAGAGGCCAGATGGCCATCTGACAGCAACGAGGAGCCTGTGAACTCAGGCAGATCACGAGAGGGAGGGCAGGAAGGGCTGCATTAGCATTTAGTTCTCGTGGCCCTTTCTTCCACGCCCAGGGAAATGCTGATCACCACTCTGGGATCAGGAAGCAATTTTTCTCCGGGCCAGTTTGGCTGGAGATCCTGGAGGTTTTTTGTCATCTTCTGGGCACGGAACAGCAGTCCCTGGGGGTGTGGGAGGGAGGTCCTGCATTGGGCAGGGGGTAGATGGTCCATATGGCCCCTTCCAACTCTATCATAGAATCATAGAATGTTAGAGTTGGAAGGGACCTTGCAGGTCATCTAGTCCAACCCCCTGCACTCTGCAGGAGCATAGCCAAGAGATAGCCCAACATACCCAAAAGATGGTCATCCAGCCTCCGCTTGAAAACATCCAGGGAAGGTGCATCCACCACCTCCTGAGGCAGACTGTTCCGGATTCTATGATTCTATGATTTTCTGCAGTGTGCAGGGGATTGGACTAGATGACCCTGGAGGTCCCCTTCCAACTCTATGATTCTAAATCTGTGGGCCCTAAACCATGAAGGGCTTTGAAGGTGAAAAGCAGCAGCTGTTCTGGAGGCAGGCTTGCAGTATGCCGTTCTGACTTGAACTGTGTGATCTGCCCAGAGTTCCACTGAGAAAGGCCGGCTACAAGTAATGCAATTAAAATAAAATAAACTCCAGCTGTCAAATCAGAGCAGGAATTAAGTGACAGGCTCTTCGGGCGAAGCAGATGCAGAAATCTCCATCCAGCCCAGTGCCCCACACGTGCCAAGTGTGCCAAGTTGCCGTGCAATGGGGGGGGGACTGCAAGCCCCCGCCCCGTATCTCCTCTCCAAGGTCTCAGGACAGAGGGGTCCTGGTTTTTCCCGCCGACCAGGTCTTTCCCCAACCTTTTACAGTTCCGCAGGGCCTGCAACTAGAGTGCTGCCACCACTTTAGAGCACTGGCCCTTGGTTTTTTGACACCCGGCCTCGGTTTTGACAACTAGCCCACGCTGCAGGAAGATCTTGAGCAGAATGACATCTAAGCTTTGTAAGCATACTCGGAAAGTAAGCCATCTGAATAACTAACCATCTTCAGCACTTTGTGAACTTGCATTAGTTATAATCAGGGGTCTTTTTGTAGCAGGAACTCCTTTGCATATTAGGCGACACACTCCTAAAGTAGCCAATCCTCCAAGAGCTGACAGTAGCCCCTGTAAGAAGAGCTCTGTAAGCTCTTGGAAGATTGGCTACATTAGGGGGGTGTTGCCTAATATGCAAAGGATTTCCTGCTACAAAAAGAGCCCTGGATGGCATTGCTTTAGACGATTTTAATCGTATTTATGTATTGACTGTGAGCCGCCCTGCGCCTGCATTGCAGGGAGAGCGGTGTACAAATGGTAATTAAGGAATAAATCAGCAAACCAGGAGAACAGAGCAGGGCTGAACCGGAGGCCTTTGGTACGGATCCTCCCACGCCTCCACCAACATATCCATGCCTTCCTGTTTGCTTTCGAAGAGCCTTCCCTCATGCATTTTGCAACATGCTGGAAATTCAGCCTGGGGCCACATGCAGGTTCAAACACAATCTCAGCATTTCCCCCTGGGACGGTGAGGCAGAATTTCAGCACAGCCCTGGACATAATAGAGGGCTGAGAGGTTGAGGGAGGAAACCCCCATCCCAAGGGGCGCTTCCAAGGCAGGCACAGGGGCAGCCCGCCCCTCCTCTCCGCCGGACAAATGAATAGGCCGGCTCTGAATGGGAGGAAACAGCCGCCAAGCGCCTGGCCTCCCTGCCCCACGGAGGATGACTCAAGCGCCCTTTGCCCCATGCAAACAAACAGGGAGGGAGGGAAGGAACCCATGCTGGCGGGCGCCGGAGGGTTGCCCTGGTGATGGCCATCTCTCCACACTGCTTTGCTCCTTGGCCCTTTGTCTGGCAACAGCCGCGCCACCTTCGCCAGGCCGAGTGGCTGGCAGGCAGCCGGCGGATCTGCAGGGCTTTAAGGCAGCCTCCAGCTTTAAACCCACGAAAACCCATTTTGCCCTTTTGCAAGTCAAAGGCAGCCGGGGGAGCGCACCGTGCTGATCCGCCGGAAGAGCAGAAGATACTTTTCTGCACTCCACCGGATTCAAAAGGCACCGGATCGTGAGATGGAGGTGGGAGGGAGGAGATTTCCCAGCTCGCTTCGGAGCTGAGGAGTCACGCCAAGCCTCCCCCAAGAAATTCTGCTGGTTTTATCAAAAAACCTTTTGGCTTCCCTCAAAAAACGCAGTAGCAACTCCATTAAGCTGGCTGCAGGAAGTGCTTTTAAACAGCTTGCGGCCGTGGGATTGTGCCAGTCCAGGTCTTCCTGACTCTCCACGCTGTGGACCTTTGCGGGTGGAAAGTGGGACCGGCTTGTCACCCGTACTCACTCGCTTATTCCTCCACAACAAAGTGGGAGTCCAACAGTGTCCCCTCTAAGCTGAGTGAGTGTGAGCTAGCTCACAGTTCGTTAGCCTCCAGCGCACATGTTTTTGTCATAGCTCGGGAAGGAGGGCTCCAGAGCAAACAGATTGATGCAGCAGCCAAATCGCTCGCTCACGACCTTAATGCCAGAGGCTCACAAAGTAGAATTCTTGCTCACAAGACGCCACAGCTTAGGGGGAATATATTGGAGTCCCGCGGCACCTTTAAGACCAACGAGTTTAATCCACACATGCACATTATACAAAACTTATACCCAGAATTAAACTTTGTTGGTCTTAAATGTGCCTAACTGGACTCAAACTTTGTTCTATTGCTTCAGACCAACATGGCTACGCCACCTGAATCTTATTCTTCTAGGCACAGGAATTTCTAGGGGTGTTCATGAGATCTGAAATACTCCGGTGCATGCCACTACAGAAGCCTTCTCCATACCCACGTTCTACACGTTTGACCTGCTTTGGACTCCCCTCTCCCCCCAAAAAACTCCACCCACGTTGGGTCAGCTGACCAAGCAAAAAAGCCAAACCATCTATTTATTAGAACACAAAGAAATCATTAAATCGTCTGCCTTTTAGGTAGAGTCGCCAGCCTTCAAGTGGGTTCGGAAGTTCTCCCAGAATTAAAACTAAGAAGAAGAAGAAGAAGAAGAAGAAGGAGGAGGAGGAGGAGGAAGAGGAGGAGGAGGAGGAGGAGGAGGAGGTGGAAGAGGAGGAGGAGGAGATTGGATTTATACCCCACCCTTCACTACCCAAAGGAGGCTCAGAGCAGCTTACAAACTCCTTTCCCTTCCCCTCCCCACAACAGACACCCTGTGAGGTCGGTGGGGTTGAGAGAGCTCTGACAGAAACCGCTCTTTTTTCAATAACAGCTCTTGTCAGAACTATGGCTTGCCCAAGGTCATCCAACAGGCGCAAGTGGAGGAGTGGGGAATCAAACCCCGTTCTCCCAGATTAGAGTCTGTGCACTTAACCACTACACCAGAAGAGAAGAAGAGATTGGATTTATACCCTGCCCTTCACTGCCCAAAGGCGTCTCAGAGCGGCTTACAAACTCCTTTCCCTTCCCCTCCCCACAACAGACACCCTGTGAAGTAGGTGCGGCTGAGAGAGCTCTGATGGAAACGGCTCTTTTTCAAGAACAGCTGTGCCAGAGCTTTTGACTGACCAGACTGCCTCACTACACCAAACTAAACAACAGAGATCGGTTCCCCCGGAGAAAATCTCTACTTTGGAGCGTGGACTCGGCGGCATCGCACACCAACAGAGCCCCCTCCCCAAACCCCACCCTCCACAGGCTCCACCCCCCAAATTTCCAGGGATTTCCCAACTCAGAGGTGGCAACCTTGCTTTCAGGTGGTTCTGGGTGGCACCCCTCCTAGACCCTTCAGAGAGCTTGCAGGCTGATGCAGTGATTCTGTGGCAGCCCAGCGTGGCTCTGGGGTGTGCCACTGAAGTGGGGGTGTTGTTGGGGGGGGAGGCTGCAGACAAAGAACCATCCCCAGCAGGAGAAGCACTGGCCCCTCTTCTCAAGGGCGGGGGGGGGCGATCTGCAGTTCTGGTGAAAATCAGGAGTCCTCCTCGGTGCAAGGCTTTCCGTGGCCAGTTCTAAAGGTTTGGGCCAGAGAAAGGAATCTTGCCAGAGACCGGGCCCTGGAGCAGGGGAGGGGTGGTTTTATGAGGACTGGAAAAGCACAGGGATTGGGGGGGGAGGTTTAGCAAAAGAGAAGTGGGAAGGCGCTCCTAGAGGGACTGGGGCAATGCTCCCCATGCCTTCACATGCAGCTGCTGGTGTGACCTTGGGTCAGTCACAAGTTCTCTCGGCGCTGTTCTCTCAGGAGCAGTCCTCGAAAGAGCTCTCTCAGCCCCACTGACCTCACAGGGTGTCTGTTGTGGGTAAGGGGAAGGGAAAGGAGATTGTAAGTCACTCTGAGAGTCCTTCAGGTAGTGAAAGGCAGGGTATAAATCCAATCTCCTCCTCCTCTTCCTCCTTCAAAAGTCCATTCCCTAGAAATCTTTCTGGACTTTTAAGGTGCTGCCAAACTCAAATCCATGCTGGGAAAGACTCCCATCAGAGACGATGCCACGTGGTACAAAGCCATTTCCCTTGTTCAATCACTTTTGTTTTCTGCTGATTTGTGGTAAACCCCCCCACCCCAGGTTTCCAGGCAAAAGACAGTCCAAGGTAGATGGTCATTGCCTGCCTCCGTGTCACACCCCTGGCCTTCCTTGGTGGTCAACCATCCAAGTACCGTGCCAACAAAAGTCCATATGGTCAAAGCAATGGTATTCCCTGTAGCAATGTATGGCTGCGAGCGTTGGACCACAAGGAAGGCCGAGTGCCAAAGGATAGATGCCTTCGAATTATGGTGCTGGAGAAGACTCTTGAGAATCCCTTGGACTGCAAGGAGATCAGATCAGTCAATCCTAAAGGAAATCAGCCCTGGCTGTTCCCTGGAAGGCCACAGACTGAAGCTGAAGCTCAAATACTTTGGTCACCCAATGAGAAGGGAGCGCTCACTGGAGGAGAAGACCCCGATGATGCTGGGAAAGACTTAAGGCCAAAGAAGAAGGGGACGGCAAAGGATGGAGATGGCTAGACAGTGTTATCGATGCAACGGACATGAAGTTGAGCAAACTCCAGAGGACGGCGAAAGACAGGAGGGCCCGGCGCGATGCAGTCCACGGGGATGCGAAGAGTTGGACTCGACGGTGCGACTGAACAACAAAAGACCCCGCTTAGCTTCCGAGATCTCAGGAGATCGACTGGACTAGCCAGGCCACTCATTTCGCATCCATGCTTCAAATCCCAGTCGATTTCCTGCTAAGCTGCAAGTTCTCCCGACGTGGAAAAGTCCCTTCAACTCCTCCCACCCCCCCACCTCCACCCCCAGACCCCAGCCTGAAAAGCAGACGCTTTCCCAGCCTTTCCCTGCAGCTCAGCAACAGCTTGAGGAGAGGACCTCAGGGGAGGGGGGTTCTTCAAAGACGGCCCTTCTGTGGGGGAGGGCGAAATCAAGGAGCAGCCCGGGCTTTGTGGACGTCTCTGGGGTCTGTGCAGGGCCTCCCCCCCTTTCACGGGATGCAACAAGGGATCATTGAGACAGACAATAGATGCCGCTCTCTCTCTCTCTCTCTCTCTCTCTCCTGCCTTCCATGAAAGAGACAGCAGTACTTCCTTTGTGAGGGACGGGGAGGGCAAAGCCGAATGGCAGACAGCACAAAAAGCCAGCTCACACGATTCTTCACAGCCCAAGAAAGAGGAGCAACGTATTTCTTCCTTTTTTAAAAAAAAAAAGCTTGCTTTTTTAAAACAATGATGTGCAAGATAGATAGAGACAATTTATCTCCCATGAGAAGAGAGGACCGTGTTCTCCCTGAAGGACGGCGGAAGGCCTTCATACGAACACGTGTGGCAGCTTCCTACTGAGTCAGACCACACTGGTCCGTCAAAGTCCGTATTGTCTACTCTGACTGGCAGCTGTTCTCCAGGGTCTCAGGTGGGGGACTTTCCCATCACCTGCCACCTGGTCCTTTCTAAACAAGGGATGCTGGGGATTGAACCTAGGACCTTCTGCCTGCAAAGGAGGTGCCCCCCAAACTGGGCCACGCCCCCCTTCAAGCCTTCCCTTGTTCCTGGGCCCTTAACTTGCTAGCAACCCATATACAACTTTGGGAGCCGATTGGGAGGTTATGGAACAGCCTGCCCAATCGGCTTTCTCCCTGGCTTTCTACAAGTTGTGCAAAATGGAATTATTCAGCAAGGCTCTTCTATACAGGTAACAGGGCTGTGGGAAGCTTGGAGAAACGACGGCTGAGGGGTGACATGATCGAGGTTTAGAAGATTATGAATGGGATTGAGCAGGTTGAGAAAGAAGTACTTTTCTCCCTTTCTCACAAGACAAGAACTCCTGGGCACTCCATGAAATTGCTGAGCAGTCGGGTTAGAACAGATAAAAGGAAGTCCTTCTTCACCCAAAGAGTGATGAACACGTGGAATTCACTGCCACAGGAGGTGGTGGCAGCTACAAGCATGGACAGTTTCAAGAGGGAATTAGATAAGCATCTGGAGCAGAAGTCCATCAGTGGCTATTAGCCACAAGGTATAGATGGGAACTCTCAATCCGGGGCAAGTGATGCACTCTGTTCTTGGTGCTGGGGGGGCAGCAGTGGGAGGGCTTCTGGTGTCCTGGCCCCACTGCTGGACCTCCTGATGGCACCTGGTATATTTTGGCCGCTGTGTGACTCAGAGTGTTGGACTAGATGGGCCATTGGCCTGATTCAACATTGGCTTCTCTTATGTTCTTATGGAAGGGGAATGGTAGAGAGCAGGGGTGTCGAACTCATTTGTTACGAGGGCTGGATCTGACATAAATGAGACCTTGTCGGGCCCAGGCCATGTGTGTCTTAAAATGTAATGCCAGGGAGTGGAGATATAAATGCTATAAAGGACACAAACACAAAGATTTTTTTTCTACTTAAAATAAAAGCATGCTTAAGACATTAGCTCCGTCAGCTGCAAACCTACTTTTGATTTACTGACGTTCACCCCAGAAATCTCACGCTCAGAGTTCTGAGTCGAGGACCCAGGTTGAAACATGAAATGGCTGAGCGATTAAGAGAATCTGGCAAAGCAAGTCTATGATGCAGCAGCAGCAGAACTGGAAGCGGGAGACGGCCAGTTCCACTGCGGGCCTGATGGAAGCCCTCCAGGGGCCTGATCCGGCCCGCGAGCTGCATGTTTGACACCTCTGGTATAGAGCGTGGACCGATCTCATCAGATCTCAGAAGATAACGCAAAGTCAGTACTTGGAAGGAAGGCCTGCAAGGAAGGCTTCACTGAGGGAGGCGAGGACCGATCCACTCTGCGTTAACTGCTTGCCTTGAAAGCCCTACAGGGTCACGTGACGGCACTTTACACTCACCCGTCGGGCTTGTAGAGCAATAAGACGGCTCAGAGACACGCTTTGCTAAGGGACCAGGGACTGCTGTGTACAGCTCACACAGCCTGTTGCTGAAAGCGGGATCCTACTGCGTCCTGTTAGCATTGTCTAAGGCATCCTGTTCCGACTCAGGTTTCACTTCCGTTCTGTTTTCACATCTCTGGAGCGGGTTCCAGATTTCTACTATTCTAATCCTACTGAATTTTCATTGGATGTCCCCTTTCGTTGACTCTACTGACTCATACAGTTGTAATCTCCCTTGCGTTCCAGTAAGAAAGGTGGGCTATAAAATGGAAGAAGAAGGAGAAGAGGAGGAGGAGAAGGGGAGGAGAAGAAGAAAAAGGAGAAGAGGAGGAGAAGAAGAAGAGGAGGAGGAGGAGAGGAGGAGGAGGAGAAAGAGAAGAGGAGGAGAAGAAGAAGGAGGAGAAGAAGAAGAGGAGGAGGAGGATGAGAAGAGAAGGAGAAGAAGAAGAAGAGAAGAAGAAGAGGAGGAGGAGGAGAGGAGGATGAAAAGAGAAGAAGAGAAGGAGAAGAAGAAGAAAAAGAAGAGGAGAAGAAGAAGAGGAGAAGAAGAGGAGGAGGAGGAGGAGATTGGATTTATACTCTGCCCCTCACTACCTGAAGGAGTCTCAGAGCAGCTTACAGTCTTCTTTCCCTTCGCCTCCCCACAACAGATACCTTGTGATGTAGGTGGGGCTGAGAGAGCGCTGAGAGAACTGCTCATGAGGGAACACCTCTGAGAGAACTTGTGACTGACCCAAGGTCATACCAGCAGCTGCATGTAGACGAGTGGGGAATCAAACCCAGCTCGCCCAGATTAGAGTCCACGCTCCTAACCACGACACCAAACTGAATGAATGGATGAAATGGGCCAGGAGTTAACGGAGTTGAGCAGACACTGAAGTCTTGGTAGCGCTGAGGGCCCTGCTCAGCTTAGACTCCCCAAAGCCCGCCCCTCCCCCCGTTTGATCAAACTGAATAGCCCCCTTTCCATTCCAGACAAAACATGTTTCTCCTCCTGAATTACAGTACACACCTTCTTCATAAACACAGTGGGTTAATTGACAGGTTGGAATAAGAGACTGTTACGTTAAAAATGCATGCAACGCCTCTTTTACCCAACGGACAAGATTGGAGGGAGGCCGACGTACATCCAAGCGAGGGCTTCTTCGTTTGATGAGCCGAAACCAAATCTGGTGCTTTCGAGTGATCTGTCTCACCAAACCTTCTGCCAGCAGCCCAGTTTTAGCCTTCAAAGTGCCAGAGGGCTCTCTGATGTTATACCAGTTCTCTCAATAAGCCTCACAACGACCCTGAAAGGTAGGGCCAACGTGATGATCCCTGCATTGCAGATTTGGGGCTGAGGTTGAGACACCTTCCCAGGGACCACCGCAGGAAACCGCGGCTGAGAAGAGATGAAGCCCCTATCGCGTGATGGTTAAACTGCCTGACCGGGATGGCAGAGATCCAGATTTCAGTTCCCCTTCGACCATGACGCCCGCTGGCGGACCCAAGCCCAGGCGCTCTCTCTCTCTCTCTCTCCGCCTAACCCACCTCACAGGGTTGGTGTGAAGATGAAGTGGTGGGCAGATTACACCGGCTGTCCTGAACTCACTGGACAAAGGGTGGGCTCAAAGAGTGACAGATACCAATGCTCCCTCTAAGCTGAGGAGTCCTGTGAGCAAAAATTCTACTTTGGGAGCTGCCGGCGTCAAAGTTGTGAGCGAGCGATTTGACTGCTGCATAACTTTGTTCGCTCTGGAGCCGTCCATCCTGAGCTAAGACAAAAACGTGCGAGCCGGAGGCTAAAAAACTGTGAGCTAGCTCACACTAACTCAGCTTAGAGGGAACGCTGACAGGTCACCTGCACGCAGAACAACAACTCTTCCTCTCTGTGTACCAACAGTGCAAATCCTCAGCAGAGTCACACCCTTACCAACCCACTGACTTCAATGGACTTGGAAAAGTCCAGCTCTGCGCTGTCAAAACCTTTGGAGCAGTGGCGTATGTTACAGGCAGACCACCTTCCCCTGACATGTCTGCAAAGCACCACAACTTTGGGACACGCTCAAGTCCCCTTTCAGACATTCTGCAAGCAGCCCCGGAACAGGACATGTGAGAATATACCCTGCTTGCCCCTTTTCCTAAGGAGCAACCCTGTCCCTTGCGAAAGCAGTCTTCGTTGCCCTCCCAAGGGCAGAAAAGGCAAATCTGGAGGCCAGGAACCACTTCAGGGTTCCCCTCCCTCGGCAGCACTTAGCAGGGTCCGATACTTAGTTCCCAGCCCACTGCCACCTTGACCCAGGTTCAAATGGCAGGACTGGACCCTGCAGGCAGGACTGGGCTCTGGCGTGGGAGTCGGGATCCCCCTTTCCAAAACCTGGAGCCGGCCCAGCAGTGGCAGGACGCTCCCTCTCAACCCAGGCCCGTCCGGACTTGAGATGCACAACACCACGTTGAGCCGTTGCGAGAACGAATCCTGCTCAACGGAAAGCCTTGTTAGATTAATGCCGGGAGCGCCAGGAGTCATTTGCGGACAGCCCACATAAGCAACGGGCCGGCAGAAAAACAGAACGCCCGACTGGAAAGAAAGGGATGATCCCTTTGTTACCTCTCTTCGGATCCTGCTGTCGTTCCGAAGGGAGATCTATTCTAAAACCCGAGACCCCTCCCACACTGCCGGCGTTGGCGAGGGGTTTGGCAGCCCACCCGAGCAAAACCTTAATGTCTCCCGACAGCCAAACTGGCTATCGAACAACACGGGGAAACCCGGTTCCAAGAAAAGAAAAGCAGTCCGATTTGGGAAGCCAAAGGCGCTTGGTGTCTCACAAGGCTAAACAATATTTTCCTTTAATGATCTAATTTCACTCCGTCTCCCAGGCATTACAAATTTGGACATCTGCGCATTTGCATCCTTCCTCTTGCTCCCCTCCCCGCCTTAATTTCCTTCTGCAAACATTTTTAAAATAGAATTTTTTAAGAAAAGAAAAGAAAGAACGTCGAAACAGACTCCATCCCACTCGGAGGGGCCCCTGAGAGACGGCCACTTGTCTGCCTTTGATTTGATTACTCCAAAAAGCTCAGAATAAAGAGAGGAGCTGATGGTTTCTTTTACTCGGCGGTTCCACACCGGGACACACGCCTTGGGCCGCTCGGCAGGTTATGTTTAAAAACAAACAAACAAGCTTGTAGGTCTGGAGTTGCAAAGTGTGCATGTAGCCCAGTGGCTGGTCAGGCAAGTCCAGGGCCTTGGGGCGGAGGGGCTCGGCTGCAGCCACATCTGCTAAAATGTGCCAACAGACCCCTTTGCCGGAGAAAACAACCAAGATGCTTTGTGAGCATTTTGGCCCCGAAACGCACATCTAACTGCCCTCGCCTGTGCCGCCCTTCCCAACTGCTGGGATTTGGGGCGAAAGGCATAGGGAGGCCAACTCTCTCTGCATACCCGCTGGCCGGGGGGCAGCCCCACTGGGCCTGGCGTGCTTTGCAAGCCTGGTGTGAACACAGCACAAGGCGCGCGAGTTTGCCCAAGCAGGTTTCCCTCCCCCCCCACCTCCCTCCCCATGCCAAACCAGAGAATCCCCCAACCAAGGCTCCCTCTAAGCCGTGAAGTCCTGTGAGCAAAAATCCTACTTTGTGAGCTCCCGGCATTACAGTTGTGAGCCGGCGACTTGGCTCCTGCATAAATTAGTTTGCTCTTCTGGAGCCTTCCTTCCTGAGCGAAGAACAAAAAAACGCGTGAGCCGGAGGCTAAAAGACTGTGAGCTAGCTCACACTCACTCAGCTTAGAGGGAGCCCTGGCCCCCAACCCGTGTGCGCCCCTAGTGCCCGTGGGGTTGCCAAGCCCGGCTGCCACCGGCGGGGGAATGGGAGGAAGGGGTCAGGGCGGCCAGACCCAGGTCCGTTGGGAAACCCCCGGGGGTTGGGCGAGGAGGGAGCCCGGGGAGGGCGGCGGGGGTGGGTGCAGAAGTGCCCCCGGAGCCCACCCTGGTGCCAAGTTCTCCCGGGAGGGGGACGGAGACGGAGCTCTGCAGTCTGGAGCAATGCCGGGAGCGCTCCCGGCCCCGCCTGGAGACGGGCAGCCCTCCGTGGGAAAGAGCGGGGAAGCGCCCGGGGAGCGCGGCGGAGCCTGGCCGGGAAGGGAGGAAGGCGGGAGGGAGGTCCGGGCGCCTCCGGGCTCACGGGGGGAGAGGCAGCCGCTTCCTGGGCGACGACGACGGCCGAGCTGCGGCTGCCCCGCCTGCGGTGGCGCTCGGGCCGGCTCCCCTGCCCCTCTCCGGGCAAGGCAAAGCAGGGCTCCCCCGGCCGGGGCAGGGCAGGGAAGGGCAGGGCAGGGAAGGGAATCCCAGCCCGGCTCCCGCCTTACCCTCCTTGACGCCGGGCAGCTTGGACTGGTCGATGCCGATCTCGGCCATGGCGCCGCCCGCAGCTCCCGCCGGGTCTCCTCCGGAGCAAGTCGGCGCAACCCAGCTGGCGGCTGCCCGGCCCGCCCGGGTCTCCTCGCGAGCAAGACGCCCCGCCCGCTCCCGGCCCCTCCCTCCCCTCCCTCGCAGGGGGCGTGGCCGCGCGCCCCTTTGATCTCTCGCTCGCCCGCTCGCTCCGCTCTCCCGCCCCGCCCCTTCCGCGCCCCACAAAGGTAAGCGGGCGGGGGGAGAGGGAGGGGGCCGTGCTCGGAGCGGCCTCCCCCGCGCCTCCCCCGCGGCATTCTGGGAATTGTAGTCCGGCGGCCGTTTCCACCTACCCACGCGTTCCACCTGAGCGGAGGGGCCGCCAGCAGCGGGCCTGGCTTGGAGGCAGCGGCGGATGAACCCTTAGGCGGCGGACGAAGCCGGTGCTTTAGGGCGCCAGGGCCAAAGGGGGCACCGCAAAGTTGGGGAAGGGGTGGAAAAACGCCCTTCGGGTCACGCATGTTGGAACTTTGATACATTTAACTTGATGTTAAAATAGGTGTTGTGGGTTGCATTTTTTGTAGGACTTTATGGAGGAGCTGCGGTGCCTCAAGTGGTTAAGAGGCTGAACTGCAGGCGGTGGAAGGTCAGTAGTTCGGCAGTTCGAGACCCGAGGGTGCTGCCTGACGGAGTGAGCTCCCGTCTCTAGTTCCAGCTCCTGCCAACCTAGCAGTTCCAAAGCAAGAAATTGCAAGTAGATAAATGGGTACCACTTCGGTGGGAAGGTAACAGGGTTCCGTGTGCCTTGGTGTTTAGTCATGCCGGCCATATGACCACAGAAACGTCTTTGGACAGCGCTGGTTCTTCTCTAGTTCCAGCTCCTGCCAACCGAGCAGTTTGAAAGCAAGAAATTGCAAGTAGATAAATAGGTACCACTTCGGTGGGAAGGTAACAGCATTCCGTGTGCCTTGGTGTTTAGTCATGCTGGCCACATGACCACAGAAACGTCTTTGGACAGCGCTGGTTCTTCTCTAGTTCCAGCTCCTGCCAACCGAGCAGTTTGAAAGCAAGAAATTGCAAGTAGATAAATAGGTACCACTTCGGTGGGAAGGTAACAGCATTCCGTGTGCCTTGGTGTTTAGTCATGCCGGCCATATGACCACAGAAACGTCTTTGGACAGCGCTGGTTCTTCTCTAGTTCCAGCTCCTGCCAACCGAGCAGTTTGAAAGCAAGAAATTGCAAGTAGATAAATAGGTACCACTTTGGTGGGAAGGTAACAGCATTCCGTGTGCCTTGGTGTTTAGTCATGCTGGCCACATGACCACAGAAACGTCTTTGGACAGCGCTGGTTCTTCTCTAGTTCCAGCTCCTGCCAACCGAGCAGTTTGAAAGCAAGAAATTGCAAGTAGATAAATGGGTACCACTTCGGTGGGAAGGTAACAGCATTCCGTGTGCCTTGGTGTTTAGTCATGCTGGCCACAAAACCACGGAAATGTCTTTGGACAGCGCTGGTTCTTCTCTAGTTCCAGCTCCTGCCAACCGAGCAGTTTGAAAGCAAGAAATTGCAAGTAGATAAATGGGTACCACTTCGGTGGGAAGGTAACAGCATTCCGTGTGCCTTGGTGTTTAGTCATGCTGGCCACATAACCACGGAAATGTCTTTGGACAGCGCTGGTTCTTCTCTAGTTCCAGCTCCTGCCAACCGAGCAGTTTGAAAGCAAGAAATTGCAAGTAGATAAATGGGTACCACTTCGGTGGGAAGGTAACAGCATTCCGTGTGCCTTGGTGTTTAGTCATGCTGGCCACATGACCACGGAAACGTCTTTGGACAGCGCTGGTTCTTCTCTAGTTCCAGCTCCTGCCAACCGAGCAGTTTGAAAGCAAGAAATTGCAAGTAGATAAATAGGTACCACTTCGGTGGGAAGGGAACAGCGTTCCGTGTGCCTTGGTGTTTAGTCTTGCCGGCCACATGACCACGGAAACGTCTTTGGACAGCGCTGGTTCTTCTCTAGTTCCAGCTCCTGCCAACCGAGCAGTTTGAAAGCAAGAAATTGCAAGTAGATAAATGGGTACCACTTCGGTGGGAAGGGAACAGCATTCCGTGTGCCTTGGTGTTTAGTCATGCTGGCCACATGACCACAGAAACGTCTTTGGACAGCGCTGGTTCTTCTCTAGTTCCAGCTCCTGCCAACCGAGCAGTTTGAAAGCAAGAAATTGCAAGTAGATAAATAGGTACCACTTCGGTGGGAAGGTAACAGCATTCCGTCTGCCTTGGAGTTTAGTCATGCTGGCCACATGACCACGGAAACGTCTTTGGACAGCGCTGGATCTTCTCTAGTTCCAGCTCCTGCCAACCGAGCAGTTTGAAAGCAAGAAATTGCAAGTAGATAAATAGGTACCACTTCGGTGGGAAGGGAACAGCGTTCCGTGTGCCTTGGTGTTTAGTCTTGCCGGCCACATGACCACGGAAACGTCTTTGGACAGCGCTGGTTCTTCTCTAGTTCCAGCTCCTGCCAACCGAGCAGTTTGAAAGCAAGAAATTGCAAGTAGATAAATGGGTACCACTTCGGTGGGAAGGGAACAGCATTCCGTGTGCCTTGGTGTTTAGTCATGCTGGCCACATGACCACAGAAACGTCTTTGGACAGCGCTGGTTCTTCTCTAGTTCCAGCTCCTGCCAACCGAGCAGTTTGAAAGCAAGAAATTGCAAGTAGATAAATGGGTACCACTTCGGTGGGAAGGTAACAGCATTCCGTGTGCCTTGGTGTTTAGTCATGCTGGCCACATAACCACGGAAATGTCTTTGGACAGCGCTGGTTCTTCTCTAGTTCCAGCTCCTGCCAACCGAGCAGTTTGAAAGCAAGAAATTGCAAGTAGATAAATGGGTACCACTTCGGTGGGAAGGTAACAGCATTCCGTGTGCCTTGGTGTTTAGTCATGCTGGCCACATAACCACGGAAATGTCTTTGGACAGCGCTGGTTCTTCTCTAGTTCCAGCTCCTGCCAACCGAGCAGTTTGAAAGCAAGAAATTGCAAGTAGATAAATGGGTACCACTTCGGTGGGAAGGTAACAGCATTCCGTGTGCCTTGGTGTTTAGTCATGCTGGCCACATGACCACAGAAACGTCTTTGGACAGCGCTGGTTCTTCTCTAGTTCCAGCTCCTGCCAACCGAGCAGTTTGAAAGCAAGAAATTGCAAGTAGATAAATGGGTACCACTTCGGTGGGAAGGTAACAGCATTCCGTGTGCCTTGGTGTTTAGTCATGCCGGCCACATAACCACGGAAATGTCTTTGGACAGCGCTGGTTCTTCTCTAGTTCCAGCTCCTGCCAACCTCGCAGTTTGAAAGCAAGAAATTGCAAGTAGATAAATAGGGTACCACTTTGGTACCACAGCGTTCCATGTGCCTTGGTGTTTAGTCATGCTGGCCACATGACCACGGAAACGTCTTCGGACAGCGCTGGCTCTTCAGCTTGGAAACGGAGATGAGCACTGCAACCCTAGAGTCGGATTTGACTGGCTTTCGAGCAAGGGAAACCTTTACCTATGTAGCTTGGCTTTGTTTGTACAGTGTATTGTGTTATCCATATGAATAAATTTTTGTATTGCTGCAACCTGCATTGTGTATCTGGTCAGACAGGTCAACAACTAAAACAGACTAGGTCAGTGTGGAAAGGAGGGGGGGGGCACCAAGATGGGTCAGTGCTTAGGGCACCAGAGAGCCTTCATCCGCCCCTGCTTGGAGGGCTGCGCCCACTTTTTTAAAAAAAGCATTTAGGCCGTGTATACCCCCGCCTTCCCCCCCCAAGGTGATCCAAAGTGGCTCTCTCCACCCTTTTGAGCCTCACAACAACCTTGTGAGGTGGGACACAAAGTCTGAGTCCAGGGGCACCTTTAAGACCCGCAAAGTTTTGTTCAGGTGTACGTGCACACAGAAGCTCATGCCAGGAATTAAACTTTCCTGGTCTTAAAGGTGCGTCTGGACTCAAACTTGGTTCTGTAGCTTCAGACCTAGGGCTGCCAGCCTCCAGGTGGGGCCTGGGGATCCCCCGTTTTGACGACTGATCTCCAGCTGACGAGATCTGCTCCCCGGGAGAAAAAATGGCTGCGTTGGAGGGTGGGCTCTCTGGCACGGTACCATGCTGAGGCCCCTCCCCTCCCTAAACTTTGCCCTCTCCCGGATCCAACCCCAAAGTCTCCCAGCATTTTCCAAACCAGACCTGGCAACTCTATTCAGACCGGCTGCCCACGTTACTACTGAGAGAGTGTGACTGGCCCAAGAACACCCAGTGAGCTTCCAGGGCACCAGTGGGGATTCGAACCTGGGCCTCGTGGACGTTAGTCCAACACTCTTGGCCAGTAGAAAAAGACTCTTGCTCTTTTCTGCTGCTACAGACATACTAATACAGTGACCCATCTTGATCTAACTCTTGACCTTGGGCTGGCTCTGTCACTAGGCCAACTAGGCCGCCGCCTAGGGGCGCAGCTGGCAAATGGGGCGGTGGAGAGACTGAGACTCGGCGAGACAGCGCAAGAGCCCAGCATGCTTTACAGGTAGTGGCGGCAGCAGCTGTGCCGGGCAAGTGGGCGGAGCCAAGGGGCAGCCCGGGTGACCCAAGGCCGCTGCCCCCAACAAGTCCGCCCCCACTTCCTCCTCCGCCCCACTACACCGCAGTGGCTCCTGAGTGTCGCTGGGGAAATTGTACAGGGCAGGTAAAGGTAAAGGTAAAGGTTCCCTTGCTCGAAAGCCAGTCGAATCCGACTCTAGGGTTGCGGTGCTCATCTCCGTTTCAAAGCCGAAGAGCCAGCGCTGTCCGAAGACGTTTCCGTGGTCATGTGGCCGGCATGACTAAACACAAAGGCGCACGGAACGCTGTTACCTTCCCACCGAAGTGGTACCTATTTATCTACTTGCAATTTCTTGCTTTCAAACTGCTCGGTTGGCAGGAGCTGGAACCAGAGACGGGAGCTCACTCCATCATGCGGCACTCCCGGGTCTCGAACTGCTGAACTACTGACCTTCCACAGCCTGCAGTTCAGCGTCTTAACCACTTGAGCCACTGCAGCTCTTGTAGAGGGCAGGGGCACTGGTAATTAGTGCCCCACCCGTGGTTTGTGGGGTTCCTGGGTCCCCTCTGGGAAACTCAGGGGAGGGGGGGTCGTAGGGTTGCCATGTCCAGGTGGGAAACTCCTGGAGATCAGGGAGTGAAGCCTGGGGCGGGGACAGGGGATACAGTGGTGGACAGTGCCACTGAGTCCACCCTCCAAAGCATCCATTTCCGCCAAGGGAACTGATCTCTGCCGTCTGTAGATCGGCTGTAATTCCAGGGGATCCTCAGGTCCCTCCTGGAGGGTGGCATCCTTAGTTGTTTGAGGAGTAGTAGTTTGGAGTTATACCCCACCCTTCACTCGGAGTCTCAGAGCGGTTTACAATCTCCTTTCCCTTCCCCTCCCCACAACAGACACACCCTGTGAGGTAGGCGGGGCTGAGAGAGCTCTGACAGAAACTGCTCTTTTTCAAGAACAGCTGTGCCAGAACTATGGCTTGCCCAAGGTCATCCAGCAGCTGCAACTGGAGGAGTGGGGAATCAAAGCTGCTTCTCCCAGATTAGAGTCCACACACTTAACCACTACACCAAACTGGGTCTAGATCAGGGGTGTCGAACTCATTTGTTAGGAGGGCTGGATCTGGCATAAATGAGACCTTGTTGAGCTGGGCCACGCATGTCATAAAATGTGATGTTGTGTAGCGGAGATACACATTTTATAAAGGACACAGACACAAAGGGGTTTTTTTTGTTTAAATAAAATCATGCTTAAAACATTAGCACTCTTGCAACTATAAGGAAGGCCGAGCGCCGAAGAATAGATTCTTTTGAACTGTGGTGCTGGAGAAGACTCTTGAGAGTCCCTCGGACTGCAAGGAGATCAAATCAGTCAATCCTAAAAGAAATCAACCCTGACTGTTCCCTTGAAGGCCAGATCCTGAAGCCGAAGCTCAAATACTTTGGCCACCAAATGAGAAGGGAGCATTCACTGGAGAAGAAGACCCCGATGCTGGGAAAGATTGAAGGTCAAAGAAGAAGGGGACGGCCAAGGATGAGATGGTGAGACAGTGTCATCGATGCAACGAACATGAAATTGAGCACACTTCAGCGGACAGCGGAAGACAGGAGGGCCTGGCGTAATCTGGTCCATGGGGTCGCGAAGAGTCGGACTCGACTGTGCGACTGAACAACAACAACAGAAATATTTTCTTTATTTAACAGTGTCTGTTAAACCTCCTGCTCTGAATTCTTGCATCAAAATGTCTGTGCTGTGGCAATTTTGAGTGTGCTGTTCAGGTGTGTATCTATAAGTTGCAGACCTACGATGACGCAGCAGCAGCAGCAGCAGAACTGGAAGGAGAAGCAGAAAGACAGCCGGTTCCATTGTGGGCCTGATAGAAGCCCTCCGGGGGCCTGATCCGCCCCCCGGGCCACATGTTTGACACCCCTGGTCTAGAGAGTTTTCACCACCTGGACAGGGAGGGGGAATGTACTGCCTTTTTAAGAGGGGTCTGATATGCAGGCATTTGCAGCAAAAAGCTTTTCATGGCACGAAGTTGAACAACAACACCTGATAATTGCTGCAGAGCAAACTGGTATTAAAAGGCCATTTTTTAAAGCTGGCAACGCGGGCTTTTGCAGTTGTGCCAAGGGCCATTCTGCGTAAGAAAGAAAAGCTTCTAGTTATGGAGGTGCCTTTTGGCATTACTAATCGTGACCCAAGTCAACAGCGCCTTTTGTAAAGACGGGAAATTATCCAATCTTTTCCCGACATTCAGTTGCTGTCGGAAACTTTCCAATCAGACAGCTGCAGTTGGGTTTACTTATCCCAGGCAGAGCCCATGAGAAGAGAAGAAGAAGAAGAAGAGATTGGATTTATACCCCACCCTTCACTACCCAAGGGAGTCTCAGAGCAGCTTACAGACTCCTTTCCCTTCCCCTCCTCATAACAGACACCCTACGAGGTAGGCAGGGCTGAGAGAACTCTTGACAGAAACTGCCTCTTTTTCAAGAACAGCTCTGACAGAACTTGTGACTGACCCAAGGTCACACCAGCAGGTGCAACTGGAGGAGTGGGGAATCAAACCCGGTTCTCCCAGATTAGAGTCCGCGCACGTAACCACTCTCCTGCCAACCTAGCAGTTCGAAAGCAAGAAATTGCAAGTAGATAAATAGGTACCACTTCGGTGGGAAAGTAACAGCGTTCCGTGCGCCTTGGTGTTTAGTCATGCCAGCCACATGACCACAGAAACGTCTTCGGACAGCGCTGGCTCTTCGGCTTTGAAACAGAGACGAGCACCGCATCCCTAGAGTCGGATTCAACTGGCTTTCGAGCAAGGGAACCTTTACCTTTACCTTTTACTTAACCACTACACCAAACTAGCTCTCTCTGAGAGGGGGGAGAGAGACCAACAGCAGGAGAGATGTGACTGACAGGGACGTTATCCCACTGAAAGAGTCCTCACCAGGCAGCATTCTGCTGAGTGGGTTTTTCTGCTCAGCATTTCCACCTTCCCCTGCATTTCCGGGGCTCTGCGAGTTGGCTGAGTTGAGCAGAACGCAGAGTAGCCCTGCCATTTCCCTCCCACCGCAAGAACAAACCGGCCGTGCATTCGCTTGGTAAAGATCCTGGAATCTGGAGCTTTGCCTAATCACGCTAACAGACCACGGCGGACTTGAGAGGTTGCCGGAGCATGTGTGAGAAAGTTCGGATCGGCTGAACTCTGAGGTGTTCTTTTCCTGCCTTCCCGCCCACCCCTTTTTGGTTCTGTTATTTGGTATTCAGTCCTTGTTCGCGTTGCTCCATTACTCGCCGTGCGTGCAATTCAGATATTTTATCTGAGTGGGTGTGGTTCTACGTGTTCCTCTCGGAGGGACCGAGTAGCTGGCACACACATCATCTCCGTCGTTACGTAACACGCGGCAGCCGCACAGTTATGGAACAATCCCCACACTCGGGAATTGCGCCTGGCCCCCCTCCCTTTCGATCTTTAGGAGGCACTCGAAGACAGTCTCATTTAGGACTGCAGCTGACCAGTTTATTTTTTCATTTCTTGGCAGTCCTGCCTGGGGTTTTAAATTGTGGTCTTTTGTTCGTGTGTGTGTGTTTAATAATTGCTTCTTTTTTGTGTTGCAAGCTGTCTCAAGTTCCGCAAGGTAGAAAAGCAGCTAAAAATGTTTAAGCAAACAACTCTAATAAACATAAGAACATAAGAGAAGCCAATGTTGGATCAGGCCAAAGGCCCATCCAGTCCAACACTCTGTGTCACACACTGGCCGAAAATACCAGGTGCCATCAGGAGGTCCAGCAGTGGGGCCAGGACACTAGAAGCCCTCCCACTGTTGACCCCCGCCCCAAGCACCAAGAATACAGAGCATCCCTTGCCCCAGACACAAGAACGTAAGAGAAGGCAATCTTGGATCAGGCCAACGGCCCATCCAGTCCAACACTCTGTGTCACACAGTGGCCAAAAATACCAGGTGCCATCAGGAGGTCCAGCAGTGGGGCCAGGACACTAGAAGCCCTCCCACTGTTGACCCCCTCCCCAAGCACCAAGAATACAGAGCATCCCTTGCCCCAGACACAAGAACATAAGAGAAGGCAATCTTGGATCAGGCCAATGGCCCATCCAGTCCAACACTTTGTGTCACACAGTGGCCAAAAATAACAGGTGCCATCAGGAGGTCCAGCAGTGGGACCAGAACACTAGAAGCCCTCCCACTGGTGCCCACCCCCCCAAGCACCAAGAAGACAGAGCATCCCTTGCCCCAGACTGACAGTTCCTATCTATACCTTGTGGCTCAGAGCCACTGATGGATCTCTGCTCCAGATGTTTATCCAATTCCCTCTTATAAGAACATAAGAGAAGCCAATGCTGGATCAGGCCAACAGCCCATCCAGTCTGACACTCTGTGTCACACAGTGGCCAAAGATACCAGGTGCCCTCAGGAGGTCCATCAGTGGGGCCAGGACACTACAAGCCCTCCCACTGTGCCCCCCCCAGCACTAAAAATACAGGGCATCCCTTGCCCCAGACCAAGAGTTCCTATCTATACCTTAAGGACTTAAAAACATAAGAGAAGCCAAATGTTGGATCAGGCCAATGGCACATCCAGTCCAGCACTGTGTGTCACACAGTGGCCAAAACTACCACGTGCCCTCAGGAGGTCCAGCAGTGGGGCCAGGACACTAGAAGCCCTCCCACTGTTGACCCCCCCCCCAAGCACCAAGAATACAGAGCACCACTTGCCCCAGAGTCCCTATCTATACCTTGTGGCTGATAGCTTCTTCTCTTCTTCTCCTTAAGCTTCTTGTGTTTTTTATAAAGTTTATATCTCTGCTACCTGGCGTTACATTTTATGACACACACGCGGCCCGGCCCGACAAGGTCTCGTTTATGCCAGATCTGGCCCCCGTAGCATATGAGTTCGACACCCCCGCCATAGGAGCTTCACGGCAAGCTCAGAGGCAAAACTTTCCCTGGCAAGACTGTTCAAACAGGCTCTGAAAGTCTTTAGACCGAACACTAACAAAACCCTGGAGAAGACACCCCCTTCCCTCGGCAGCTGCCTCTTCCACCATGTCCCTGAAGCCCCCCCTGACCTCTGCCTCCTGGGAGAAAGAAATTCTTCAGCTCTGACTCTCTCCATAAATGGCTCTCTCCGTTTCACTGTATCTGAAGCAGCGCGCATGCACACGAAAGGTTAGACACTGAATGAAACTTGGTTGGTCGTAAGGGTGCCCGACTGGACTCGAGTTCTGTTCTTTTCCCAGGGGGATCAGTTCAGGGAAACTGCCCTGCACGGCTGTTACTGAAAAGCCAGTTCTGGCTGCACGAAGCCTGAATCGATGGAACCATTCCGAGACCCGAAGCCTCTTTCTCTGCCCTCTGAAGCTCCGCTGCCCTCCCTACCCGGTCATCAGCTAAGCGAAGGGGGTGATTATGTGGTCGGCGAAATGACAGGGGATCTTTCCTTGTGGTTTCCCAGGCTGCTCTGGGGAATCTGGGGATAGCAGGTTGAGCTCTCCGGGGCATTGGCTGGGACTTGCGTGCCTGAGGGTTGCAGAGCCGGGGCAGGCTGGAAGGAAAGCCGGAGTGTTTCGCGGGGAACTGACACCTTCCCGGCCAGAGACGTCATCCACAACTCATAAAAAAACAGCTGCCGCCGCTGGATTGACAGGAGAGAGGTCCAGAGGCCCTGTGCTCCTTCACTCTGGAGGGAGGGGAGGAGGGAGTTGACATCCTTTCCCATATTTTCCATTGGCCCCCAAAGGGTTGTAGGAAGGAACTCTATGACTGCCAGCCTCCAGGTAGGATAAGCTATTGTGATAAGATTGCGAAATACTCTTACTAACATAATACACCATGAAATACCAACACGCCATAGTTGTGTGGAAAGTGCAGAGAAAGGCAACTAGAATGATAAAAGGGTTGGAACACCTTCCCCTATGAAGATAGGTTAAAACGCTTGGGGCTCTTTAGCTTGGAGAAACGACGGCTGAGGGGTGACATGATCGAGGTTTACAAGATTATGCATGAGATAGAGCAGGTTGAGAAAGAAGTTCTTTTCTCCCTTTCTCACAATACAAGAACTCGTGGGCACTCCATGAAATTGCTGAGCAGTCGGGTTAGAACAGATAAAAGGAAGTCCTTCTTCACCCAAAGAGTGATTAACACATGGAATTCACTGCCACAGGAGGTGGTGGCGGCTACAAGCATGGACAGTTTCAAGAGGGAATTGGATAAGCATCTGGAGCAGAAGTCCACCAGTGGCTATTAGCCACAGGGTATGGATGGGAACTCTCAGTCTGGGGCAGGTGATGCACTCTATTCTTGGTGCTGGAGGGGGCAGCAGTGGGAGGGGGCTTCTAGTGCCCTGGCCCCACTGCTGGACCTCCTGATGGCACCTGGTATGTTTTGGCCGCTGTGTGACAGAGTGCTGGACTAGATGGGCCATTGGCCTGATCCAACATTAGCTTCTCTTATGTTCTTATGTTCTTAACAAACATAACAATAATCCTTTTGTTTAAAGACTATAAAGTCTCTTAATATGCAGAACCGTTTCTGAAAATAAACTGTTTTCCAGACTCCTGTCTTGTTGTTTGTAGACAGTCGCGTGCTTGCGTGAGCGACCAGCCGTCGACTCTTTGCCAGTTTCGCAATGGTTTCCTCAGGCACACAGACCGGTGAATTCCACAATAGAATGCTGGCTCCACAAATTCAGAAAAGCTTCTTTGGGACACCAAAGCCTCCAACACCAATTTTCAAAAGGTGAAATGCTCAAGAGCGGCCTGGAGATGTCCTAGAATTGTGACTGCTCTCTGGACAATGGAGACCATTTTCCCGGGGGGGTGGGGAGTGTCAATCTGAGGACAGTCCCTCAGCCCCCCCCCCTACCTCACAGGGTGTCTGTTGTGGGGAGGGGAAGGGGAAGGAGTTTGTAAGCTGCTCTGAGACTCTGACCGAAGGGTGGGGTATAAATCCAGTCTCTTCTCTTCTTGGTGCCAGTGTGGTGTAGTGGTTCAGTGCGTGGACTCTAATCGGGAGAACCGGGTTTGATTCCCCACGCCTCCACTTGCACCTGCTGGTGTGACCTTGGGTCAGTCACAAGCTCTGGCACAGCTGTTCCCTCAAGGAAAGTTTCTGTCAGAAGTTCTCTCAGCCCCACCTACCTCACAGAGCGTCTGTTGTGGGGAGGGGAAGGGAGAGGAGTTTGTAAGCCGCTCTGAGACGCCTTTGGGCAGTGAAGGGCGGAGTATAAGTCCAAACTCCTCCTCCTCCTCCTCCTCCTCCTCCTCCTCCTCCTCCTCCTCTTCTTCTTCTTCTTCTTCTTCTTCTTCTTCTTCTTCTTCTTCTTCTTCTTCTTCTTCTTCTTCTTCTTCTTCTTCTTCTTCTTCTTCTTCTTCTTCTTCTCCTCCTAGTCAGAAAGTGGGAGAAGTGTTGCAAAGAATGCTGGGAGAACAGAGAATGGAGAATTTATATCCTGGCTCTGCCTTGGACTCCTTGGCTGGCTAAAGGGCAGGCAGAAGTGTTTTGCCCACCTATAGCATCAGGAAAAGGGCAGCGAGAATGATAAAAGGGTTGGGACACTTTCCCTATGAAGAAAGGTTGAGGCGCTTGGGGCTCTTTAGCTTGGAGAAACGACGGCTGAGGGGTGACGTGATCGAGGTTTACAAGATTATGCATGGGATGGAGCAGGTTGAGAAAGAGCCTGGTCATGCGTGCCAGATAACACGGGGAGGGGGAGTGAGGCTATTTGCTCTGCAGCAATTTGACCCGCCACTGCGTGATCAGATGCACCGGCGGATGAACTGGGTTTTTTCCATCGCCGTGTGTTTCCAGTGCACTTCAACGAGGGATCACTGACGCAATGGGAGCGCGCCGGAGTGATCATATGGGGAAGTCCGTCTGTGGCCCGTCGCAGTCAGGCTCCTCAGTCAGGTCACGCAACCCGGGGCTTCTTCAGAAGACAATGTTTAATGGTGAATCAGAGCTAAAGACACGCGTACAGCTTGCGTCAGTAATGGCCGCATACAACAGGGCCTTCTGTGCTATACTACATTCAAGCACTCCCCCATGAAGAGGAAGCCAATGAATACTATTCGCGTGCATGGGCAAAAGAAGCGGGCAAAGCAAGCATAACAATCTAGAAACTGTTGGTTTCCAGCCAGAGTCTCCAGCAACTGGAGAATACAAGGTCAGAGACCTGATAACAGACCGTGAATAGACGTTCAGAGGATGGGAGACCGAAAGTACTCCCTCCGCATACCATACTTATGACAGGGCTACCTGACAGTCACAAACCTGTCTGATACAGCACTTTCCCTAATATTTTTTAACTCCGCTTCTTCGGCAGAGCGAGACGGGTTGCTGATGGGTGCGGGATGCTTGCCAGATGTTCCTGTGTGATCGCGCCCTTAAAATCCACCCGGCATTCATGCCTATCGCGCGGCTACTTCTGCGTGTGATCGGGACCAAAGATGTACTTTTCTCCCTTTCTCACAATACAAGAACTCCTTGTGGGCACTCCATGAAATTGCTGAGCAGTCAGGTTAGAAAGGATAAAAGGAAGTCCTTCACCCAAAGAGTGATTAACACGTGGAATTCACTGCCACAGGAGGGGGTGGCAGCTACAAGCATGGATGGCTTCAAGAGGGAATTTGATAAGCATCTGGATCAGAGGTCCATCAGTGGCTATTAGCCACAAGGTATAGACAGGGACTCTCAGTCTGGGGCAAGAGATGCTCTGAATTCTCGGTGCTTGGGGGGGAGGCAGCAGTGGGAGGGACTTCTAGTGTCCTGGCCCCACTGCTGGACCTCCTGATGGCACCTGGTGTTTTTGGCCACTGTGTGACCCAGAGTGTTGGACTGGATGGGCCATTGGCCTCATCCAACATTGGCTTCTCTGATGTTCTTACGTTCTCTGCCCGAGTCCATTTTGCATGTTCCAGCGGACGCACCACCTCATTGTCCTGCCGCTTCCACAGGATCTGATTTTAGAAGGCAAAGTTCTTAAAAGAGTCCAGAGAGGAAGTGTGGCTTGAAAGAGGCTTGAGAGATGCTTATAAAGCCGCAGGGTTTAATGGCTTTAATCGGTGTGAGTAATCGGCTAAAGCCTTTCTCCCGGATTAAGGCCCTCCCTCCTGCCAGCTCAGGGCGTCACCCTGTTTACTGCTCACTCATTTGCCCTGGGTGCTTTCTGCAGGACTCTGAGTGTTTGGTGGAAGGAACCGTCCTTAAATTTACAAAGAGACGTGCTGGGATTTCCAGAGGAAGGCATCGAAGCTGCAGCAGATGTATCTTTCCTGTTGCATTTTGCACGATAAGAACGAAACCGCTCTCATTCCTTCCTTCCTTCCTTCCTTCCTTCCTTCCTTCCTTCCTTCCTTCCTTCCTTCCTTCCTTCCTTCCTTCCTTCCTTCCTTCCTTCCTTCCTCCCTCCCTCCCTCCCTCCCTCCCTCCCTCCCTCCCTCCCTCCTTCCTTCCTCAACCTTCCATGATACAGGAATTCCTTCCTTCCTTCCTTCCTTCCTTCCTTCCTTCCTTCCTTCCTTCCTTCCTTCCTTCCTTCCTTCCTTCCTTCCTTCCTTCCTTCCTTCCTTCCTTCCTTCCTTCCTTCCTTCCTTCCTTCCTTTGGTGCAGTGGTTAAGCGTGCGGACTCTAATCTGGGAGAACCAGGTTTGATTCCCCCCACTCCTCCACTTGCACCTGCTGGTGTGACCTTGGGTCAGTCACAAGCTCTGGCACAGCTGTTCTCTCAAGGACAGTTTCTGTCAGGAGCCCTCTCAGCCCCGCCTACCTCACAGGGTGTCTGTTGTGGGGAGGGGAAGGGAAAGGAGATTGTCAGCCGCTCTGAGACGCCTTTGGGCAGTGAAGGGCGGGGTATAAATCCAAACTCTTCTCTTCTTCTTCTCTTCTTCCTTCCTTCCATAGTCTCTCTTGTTGGGAAGTCAAAAGGCTGGTCTACCTGCCCCTCTCCCCCATCTAATGAGTTATTACACAGTAAATGTGCCGTCCTTGTTGTTATAGATGTTAATTAGATCAGCAGCAGTCTGTTATGTTCTGACGGGATCTGCTCTTCGTGTTTCAACCTACCCTTTCCTAGGCGAGGCTTGACATTAATCCTCCTTTGTCTGTCTGTCAGCACACGGGAGTGGATCCGTCACTCTCTGGAATGGCTTCTCTTTGAGAGATCTGTCCTCCCCCCAACCTTCCTGTTCTTTGCAGCCTTGGATAGCCCAGGGGAGCTAAGCAGGGTTGGCCTCGGTTAGTATTTGGATGGGAAGTCCAGGGCCAGGACGCAGAGGCAGGCGATGGGAGAGCACCTCTGAAGTGAACGTCTCTTGCCTTGGAAACCTGACAGGGCTGTGACTTGTTGGGAGGGGGGAATCGGTGGCCTAATGTGCAATTCATGTCTGATTGAAGCAAGGCTCCGACTTTTGACATGTGATGTTGAAATAAAATGTGTCTTCCCCCCCAAAAAAAAAAAAAAATAGTACTGAGCGCCCGTTCTGCATTTGGAACCTGGGACCCATTCAGCCCTTGTTTGTTCTTCAGCTGCCTCATGCCTGCAAAGGATGTCGAGCCACTGTCTGGCCCATCCTGATTTGGACAGGAATTTCCCTTGACTAGAAGAAAAGAAGAAGAGGAGATTGGATATATACCCCGCCCTTCACTTCCCAAAAGAGTCTCAGAGCGGCTTTCCCTTCCTCTCCCCACAACAGATAACCTGTGAGGCAGGTGGGGCTGAGAGAGCTCTTTCAAGGACTGCTCCCGAGAGAACAACTCTGAGAGAACTTGTGACTGACTCAAGGCCACACCAGCAGCTGCATGTGGAGGAGTGGGGAATCGAACCCAGTTCTCTCAGATTAAACTCCGCGCGCTTAAGCACGACACCAAACTGGCTGTCTCTGACTCAAAGGAGGCCTTTGACTGTGACGTGTCTGTCTCACCCATGTCTCTTGATCTCTGTGTGGCAAGGCACGTGGTACAGCAGTGGGATTTCCCATGGGGTCAAAATGGGAGCAGAAATGCAACAAGAGATTAAATGTGACCTATGAGATTGAATGTGAAATCGTTCCCCATCCCCACTGCCGTCCCAGTGTGTAAAGGAATCCTCAGCAAATCAAATGTTTGACCATTTCCATTTGCAGAAGGGGAGAGGGGAGGTCTCTGCTCAATTCTGTCCCCCTCCCCACAACAAACACCCTGCGAGGTAGGCAGGACTGAGAGAGCTCTGAGATCCTTAGTGTTTTATTCAGGGCTTTTTTTGTAGAAAAAGCCCAGCAGGAACTCATTAGCATAATAGACCACCCCCAACAGCAGAAACTCATTAGCATATTGGGCCACACACCCTGACAGCACAACGCATTAGCATATTAGGCCACACCCCCATGTTACCAGAAGTGTGGTCCTCCAGGCTAGGCATCACCTGGTATCACTTCCTCGCAACGGCATGGTGCGTTACCAGGAAGACTGATCCGGCCGGGGAGCATTCGTCCCCCGCCCCCAGGCGGTAAGTACTTGGGAACCCTACTCCAGCCACACCCACCTTCTGCTTCTTATTCTGTTTACCTTGTTTGTTGTCCAAACCCAGAGCTTTTTTTGGAGCAGGAACGCCTTTGCATGTTAGGCCACCCACCCCTAATGTAGCCAATCCTAATGAGTTTCTGCTGCTGGGTGTGGCCTATTATGCTAATCAGTTCCTGCTGGGTGTGGCCAACTCGGGAGCCAGCCGGAATGCCGTTTCTGTGCGTTCTGGCCCCAAAAAAGCCCTGGTTTTATTGCAACAGAACACTTGAAAACAGTTAGGCCAAACTAGCCCATCAAAAATTGACTGCTTTCTGAACACAAGCTTGAAGTACATGAGATTCCATACTTAAAGTGACCTAGTTAAGAAAATAATATTTGGACATCATAATTGGTTACCAAGAGCAATGTGTCATTTGAATAACAGTTCTTCCATTGGTCAAATATAAAGAAAGATGTGTCTGCATAATATCTTAAATGTTTACTTAACCTAACCTGAATGATATTCGCTCAAGGATTCTTCATACCCAAACAAGATGTGTTTTTTTTCTGATACGAAGCTAACAGTCCTTTTTGACCCAGACACTGCCATGTTTTACCCTAAACAACAAAAAACCCTCCATGAACTCTGTACCTATCTTCTATACCAAAAGAACATTGTTTCCTTGTCCGCTAGCATCAGCTAGAAAAATAATCTAACCTACAAGGGAAAGGCCTACTATTTAGTAGGCTTTCATTTGTTGTTGTTGTTCAGTCGCACCGTTGAGTCCAACTCTTCACGAGCCCATGGACCAGATCATGCCAGGCCCTCCTATCTTCCGCCGTCCTCTGAAGTTTGCTCAATTTCATGTTTGTTGCATCGTTGACACAGTCTAACCATCTCATCCTCTGCCATCCCCTTCTTCTTTGACTTTCAGTCTTTCCCAGCATCGGGGTCTTCTCCAGTGAGGGCTCCCTTCTCATTTGGTGGCCAAAGTATTTGAGCTTCGACTTCAGTTCCTGGCCTTCCAGGGAACAGTCAGGGTTGATTTCTTTTAGGATTGGATGATTTGATCTCCTTGCAGTCCAAGGGACTCTCAAGAGTCTTCTCCAGCACCATAGTTCAAAAGAATCTATTCTTTGGCACTCAGCCTTCATTATAGAAGAAGAAGAGATTGGATTTATACCATGCCCTTCACTTGGAGTCTCAGAGCAGCTTACAAGCTCCTTTCCCTTCCCTTCCCCACAACAAACACCCTGTGAGGTAGACGGGGCTGAGAGAGCACTGACAGAAACTGCTCTTTCAGGAACAGCTGTGCCAGAGCTTGTGACTGACCCAAGGTCACACCAGTTGGCCGCATGGGGAGGAGTGGGGAATCAAACCTGGTTCTCCCAGATTAGAGTCCGCACACTCAACCACTACACCAAACTGGCTCTCAATAGTCCAACTCTTGATCTGCTTTGTTGGCAGGGGAATGTCTCTGCTTTTTATCATGCTGTCTAGGTTTGCCATCGCTTTCCTCCCCAGGAGCAGGCATCTTTTAATTTCATGGCTGCAGTCACCATCTGCTTTCATTACATCCTAATAAAATCTTACTAGTCAAAAGAATCTATAAAACCAGAAAAATATGAATAATCTGAAGAGAAAATAAATCATTATATTCCCATTCATACTACAATTCTTTCAGAGCTCTTGGAGAAAGCGGTGTTTCTTCCATCTCTTGATTTCCCCAGCTCTTCGCTCAGGCCAAATCCGAAGGGGAGAGAGGAAGGCTCTAGTATGTTGGGAGAGGGGCTGTGTCTCAGTGGTAGCACATCTGCTAGGCATGCACACAGAAAGTCCCAGGCTTAGGTGGCCAGCTCTGGGTTACAACATTTCTGGAGATTTGGGGTGGTGGCAGTAGAGCCTGGGGAAGGTGTGGTTTGTGGAGGAGACAGACCTCAGCAGGGCAGCATGGTCTAGAGTCTAACCCTACCCCACCCCGAAAGCAGCCATTTCCAGGGCAAATGTTCTCTGCAAGCTGGAGATCAGTTGTAATTCCTGGAGCTCTCCAGTCTCCACCTGGAGGCTGGCAACCGTATCCCACGTTCAGTCCCTGGAATTTCCAGCTGAAAGGACCAGGCAGTAGGTGATGTGAAAGACAGACCCCTGCCCGAAATCTCTGTAGAACGGCTACCAGTCTGAGTAGACTGTGCTACTCTCCATGGACAGAGGGTCTCATTCAGAAGGAGGCAGCTACATGTGAGTTCATGTGATATTCCGGTGTCGGCACCTCAAGAAAACGAAGTTTGTGTGTCTTTCCTCCTAACTGGAGACTCTGGTCTTGGTCTTGGAGATAACATGCCTGCTGATCACACCGTCCATGGCTGTATCATCATGCCCCTGTATAAATCAATGGTGTGGCCTCATTTGGAGTACTGTGTACAGTTCTGGTCACCACACCTCAAGAAAGGATGTTATAGCATAGGGAAAAGCACAGAAAGGGCAACTAGAATGATCAAAGGGTTGGAACACCTTCCCTATGAAGAAAGGCTAAAACGCTCGGGGCTCTTTAGCTTGGAGAAACGACAGCTGAGGGGTGACATGATCGAGGTTTATAAGATTCTGCATGGAATGGAGCAGGTTGAGAGAAAAGTCCCTTTCTCATGAGACAAGAACTCGTGGGCACTCCGTGAAATTGCTGAGCAGTTGGGTTAGAATGGATAAAAGGAAGTCCTTCTTCACCCAAAGAGTGGTTAACAGATGGAATTCACTGCCACAGGAGGTGGTGGCAGCTACAAACATGGACGGCTTCAAGAGGGAATTGGATAAGCATACAGAGCAGAGACATAAGAACATAAGAACATAAGAGAAGCCAATGTTGAATCAGGCCAATGGCCCATCTAGTCCAACACTCTGTCACACAGTGGCCAAAATATACCAGGTGCCATCAGGAGGTCCAGCAGTGGGGCCAGGGCACCAGAAGCCCTCCCACTGCTGCCCCCTCCAGCACTAAGAATAGAGTGCATCACCTGCCCCAGACTGAGAGTTCTCATTCTATACCCTGTGGCTAATAGCCACTGGTGGACTTCTGCTCCATATGCTTATCTAATTTCCTCTTGAAACTGTCCATGCTTGCAGCTGCCATGACCTCCTGTGGCAGTGAATTCCATATGTTAATCACTCTTTGGGTGAAGAAGTACTTCCTTTTATCTGTTCTAACCCGACTGCCGCTCAGCAATTTCATAGAGTGCCCACGAGTTCTTGTATTGTGAGAAAGGGAGAAAAGTACTTCTTTCTCAACCTGCTCAATCCCATTCATAATCTTATAAACCTCGATCATGTCACCCCTCAGCCGTCGTTTCTCCAAGCTAAAGAGCCCCAAGCATTTTAACCTTTCTTCATAGGGAAGGTGTTCCAACCCTTTTATCATTCTAGTTGCCCTTCTCTGCACTTTTTCCAATGCTATAATATCCTTTTTGAGATGTGGTGACCAGAACTGTACACAGTATTCCAAATGAGGTCGCACCAATGATTTATACAGGATACCAGAGGTCTATCAGTGGCTATTAGCCACAGGGTATAGATGGGAATTCTCAGTCTGGGGCAGGTGATGCACTCTATTCTTGGTGCTGGAGGGGGCAGCAGCGGGAGGGCTTCTGGTGTCCTGGCCCCACTGCTGGACCTCCTGATGGCACCTGATAGCACCTGGTATATTTTGGCCACTGTGTGACAGAGTGTTGGACTGGATGGGCCATTGGCCTGATTCAACATTGGCTTCTCTTATGTGGCTCTAACAACATTTGTCCTCGGGAAGGCTCTGGAGCCAGGCAGGATGGGAACACCACATCTCCAGCTGTTCATCCCATCCCCACATCTGGAACTCAAGACGGACGGCCCCGGTTCTCATCACAGCTGAAACGCATCCCAGCCAGCTCATGGTCTCCTGGGGGACCTCATCTTTGTATTTCCGCTTTGCTTCGAATGCTCAACTCTGGCAAAGCGCTTCACATTTGAGAGCCGACTTTCGGGCTTTTGGAAGGCAAAACATGTTTGCTCCACTTTCCTAGCGAGGCAAATGGAGCTCTGGAGCTCTGGAGAACTCATCCAGGGACTGCCTCGTTCCCCGTTTCACTCAGTGGATAAGGTGCAATTTTTTAAAATAAAATCAGAATGATGCAAAATTAGCCGGGACCCAAAGGATGGCTGAGATCTGGGTTGACTTACATTCTCTCCCGTGCTGTTCAGATGACGGTTCACGGCAGCATTGCCAAATCCAAAGTGATCTGATTAGAATAATCTCTTTCTAACCCAACAGGATGTCCCTTTGTAAAGGAAAATGGAATGAAACACAACTGCAGTCTAAAATCAGGGTGTAAAAAAACCCTGGAATCCGGGAGTGGACAGGATGGGGCTTATTATGTGCCCCCTTCAAACTCAGGTCTGCCATCGGCATCAGCCCTCTAACCCCACGTGTTCAAACAGTGGCTCCTGCAATCATTTGCCTTTTGTCATCTGCAAACCACCTGGGAGATGTCAGACTTGGCCACCGTTGGCTTGCATGTGATTTGGTGGCTTTCTACGCTGCACAGTTATAATGTGTTCCGCATGGGTCTGACTTTGAAAAGAAGAAGACAGGAAGAAGAAGAAGAAGAAGAAGAAGAAGAAGAAGAAGAAGAAGAAGAAGAAGAAGAAGAAGAAGAAGAAGAAGAAGAAGAAGAAGAAGAAGAAGAGGAGGAGGAGTCACGTAAAAGATGGAGCAGATCTATTCTCTCTTGCTCTGGATTGCAAGACTAGATCTAATGAGTGGAAATTACAAGGGAGTCGTTACCGGCTAGATATCAGGAGACACTTCCTAACTGTCAGAGTGGTTGAGCAGTGGAACAGTCTGCCTCGGGAGGTGGTGGATGCTCCTTCCCTGGACATTTTCAAGCGGAAGCTGGACGACCATCTTTCGGGTATGTTGTAGGTATGTCGGGCTCTCTTTCGGCTCTGCTCCTGCAGAGTGCAGGGGGTTGGACTAGATGACCTGCAAGGTCCCTTCCAGCTCTAACATTCTATGATTCTAAGAAGAGGAGGAGGAGGAGAAAGAGGAAGAGGAGGAGGAGAAAGAGGAAGAGGAGGAGATTGGATTTATACCCAGCCCTTTCTTTTGGAGCCTCAGAGCGGCTTGCAATTTCCTACCTTTCCCCTCCCCCACAACAGACAACCTGCAAGGTAGGTGGGGCGGAGAGAGCTCTTTTGAGGACTGCTCCTGAGAGAGCAGCTCCGAGAGAACTTGCGACTGACCCAAGGTCACACCAGCAGCTACATGTGGAGGAGAAGTGGGGAATCAAACCCGCTTCTCCCAGATTGGCGTCTGCACTTTTAACCACTACACCAAACGGTCCAGTCCAGCGTCTCATTCCATCAGCCTTCTCCTGCTGATGCACACCAGCAGCTGGCCCTCGGAGGCTCTCTGCCTCTGGACAGGGAAGTTCCGGTTAGCTGCAGATATACCGCTCCTTCGTGAATCTGTTCAGCCCTCCTTTAAAGCTATACATGCTTGTGGCCATTGCTATATCCTCATGACACTGAGCCCCACAATCTAATTACTGATTGGCTAAAGAATTGTTTCCTGCTATCTGCCCATCCGTTCCTCTTGCCCGCCAACTTCACTGGATGCCACAGAGTTCCCATATTATGGGGAAAGGACATAAACCTCCTTCTACCCACTTTCTCCGCCCTGTGCATGGTTTCATAAAGCTCTCCTGCGTCCTTCCTTGGAGGTAGATCAAGGTGGGTCACTGTCAATGTTCCCTCTAAGCTATGGAGTCTTGTGAGCAAAAATTCTACATTTTGAGCTACTGGCATTAAAGTTGTGAGCGAGCGATTTGGCTGCTGCATAGATTAGTTTGCCCTGGAGCCCTCCTTCCTGAGCGAAGACAAAAATGTGAGAGCTGGAGGCTAAAAAACTGTGAGCTAGCTCACACTCAGTCAGCTTAGAGGGAACACTGGTCGCCGTTGTTAGTCCGTCTGTAGCAGTAGAAAAGAGCCGGAGTCCAGGAGCACCTTCGAGACTAACCAAATTTGTGGCTGGGGAGGAGCTTTCGTGAGTCACGGCCCACTTCTTCAGGTGCAGTGAGAATGGGAGTCCATCTGACCTTAAATCATGGAGAGATTTCAGATGCCAAATGGCATTAGCAGGTGAATGACTATAGCAGGTGAATAAGAACAGCAGGTGTGATTGGATTTAGGTGAGATATGCAGAAGGGTAATAGGCATGGAGAAATCAGCACTGGTGATGAGACAGGAAACCTAGGTCTCTATTTAATCCAGGTGGATGCATTGTCTTGCGCTTCATTACCAGTTGCAATTCAGCAGTCTCCTTTCGTAGCATCCAAACTGGAAAGTCCCAAATGTCTTAGTCTCTATGTTGACGAAGGCTTTCAACAAAACACAAAAATGCTCTACAGCTGACAATAGCACTACAGATAAGATTAGAGTTTCAATCGCCATTCCACACACAAAAGAACCTCCTCAGGAAACAGGAAACCTCCTCAGGAAACAATCCATGTGCAAAAGAACCTCCTCAGGAAAGCTCCTCCATTAGAATGTTCATAGCCTGGAGAACTCCTACAAGATAATGACTCAGCCCTACCCCACCTTCCAGGGTAGATATAAATTACCTGCCTACCATTTTTCTGCTCACCTGGACACAGAGAGAACTCCATCTTTCTGTGTTATACCTCTGAGGATGCCAGTCACAGCTGCTGGCAAAACATCAGGTCCTACAATGCCAAGACCACGGCCACACAGCCCGGAAAATCTACAGCAACTGGTTTTAGTCTTTCCTTGTACAGAACGTAGGCCAAGCCACTGATTGTTGTGGTGGCCTTTATCTATCGTGCCCTTTCTGAAACGGGATGACCAGAACCACCCAGGGTCTTTCAATTCAATCGCTCTATCACTGGCCATTATATTTCCAAGCCCTTCTCTCCCATACCATTACCCTTATTCTCCATTTCTGCCCTGAGTCTGCACTTCCACACGGCTTGCCTCTATTTGGGGTCTCTTTCCCTGGCTCACCGCTAGCTCGACCCGGTCGTTGGACCACCCTCCGTGTCCTGCTCCCTCCCAGACCACCCTTTTCCCACCATCCTTCTTTGTAAGAACGGAGTGCCTGTTTTTTGCATGGGGGATCTTCGCGTTCTTATGTTCGACAAGAGTTGTTCTTTCCCCCAAGTTGCAAACAATCCGCTCTGGATGTTTTAATGCCGTGTCATGTGGAATCCAGATTTAGCCTCTGAGGAACAGCGTGTGTGTGTCCCCCTCCCTCCGCTCCCCCACAGGAGTGCCGCCTTCCTCGAGAGACAGTTCCACTTTGAGGGAAACCTCAGAGACTTCGGCCTCTCATTTGGATCTTGCTGTGGTCGGAGAAATGGAAACAGCCGGCCCGTTTCGGTATGACTTCCCCAGCAGGGATTCCCAAACCAAAATGCTCTTGTTTTCACGATGAGTTCTAACTCTCCAAGCATCTTTGCTTTGCTGCACCTGAGAGAGACCTGCGGATTGGGCCTTCAAACACGTAGTGGCAGTTCTGAAGCCGGGCCTGACAAATTGCAAACCCTAACCCTGCGATGTTTCTCGTGCCGTAATTCAACCCTCGTTGTGGTTAACCTGGAGAATTTACCACATGCGATGAACGACAAGCATAACAACATAAGAACATAAGAACATAAGAGAAGCCAATGCTGAATCAGGCCAATGGCCCATCTAGTCCAACACTCTGTCACACAGCGGCCAAAAATACCAGGGGCCATCAGGAGGTCCAGCATCTCGGCTCCAACGGCTTGTCTTCTTTCTGTTTTGTCTTTACAGCAGATGCTCCATAAAAAGCATCTTGTTAATGGTCTGGGGTGTACCTAGGAGGACCCCGAAACTTGGATGTCGGGTCCTGGCCCAGCAGAGCCAGTGTCTCTGACTTTATAGGCCAAGAAGCACCGAGCGAGGCAGCTGTCAGTATGCTCCCCACCGCCCGCCACCTGCCCTATTTCGTATCTTCCTCCTCAACTGGCTGGACTGTAAATGCGATCTCCTTAAAAGTCTGGGCTAACAATCATAAGAATGTCAGAAGAGCCCTGCTGGATTGGACCAGGGAGGGTCCATCTAGTCCAGCATCTCATCTCACACAGTGGCCAACCAGTTCTCCTGGAGGGCCAACAACGGGGCACAGAGGCCAAGGCCTTCCTCTGAGAAAAACATCAGAAGAGCCCTGCTGAATTGGACCAGGGAGGGTCCATCTAGCCCAGCATCCTGTCTCACACAGTGGCCAACCAGTTCTCTTGGAGGTCCAACAACAGGGCATAGAGGCTGAGGCCTTCATAAGAACATCAGAAAAGCCCTGCTGGATCAGACCAGGGAGGGTCCATCTAGTCCAGCATCCTGTCTCACACAGTGGCAAACCAGTTCTCTTGGAGGTCCAACAACAGGGCATAGAGGCTGAGGCCTTCATAAGAACATCAGAAAAGCTCTGCTGGATCAGACCAGTGAGGGTCCATCTAGTCCAGCATCCTGTCTCACAAAGTGGCCAACCAGTTCTCTTGGAGGTCCAACAACAGGCCATAAAGGCTGAGGCCTTCATAAGAACATCAGAAAAGCCCTGCTGGATCAGACCAGTGAGGGTCCATCTAGTCCAGCATCCTGTCTCACACAGTGGCCAACCAGTTCTCTTGGAGATCCAACAACAGGGCATAGAGGCTGAGGCCTTCATAAGAACATCAGAAAAGCCCTGCTGGATCAGACCAGTGAGGGTCCATCTAGTCCAGCATCCTGTCTCACACAGTGGCCAACCAGTTCTCTTGGAGGTCCAACAACAGGGCATAGAGGTTGAGGCCTTCATAAGAACATCAGAAAAGCCCTGCTGGATCAGACCAGGGAGGGTCCATCTAGTCCAGCATCCTGTCTCACAAAGTGGCCAACCAGTTTCTCTGGAGGACCAGCAACAGGATAGAAAGGCATCCTGTCTCACACAGTGGCCAACCAGTTCCATTGGAAGTCCAACAACAGGGCATAGCGGCCGAGGCCTTCATAAGAACATCAGAAAAGCCCTGCTGGATCACACCAGTGGTCCACCTAGTCCAGCATACTGTCTCACACAGTGGCCAACCAGTTTCTCTGGAGGGCCAGCAACAGGATAGAAAGGCCAAGGCCTTCCCATGATTTTGCCTCCTGGCACTTGGATTCAGAGGCTGACTGCCTTTGAATGTGGAGGTTCTCCAGTTGCAAAATCAGATTCCCGTTTCTCTGGAGAGCTGCGATAAATTAGACAGAAAAATCTGTGGGAATTTTCTTTCTCTCATTTGCTTCCCCAAATCTATTTTATCCTAATCTGACCTTTAACTGAGAGGTTGTTTTCTTTTCTTTTTTTAAAAAAAGATCAGTAGTATTTATTCTGTCCAGATAATACCAAGTAACATAATTTTAATGGAACTCTCCAATTACTCTGTTTTTTAAAAAGGGTCCTGGAATTTTAGGACTGTAAACGGAAACATTCTCCCTCAGAAACTTGGATTTATGCAAAATTTCATTTCAACTTTGTCATTAGTCATTTGCCTTGATCATGCAACAGAACCTCCATATACAAAGGCAGCCTACCTCCAAATATTAGATGCTAGAGACACAGAATAAGGAAAGGCTTTCATGCTTATGAGCTTCTGGATCCAGCTGATGTGCTGCTCTTGGGAGAACAACGCTGGACCAGGAGAAGGTTGGGTCCGATCCACCTGTTCTTTTGTTCTCTCTTGCTGAAGCTCAGTGTAAGGAAGCATGAAGGGGCCGTGGCTCAGTGGAAGAGCCTCTGCTTGGCGTGCAGAAGGTCCCAGGTTCAATCCCCGGCAGCATCTCCAGTTGAAAAGAACCAGGCAGGAGGTGATGGGAAAGACCTCAGCCTGAGACCCGGAAGAGCTGTAAAGAGGGGCTGTGGCTCAGTGGAAGAGCCTCTGCTTGGCATACAGAAGGTCCCAGGTTCAATCTCCAGTTAAAAGGACCAGGCAGGAGGTGATGGAAAAGACCTCCGTCTGAGACCCTGGAGAGCTGTAAGGAGGGGCTGTGGCTCAGTGGAAGAGCCTCTGCTTGGCATGCAGAAGGTCCCAGGTTCAATCCCCGGCAGCATCTCCAGTTGAAAGGACCAGGCGGTAGGTGATGGGAAAGACCTCCGCCTCAGACCCTGGAGAGCTGCTGCCAGTCTGAGCAGACGATCCTGACCTTGATGGACTGAGTGTCTGATTCAGTGGAAGGCATGCTCATGATCATGTTCATACATATTCTGTTGCCAGCTGGTTGTATGGCTTCGGTGGATTCCATGACCCGTTATCTTTCTCATAAGAACATAAGAGAAGCCCATGTTGGATCAGGCCAATGGCCCACCCAGTCCAACACTCTGTGTCCCACAGTGGCCAAAAATACCAGGTGCCCTCAGGAGGTCCAGCAGTGGGGCCAGGACACTAGAAGACTCTCCCACTGTTGCCCCCCCCCAGCACCAAGAAGACAGAGCATCCCCTTGCCCCAGAGTCCCTATCTATCCCTTGTGGCTAATAGCCATTGATGGACCTCTGCTCCATATGCTTATCTATTTCCCTCTTGAAGCCGTCCATGCTTGTAGCCACCGCCACCACCACCTGTGGCAGTGAATTCCATGTGTTAATCACTCTTTGGGTGAAGAAGGACTTCCTTCTATCTGTTCTAACCCGACCGTCAACAATTTCATGGAGGGCCTATGAATTCTTGTACTGTGAGAAAGGGAGAAAAGTACTTCTGTCTCAACCTGCTCTATTCCATGCAGAATCTTATAATCCTCGATCATGTCACCCCTCAGCCGTTGTTTCTCCAAGCTAAAGAGCCCCAAGCGCTTTAATCTTTCTTCACAGGGAAAGTGTTCCAACCCTTTGATCATTCTAGTTGCCCTTTCTGTGCTTTTTCCAATGCTATAATATCCTTTTTAAGGTGTGGCGACCAGAACTGTACACAGTACTCCAAACGAGGTTGCACCATTGATTTATACAGGGGCTTTATGAGATTGGCTGATCTGTTTTCAATTCCCTTCCTAATAATCCCCAGCATAGCGTTGGCCTTTTCTATTGTAGCCGCACACTGTCTTGATATTTTCACTGAGTTATCTACTATGACTCCAAGATCTCTCTCTTGGTCCGTCTCTGCCAGTTCGGACCCCATCAACGTGTATTCATAGTTAGGATTTTTGTCACCAATGTGCATCACTTTGCACTTGGCCACACTGAACCCCATTTGCCACGTTGACGCCCACTCCCCCATCCTCGACAGATCCCTTTGGAGTGCCTCACATTCCTCCCTGGTTCTCACCACCCTGAACATCTGCAAATTTAGCCACTTCACTGCTTACTCTCAACTCCAAATCATTAATAAACAAGTTAAAAAAGCATTTCATTCATGACTTTCAGCCTAGCTGGGTGGTGTATTTACTGTCTGCATTACAATGGAACAGTCTGTTCCCCCTCTCTAACACGTATGTGTGTTGGTTTAGTCTCATGGGGTGGAATCCCTGCTTGATTAGTTCCGTTGGTTAGTTAGAATTGCAGACTGCATAGGCTCCCTTGTCCTGGAACCCGCTGTTCCCATCTCTGTATCTTCTTGCTAATAAATAGATGTTGTTTTGATCACGCCCATCCCTGCTGTGTGACTAAGGTTGCCAATTGCCAGTTGGGGGCAGGGGATCCCCTGGTTTGGAGCCCCTCCCCTGCTTCAGGGCTCTCAGAAAGCGCAGGGGGAGGAATGGCCACTGAGCACTCCATTATACCCTATGGAGACCAGTCCCCATAGGGTATAATGGAGAATTGATCCATAGGTATCTGGGGCTCTTGGGGAGGGGGCTGTTTTTTGAGGGAGAGGCACCAAATGTTCAGCATAGCTGGTGGTGCCACTCCTGGGGGGAAAAAAAAATCAAGTTTCAAAAAGTTTGGACCAGGGGGTCCGATTCTGTGAGCCCCAAAAGAAGGCTCCCCCATCCCCCATTATTTCCAATGGAGGGAAAGAATTCAAAAGGAATGCGGTCCCTTTAAATGTGATGGACGGAACTCCCTTTGGAGTTCAATCGCCTAGTGACCTCACAAAAGTGATGTCACATCCTTGCTCCTGGTTCCACCCCCAAAGTCCCCAGATATTTCCTGAGTCGAACCTGGCAACCCTGTGTGTGACCCTCGGAGCAGGAACCTCAGAGAGAACTTGAGTTGTTGTGACTTGTAAGCAAAGGGAGACTCAGGCCCACAGTTTGGTTTTATTTATTTTTATTTATTATTTCAATTTGTATCCTGCCTTGCCACAGGACTGGCTCAAGGCGGCGAACAACATTAAAAGCACTGAAACAGTACATACAATAAAATACAGTAAAATATAAATACAACTGCCTAAGCAACCAAACAGTACTAATGATGATGATGGTGGCATAGCAATATACAGACAAAGGCAATATCCAACCAGTGTTTCATGTGGGCCGTAGTGTATTCTGGCGGTTCATTCGTCAGTGGCGCATTCGTCAGTGGCGGCTCCTAATCGAAGGCCTGGTGGAACAGCTCCATTTTTTAGGCCCCTGTGGAACTGTAAATGGTCCCACCAGGGCCCTGGTGTTGTCTGGGAGCTCATTCTAACAGTGTGGAGCCGCCACTGAAAAGGCCCTGGCTCTGGTAGCAGCCAACCGGATGTCTCTCGGGCCATGTAGAGTCAGGCGATTCTGTGTTCCTGACCTCAGTGCTCTCTGGAGCACATGTGGGGAAAGACCGTCCCTCAAGTTGGCAGGCCCCTGACCATATAGGGCTTTAAAGGCCAGAAACAGGTAAAGGTCAAAATCTGGTAAGCTATCGGCAGCTAAATCCTGCAATGAGCTCTGAACAGGGAGATCGGTACAGTGGGCAGAGCCAGGGAGGTCAAGGAGACATCACTGGGTTGCTAGGAAGCCGTCCACATGAACTTGGAGAGTTCGGCTGGGCAGGCAGCAGAGCTGTGGACTTGTCCTGCGTCCCAGCAGAAGTCCATCTGTGTGGCCAACGGCACTGACCGTCCTGGCCAGTCTGGACCCCCCTTCCTGGAGCCCTACCAGGTCTTGATATTGATGCTCCATAACTGACAAGAGGTCCAAAGGAAGTCAAACAACTGGAGTGGTAAGCTTTCTCTGCAGAGCTCTCCTCCAAAGCTTCAGCAGAGCTGAACAGAGCAGCGTGTAGAATTTCAGCACTTTCGAAGCTAGGATTCCGAAGAAGAAGAAGAAGAAGAAGAAGAAGAAGAAGAAGAAGAAGAAGAAGAAGAAGAAGAAGAAGAAGAGGAGGAGGAGGAGGAGGAGGAGGAGGAGGAGATTGGATTTATACCCCGCCCTTTACTACCCAAGGGAGTCTCTGAGTGGTTCACAAACTCCTTTCCCTTCCCCTCCCCACAAGAGACACCCTGGGAGGCAGGTGGGGCTAAGAGAACTCTAACACAAACTGCTCTTTTTCTCAAGAACAGCTCTTATCAGAACTATGGCATGCCCAAGGTCATCCAGTGGGTGCAAGTGGAGGAGTGGGGATTCAAACCCGGCTCTCCCATATTAGAGTCCATGCACTTAACCACTACACCAAAGAAGAAGAGGAGGAGGAGGAGGAGGAAGAAGAAGAGGAGGAGATTGGATTTATACCCCACCCTTCACTACCCAAAGGAGGCTCAGAGTAGCTTACAAACTCCTTTCCCTTCCCCTCCCACAACAGACACCCTGTGAGGTCGGTGGGGCTGAGAGAGCTCTTGAAAGAAACTGCTCTTTTTTCAAGGACAGCTCTTATCAGAACTATGGCTTGTCCAAGGTCATCCAGCCAGGTGAAAGTGGAGGAGTGGAGAATCAAACCCAGTTCTCCCAGATTAGAGTCCGTGCACTTAACCACTACACCAGACTGGCTCTCAGGAAGAAGAAGAAGAAGAAGAAGAAGAAGAAGAAGAAGAAGAAGAAGAAGAAGAAGAAGAAGGAGGAGGAGGAGGAGGAGGAGGAGGAGGAGGAGGAGGAGGAGGAGGAGGAGGAGGAGGAGGAGGAGGAGGAGGAGGAGGAGGAGGAGGAGGAGGAGATTGGATTTATTCCCTGCCCTTCACTACCCAAGTGAGTCTCAGAGCGGCTTACAAACTCCTTTCCCTTCCCCTTCCCACAACAGACACCCTGGGAGGTTCCTTATACAATCCCTTATATAATTGTATCCAGATAATGGCTCTGTAGATGCCTTGTATTCTCTTGTCTCTTCTGTAGAGCTCGCTTGGGCAGATGCGACACCAGTTCTGCATATGAGAAATTAAGACTTTCATACACCATTTCAGCTTTCGTTTTTGATCTTTAATTGTGAGGGCCATATTTTTTTAAAAAGTCATGAACAGCCACCCATATCTGCACGGTTGCTGATGACATTTTAAAACATTATATAAATGTTCTGTAGGCTTCACGAATCCAAATGCAAGCCATATTTCCTGCACCCCACCAAAAGCCGCTAATTAAATATTATCCGTGATTGGAAATGTTGTAGGAGACTCAGCCAGGCCAAAAAAAGGAACACGACATTTTGCAGGCAAAGTTGCATTTGAATTTACTCAGCATTTCCCCTCCTTGTTCAGTCCCACTTCCGCTGGTTCCACCAAGAAATCCCAAGCAAACAACTGCACTCCTTTTCTCTGGAGCAGAGAAAGCCAAGAATGAGCGAGGAGCGCGGGGTGGATAGTGGAAACCAAGGCAGATTATAATGAGCTCCGGGGGGAGCGCCAAATTGATTGGGTGACAGGGTTGCCAATGCTGGGCTGGAGATTCCTGGAGGCTTGGGGGTAGAAGTTGGGGAGGGTGGCGTTTTGGAAGGGGAAGGCCCTCCACTGGTTTTAATGCCATGTGGTCCACTGTCCAAAGCAGCCATTTTCTCTAGGAGAAACCAGTTTGGTGTAGTGGTTAAATGTGCAGACTCTAATCTGGGAGAACCGGGTTTGATTCCCCACTCCTCCACTTGCACCTGGCTGGATGACCTTGGGCAAGCCATAGTTCTGGCACAGCTGTTCTTGAAAAAAGAGCCGTTTCTGTCAGAGGTCTCTCAGCCCCACCTACCTCACCAGGTGTCTGTTGTGGGGAAGGGAAGGGAGTTCGTCAGCCACTCTGAGACTCCCTTGGGTAGTGAAAGGCAGGGTATAAATCCAATTCTTCTTCTTCTTCTTCTTCTTCTTCTTCTTCTTCTTCTTCTTCTTCTTCTTCTTCTTCTTCTTCTTCTTCTTCTTCTTCTTCTTCTTCTTCTTCTTCTTCTTCTCTCTGTTGTCTGGAGAACTGTTTTAATTCCTGGTGGTCGGGAGGTTGGCAGCCCTGAGTGGACAGAAAGCAATGTGGCAAATGAAGCTCCGTGTGGACAAAGGTAAGGCGATGCACATTAGAACAACAACAACCACAAAAAGGATCCTGAAATTAAATATGCAATGATGGAGTCTGAGAATTGGCTGAGACTGATATTAAAAAGGGATTCTGGGGTTGCAGTGGAGAGCAAAATGAAAATGTCCATTCAGTGTGCAGCAACGGTGAAAAAGTAAACCACGTGCTGGGAATTATTAAGGAAGGGGTTGAAAATCAAACCGCCAGCACTGCAGTGCTCCTGTATCAGTCTGTGGTGTAGCCATATTTGGAACACTGTGTACAACTCTGCTGGGTTTCAGTCCAGTAGTACCTCTGAGTCCAATAAGAACTCAGGTATGCCTGGATGCCGGCCTGGATGAATCACAAACCAGAATTAAGATTGCCGGGGAAAACATCAACAACCTCAGATATGCAGATGATACCACTCCAACGGCAGAAAGTGAAGAGGACCTCAAGAGCCTCTTGCAAAGCATGAGAGAGGAGAGAGCTTGAAACTCAACATCAAAAAAACTAAGATCCTGGCATCCGGCCCCATCACTTCTTGGCAAATAGAAGGCGAAGTCATGGAAGCACTGACAGCAGCCACTGTGTGAGACAGGATGCTGGACTAGATGGACCCTCACTGGTGTGATCCAGCAGGGCTCTTCCTGATGTTCTTATGAAGGCCTCTGCCTCTGTGCCCTATAGCTGGACCCTCCAGAGGAACTGGTTGGACCCTGTGTGAGACAGGATGCTGGCCCAGGTGGACCTTCACTGGTGTGATCTAGCAGGGCTCTTCTGATGTTCTTATGATGGCCTCGACCTCTCTGCCCAGTTGTTGGACCGCCAAAGGAACTGGTTGGCCACTGTGTGAGACAGGGTGCTGGACTGGATGGACCCTCACTAGTCTGACCCAGCAGGGCTCTTCTGAGGTTCTTATCAGGGGAAGGCCTTGGCATCTGTGGCCCAATTGTTGGCCCTCCAGAGAAACTGGTTGGCCACTGTGTGAGACATGAGGCTGGACTAGATGGACCCTCACTGGTATGATCCAGCAGAGGTTCTTATCAGGGGAAGGCCTCGGAGTCTCTGCCCTGTTCTTGGCCCTCCAGAGGAACTGGCTGGCCACTGTGTGAGACGGGATGTTGGACTAGATGGACCCTCTCTGGTCTGATCCAGCAGGGCTCTTCTGATGTCCTTAAGGTCATTATCATCCGGAGTTCAGTGGGGCTGATCTGGCAAACGCCACAGTGAAGCAACATCTGCTGTTCCCAGAAGACCTTTAAAAGATCGAGCTCTGTGGAATGAACGAACTCTGTGAACAGAATGGGAGCCTAACAAAAGTCTATGTCGGGAAGGACTGCGCACAATGCCAAGCCGACAGGAGCCCAGCCGGGCTTTTGGTAAGGGGAAAGCGCCCTCTCGTGGCTGTTCGTGGCTATAGCAATGCCTCCGCTTCCAGTGAATGGAGCGCGTTACAGAGTCCATTTAGATAGACGCTGCTAAGGCGGGCCCATAGAGACAGTGGTGCATTTCAGGGCCTGGCCCCCGGACTCCCTCCCAAGGCCCCCTGACTTCCATGCAGCCCCCAGGCCCGCCAACTCTCTGGGCCACCTGGAGGACTCCCTGGTGCTGCCCCGTTCCGAAGCATGGCTTGCTTCCCCGCGTAGGCAAGCAGACTGTGAATGCTGCCAAAGTGAGCTTTTAAAATTTTATTTCGTGACATCAGTGCCCCCCCAACTTATTTAAAGGCCACACAAATTACAAAATCCTGGTTACGGCCCTGCCACTAAGGTGGGCCATCCCCCCCTCATCTATTTTGCCTGTTATACAAATCAGGGCGGGAGTGCCTGCAGAACCCCCACCGGAGCCCAGATGGCCGGGCTCTCCTCCTGGACCAAAGTCGCAGCCCCCGCCTGCCCCCTCACTACCACCTGGCCTGGGGCAGCCAGACCCCCTCCCATCTGCTCGCCCCCCCCATGTATCACGCTGTATTGTGGCCCAGATGCAGCACCCAAGGCTGGCACGGCCCGACGACCGGTTTTGCTTCGGCCTCTTGCTCTTGGCTTACCTGGGAGACCACTCTTCCAGGGCTGCCAGCTCCAGGTTGGGAGATACCTGGAGATTTGGAGGGAGGAACCTGAGGAGGGCGGGGTTTGGGGAGGGGAGGAGCTTCAGTGGGGTATAATAATACCCCAGAGTCCTGTTGGAATTGCAAGTTGCTTATGTTCCAGCCATTATAGAGTTAAATGTTGTTTGTTAGCAAACAGGATGTTACGTTGTGTAATGTGTTCAACCAGCGGGAAAGTTTGTGGGAGTTGTTTATCCTAATGAAGTGACCTGTAACCTTTGTATTGGTCAACTAACGCCTTGTCTGTAGGAATGCTTCGATCTAGCATTCAGGTATTCACAAGGTTTATGGCTCTTTGTGTAAAGCAGACAGGAAGTTCCCACAACACATCCCATAATCTTTGTTTTTAGCCATGTAGCCGTTAGCACCTATAGAGTAGCTGCAAGTATGTAAACTTTCATTTCTTTTATCCAAAGTACCTTTCCCCTGTTTTATTTTGTTCTCCTAGTAAAGGTATTTTTTTCTTTTACTAAGTGTGTCTCTGTGTTTGGAATGCACCCATTGACTCTGAATTTAGAATCCCAACAAGTCCACCCTCCGGAACAGCCGTTTTCTCCAGGGGAACCGATCTCTATCGCCGGGAGAGCTGTTAATAGCAGGATATCTCCAGCCGCCACCTGAAGCCTGGCAACCCTACGATCTTCTCAGCTGCTGCCTCTTGTCTGGAACCCAGGGCCGCCTCCTCATTCACCACCTCCTGCCAGAGGTTCCCACCGCCTCTGCTGCTCCTCCCCAGGGTTGGTTAACTCCTGGTTCCCCACCCGAGCTGGAGCCAGGCATGAGGACCCAGTCAGAGCCAGGTTGGCCACTGGGCTCCGGCTCAGTTCTTCTCACATCTCTTCTTAACTCCTCTATGATCTGCATGCCAATTTGCTGCTATGCACATAGAACCACGGAGTTGGAAGGGACCTCCAGGGAGATGCACAAATACCTCTCCCTCCACACCCACAGGGCTCCATGCCCAGAAGATGACAAAAGAAAACCTTCCAGGATCTCCAGACAAACTGGCCTGGAGAAAAATTGCTTCCTGACCCCAATGGGGCGATCAGGGGTCATTTCCTGCGGGAGCACACAGGAGCGGCACTCCGGCAGTAAGGAGCCCAGGGGGTAGGCACATGCAACAAGCCCCACCCCCTGCTCCCAGCAGCCCTTAGTTGGGCCACAAGGAGCAAGAAGCAACCAGGTAAGTTGCAGAGCCCCCCCATCCAGTCTTCAGGTACAAAGTCTCCTTCCTCTGTGAGGGCAGATCTGCGCATCCCCCCCATAGCTAGAAATCCAAAACACTCCCGTGGCAGCTTTAAGACTAAGTTTTATTCAGGTAGCTAGCAATCCAAAACAGTCCAGTGGAGCCTGAGTGGTGGGTGTTGCCTTCTGACACACTACAGGTGATGTCAGGGGGCGTGGCATATGCAAATAAGTTATGCTAATAAGTTATGCTAATGAGCTCCTGCACTTTTTCTACAAAATGACCCCTGGGGCGATCAGCATTTCCCTGGGCGTGTAAGAAAGGGCCAGGAGAACTAAGCACTGAGGCCCCCCCTCCCTACCGTCCCTTCTCGTGATCTGCCTAAGTTCACGTGCCTTACCAAATGTGTTATTCCAATCTCAGCTGTCTTTATTGCTCAGTTACTTAGGCATCTTGGTGCTAATTAGCCCTGTCCCCGCCGCCACTGCCACCACCTACATGCAACATTTGAGGAAATCTGTTTCTACGGGATCAGAAGGAGTGTGCCTGTGCCCGCCTGTGCTAAGTCTCACGGTTCTCGCTGTTACCCAGAACTGAACTTGGCTGCTCTTATAAAAGAGGAAGAATCCAGTAGCTCCTTAAAGACTTCACAAAAAATTTTTGGCGGGGGAGGAGCTTTCTTGAGTCACGGCTCACTTCTTCGGGTACGGCTAGAATGTGGGTCCATCTGTCCCATATATCGGGGAATGGAGTGATTTCAGATTCCACACGACATTAGCAGGGAAATGACAGTAGCAGGTGTAACTGGATTGGGAGGGGGGGTGGTATGGACTTGGATTTGGAGATGTGACTGTTTAGCTGACTGGCTGCTGGAAATTTTGCTCATTTAAATTAGATTTAATGCAACCGCAAACAGTCATGGCTGTTTTAAATATGTACTGCTTTTCTTCCATGTACTTTCAACCGCTACAAGAGGAGGAGGAGGAGGAGGAGGAGGAGGAGGAGGAGGAGGAGGAGGAGGAGGAAGAGGAAGAGGAAGAGGAGAGAGGAAGAAGAAGAAGAAGAAGAAGAAGAAGAAGAAGAAGAAGAAGAAGAAGAAGAAGAAGAAGAAGAAGAAGAAGAAGAAGAAGAAGAAGAAGAAGAGGACGACGAGGACGAGGACGACGAGGACGAGGAGGAGATTGGATTTATACCCCGCCCTTCACTTGGAGTCTCAGAGCGGCTTACAAACTCCTTTCCCCAGGGCTCTTTTTGTAGCAGGAACTCCTTTGCATATTAGGCAACACACCCCTAATGTAGCCAATCCTCCAAGAGCTTACAGAGCTCTTCTTACAGGGGCTACTGTAAGCTCTTGGAGGATTGGCTACATCAGGGATGGGTGGCCTAATATGCAAAGGAGTTCCTGCTACAAAAAGAGCCCTGCCTTTCCCTTCCCCTCCCACACACCCTGTGAGGGAGGTGGGGCTGAGAGAGTTCTTGACAGCAACGGCTCTTTCAAGGACAGCTGTGCCAGAGCCTGTGACTGACCCAGGGTCACATCAGCAGGTTCAAGTGGAGGAGGAGTGGGGAATCAAACCCGCAGAATGGCCTGTGTTAATGGTCCCAGTTGTGGTGCGACGTGCATGGCACTGGAGCTCGGTGCACGGTGTGGTGCAGATGGGCGCTGGGCTCGTTCAACAGGATCCCACCCTCGTCGCTAGTGTTAAATAGTGGGGGTTCCATGGGGGGAACAGACTCCCAGTTAAGTGATCAGCTCTGCTTTATTCGGTGATTTCAGTCAGAACAAGACTGTAGACCAGAGCCTCTCAGCTCGGTTATATCGCCTGCGATGGCCACACCCCAACACACCCCACACTGAATGATTGGCTATTTACAAAACTTTACATCTTAATTGGTTACTGTCAGAATCCTGTTGGTCTACTGTTATTCGGCTCCAAGCTCACCCTGTCTCTGGCAGCAGAGTCCTGCAGTGTTTCAGTCCCAATACGTAACAGCCTGTCTGGGCAGCCCTTCCTTGCCAAAATGCCCCAACTCACCAGCTCTGCACAGGACTGAGCAGATGCTCTGCCCGGCGGCTTCCTCTGCCATTCTCTTCACAGAGAGCAAGGGGAGCACCATCCTCGTTTGCCTCACCCGCCCGCCAGGCTCTCCTTCTCCCTCTCCGCCAGTTTGGTGTCGTGGTTCAGTGCGCAGACTCTAATCTGGGAGAACCGGGTTTGATTCCCCACTCCTCCTCCACTTGCAGCTGCTGGATGGCAAGCCATACTGACAAGAGCCATCCTTGAAAGGGCAGTTTCTGTCAAGAGCTCTCTCAGCCCCGCCTACCTCACAGGCTGCCTGTTTGTGGGGAGGGGAAGGGAAAGGAGATTGTAAGCCGCTCTGAGACTCCCTTGGGTAGTGAAGGGCGGGGTATGAATCCAATCTCTTCTCTTCTTCTTCTTCTTGCACCTTCTGGATGACCTTGGGCAAGCCATAGTTCTGTCAGAGCTGTTCTCACAAGGACAGTTCTGGAAAGAGCTCCCTTGGCCCCGCCTACCTCACAGGGTGTCTGTTGTGTGGAGGGGAAGGGAAAGGAGTTTGTAAGCTGCTCTGAGACTCCGAGTGAAGGGCAGGGTATAAATCCAATCTTCTCTTCTTCTTCTTCTTCTTCTTCTTCTTCTTCTTCTTCTTCTTCTTCTTCTTCTTCTTCTTCTTCTTCTTCTTCTTCTTCTTCTTCTTCTTCTTCTTCTTCTTCTTCTTCTCCTCCTTCTCCTTCTCCTTCTCCTTCTCCTTCTCCTTCTCCTTCTCCTTCTCCTTCTCCTTCTCCTTCTCCTCCTCCTCCTCCTCCTCCTCCTCCTCCTCCTCCTCCTCCTCCTCCATCCCTGAGGGTGGAGGAGGCAGGCAGCCTGGCAGGGACGGATGGCCAAGGCCTCCAATCCTCCCCTCCATGAGGAGAACTGACACGCATGCCCCAGCCTCCCGCCTCCCGCCCTCTCCCAGCCAACCATGAGGTGCGCAGCGAAGGAGGAGGAAAGCGGAGGAGGAGAACTTCCAGCAAGCACAGTTCTCACCCCAGGCTCCTGGAAGGGGGGAAGGGGGACCGGGAGAAGTGGGGCAGGGCAAACCCGGGAGGGGGCACGGCCCCAAGGGGCCCCCGTGGCCACGTACCTAGTCTTGTTATACATTCCCCATTCTGCAGGCATTTGGAAATTCTTAGGGCAGTGCTAAGCAGAAAACCAGTGAGGACAATGCCGTATTCCTGCTGGGATATGGATCAACATCTGGAGCAGAGGTCCATCAGTGGCTCTTAGCCACAAGGTGTAGATAGGGACTCTCCGTCTGGGGCAAGGGACGCTCTGTATTCTTGGTGCTTGGGGGAGGGGGCAACAGTGGGAGGGCTTCTAGTGTCCTGGCCCCACTGCTGGACCTCCCGAGGGCCCCTGGTGTTTTTGGCCCCTGTGTGACACAGAAGAGTGTTGGACTGGATGGGCCATTGGCCTGATCCAACATTGGCTTCTCTTATGTTCTTATGTTAACAGAGACTATTCTGAACCCTTAAGGTGCTTCAGCAGGGCATTTGGGGAGCATGAAGGAGAACTGCCACAGAATTGCCCTGTCTGGGGGGGGGGGCGTGGTCATTTTTAGGGGAAGCTTCAGCTATTTGAAATGATCTGACCAGTCCTTTCCCTTTGAGGCAGCAAAACCGATCACTTAAAGTATAACCTCCAAAGCAGAGGCTATTTCAGCCTTTTGGGCTGGCCCACCAACTCCTCCCAGCTTGGCTAGAGGGTGCGGCGAATGAATCCAGTTCCCTTTCCCATCCTTTCCCAGAGAGAAATATAGACTCAGCTAAAGTCCCTGATGGGTAGTATTGCCAACCGACTCCCTTAAACTCTCATGAACTGCCAACCCCTGCCTGGGCAACAGGTTGGGGCGTGACTTACCCAAATGGTGATCTCCTGGCACTAGAAGGTGACTTACAGCTACAGGACTGCACCATGGGGCACTTGATTCACCCAAAACTATGGTTAAGTGTTCTCTTTATTTCAATACAAGATCAGCTCAGGAAGTATTAATAACAATAAAAATAACAATAAGTGTGGGCTGGATGGTGCAACCGTTGGATGGATTCATGGTTGGTTGAAAAATCATACCCAACGAGTGCTCATAAATGGCTCTGTGTCTACGTGGAGGGAAGTCTCGAGTGGAGTGCCACAGGGCTCAGTCCTGGGCCCGGTGTTATTCAATGTTTCTGTAAATGACCTGGAGGAAGACATAGAGGGGATGCTTATCAGATTTGCAGATGACACAAAGCTGGTGGGATTGCTAACTCTGAGGAAGACAGAGTCAGGATTCAAAACGATCTAGATAGGGTTGATGAGAGGGCTGGAATCCAAGTCTTATGAGGAAAGGCTGGAAGAGTTGGGTCTGTTTAGACTGGGAAAGAGAAGACTTAGAGGGGACATGACTGCAGTCTTCAAGTAATGGGTGGAAGTTACAAGGGAGTCGTTACCGGCTTAATATCAGGAGAAACTTCTGTTGAGCAGTGGGACAGACTGCCTCGGGAGGTGGTGGATGCTCCTTCACTGGACGTTTTCAAGAGGAGACTGGACAACCATCTTTGGGGTATGTTGTAGGTATGAAGGGGTTTCGGCTGTGTTCCTGCAGAGTGCAGGGGGTTGGACTAGATGGCCTGCAAGGTCCCTTCCAACTCTAACATTCTATGATTCTATGATTCTAAGTATTTGAAGGGCTGCCATGTAGAAGACGGAGCAGATCTATTCTCTCTTGTTCCGGATTGCAAGACTAGATCTAATGGGTGGAAATTACAAGGGAGTCGTTACTGGCTAAATATCAGGAGAAACTTCCTCACTGTCAGAGTGGTTGAGCAGTGGAACAGACTGCCTCGGGAGGTGGTGGATGCTCCTTCCCTGGACGTTTTCAAGTGGAGGCTGGACAACCATCTTTTGGGTTTGTTGTAGGTATGTAGGGCTATCTTTCGGCTCTGCTCCTGCAGAGTGTGCAGGGGGCTGGACTAGATGACCTGCAAGGTCCCTTCCAGCTCTAACATTCTATGATTCTATGATTCTATGAAACTGGCATGCACAATACCAAGACCAACCAAAAAAGACATTTATCATTAGAATCCAACAGGACAGGCAAGGATTTTATTTATTTGTGCTACTTATATTCACAGAATAACTACCGCTATTCGGGTGTTAAGAAGACTGGAACCACCACAAAGAGCGTAAGTATTAACATGGCAATTTAAGCGGCACAGAAATCTATACAGCGATAAAGGCCATCCGTCCCCATCATGTATCCAAGGAAGCCTGGGAAATCATTCTGTGCAGGGCAGCCTTTTTGACTGTGCAGAAAAGCCCTCTTGAGGAGTTCAGTTTTGCATAGCTGGCAGAAGGCCAGGAGAGCAGGAGAATTCCTGACTTCCTCGGGCTGGCTGTTCCACAAGGCGAGAGCCACAGAGGAGATGGACTGTGTGGGGGCAGTGGTTGGTTTTGCCGAGCGGAGTTGTTGTGGCGGAGCAGAGAAAGAGAGAGAGAGGCAGTCCTGTAAATAAGAGGGACCAAGACTACGAAGGGCTTTCTGTGTGATAGCCAGTACCTTAAACAAGTGGGCAACCAACGGAGGTTTGCAGACTGGGAGTAACAGGCATGCTCCGTCTGTTTGGTGTGGTGGTGAAGTGCGCAGACTCTAATCTGGGAGAACCGGGTTTGATTCCCCCACTCCTCCACTTGCAGCTGCTGGATGACCTTGGGCAAGCCACAGTTCTGTCAGAGCTGTTCTCTCAGGAGCAGTACTCGAGAGATCTCTCTCAGCCCTCCCTCCCTCCCAGGGTGTCTGTTGTGGGGAGGAGAAGGGAAAGGAGTTTGTAAACCGCTCTGAGACTCCAAGTGAAGGGTGCGGGGTATAAATCCATACTCTTCCTCCTCCTCCTCCTCTTCTTCTTCTAGCTTTTGCTAATAGTTGAGCTGTGGTATTCTGGACCAGTCAGAGTTTGCAAATTGATGTTGAGGGGTGGCCCAGGTGCAGCCCATCACAGTAGTCTAGTCTCATTACTGTGGCGTGGATCCAGGTGACCTGGTCAGGTGTATGAAGGTACGGGGCCATTTTATGGGCTAGGGTAAGTTGGAAGAAAGGCTTTTTCGTAGCGGCACTGACTTGCTTCTCCAGGAACGGAGCTGGATCCAGGATGACCCCGAGGTTTTTAACTGAGTCAGCAAGGGCCAGCTGAACTCCACTGGAAGTGTGTGTGTGTGTGAGGGGGGGAACCGTGTTGTACAAGGCCTCCGCCTTCCCAGTAAGCATTACCTCTGTCTTTTCAGGGTTTAATTTCAATTTGCTGACTTTTAGCCAGTTAACCACTGCAGCCAGGCGGCGATTCGGGACCTCTACCCCATCACCGGGAGATTTAGATAAGGATGTATACAGCAGCTGAGTATCATCAGCATATTAATGACAACCCACCCCCAAACTACAAACAGTTAGGGGCTGTGGCTCAGTGGTAGAGCATCTGCTTGGCATGCAGAAGGTCCCAGGTTCAATCCTCGGCATCTCCAGTTGAAAAGGACCAGGCAGTGGGTGATGGGAAAGACCTCCGCCTGAGACCCTGGAGAGCTGTAAAGAGGGGCCTCGGTTCAGTGTTAGAGCCTCCGCTTGGCATGCAGAAGGTCCCAGGTTCGATCCCCGGCATCTCCAGTTGAAAAGGACCAGGCAGGAGGTGATGTGAAAGACCTCAGCCTGAGACCCTGGAGAGCTGTAAAGAGGGGCTGTGGCTCAGTGGAAGAGCCTCTGCTTGGCATGCAGAAGGTCCCAGGTTCAATCCTTGGCATCTCCAGTTGAAAAGGACCAGGCAGTGGGTGATGGGAAAGACCTCCGCCTGAGACCCTGGAGAGCTGTAAAGAGGGGCCTCGGTTCAGTGTTAGAGCCTCCGCTTGGCATGCAGAAGGTCCCAGGTTCGATCCCCGGCATCTCCAGTTGAAAAGGACCAGGCAGGAGGTGATGGGAAAGACCTCAGCCTGAGACCCTGGAGAGCTGTAAAGAGGGGCTGTGGCTCAGTGGAAGAGCCTCTGCTTGGCCTGCAGAAGGTCCCAGGTTCAATCCCTGACATCTCCACTTAAAAGGACTAGGCAGGAGGTGATGGGAAAGACCTCTGCCTGAGACCCTGGAGAGCATCTCCTTGGCATGCAGAAGGTCCCAGGTTCAATCTCTGGCATCTCCAGTTGAAAAGGACCAGGCAGGAGATGATGGGAAAGACCTCAGCCTGAGACCCTGGAGAGCTGTAAAGAGGGGCTGTGGCTCAGTGGAAGAGCCTCTGCCTGGCATGCAGGAGGTCCCAGGTTCAATCCCCGGCAGCATCTCCAGTTAAAAAGGACCAGGCAGGAGGTGATGGGAAAGACCTCAGCCTGAGACCCTGGAGAGCTGTAAAGAGGGGCTGTGGCTCAGTGGAAGAGCCTCTGCTTGGCCTGCAGAAGGTCCCAGGTTCAATCCCTGACATCTCCACTTAAAAGGACTAGGCAGGAGGTGATGGGAAAGACCTCTGCCTGAGACCCTGGAGAGCATCTCCTTGGCATGCAGAAGGTCCCAGGTTCAATCTCTGGCATCTCCAGTTGAAAAGGACCAGGCAGGAGATGATGGGAAAGACCTCCGTCTGAGACCCTGGAGAGCTGTAAGGAGGGGCTGTGGCTCAATGGCAGAGCATCTGTGTGGTATGAAGAAGGTCCCAGGTTCAATCCCTGGCAGCATCTCCATTTAAAAGGGCCAGGCAGGAGGTGATGTGAAAGACTTCATCCTGAGACTCTGGAGAGCTGCTGCCAGTCTGAGCAGACAAGACTGATTTGGGAGGGGGCCGTGGCTCAGTGGCTGAACTTCTGCCTCACTTGCAGAAGGTCCCCGGTTCAATCCCCGGCATCTCCCATTTAAAAAAGGACTAGGCAGCAGGTGATGTGAAGGACCACCTGCCTGATACCCTGGAGAGCGGCTGCCAGTCTGAGTGGACAATACTGACCTTGATGGACCAGGCGTCTGGTTCAGTACAAGGCAGCATCAGGTGTGTTCACGTGTTAAAATGATTTCTTTTCCCCTTAAGGATTTGTTGAGCTCCTGGACTTGTCCGGCCTCAGGGCCTGATGGCTGCTCTTTTGTTCTCTAGGCCTGACGCAGCTTTCTCCAAAGGACCTCTCGTTAAACATAAACTGCCAACATCACAGAACGGGGTCTTCTGATCTTTTTCCCCTTTCCCTCTCTCCTTACTTTTCCTAGTTCCGGTTTGCCCTCCAAGTTACGGCCCGTGATCCCGGCTTTGCGAGATGGCTGGCTTGAAACAACCTCTGACCAGACTTCTCGTTATGTATCAGGGCTGGAACCTCCCAGGACTGTTTCTACCAGAGACGGGCTGAGCTTGGAGCTCGAGAACAATAGCCCACCAGGACTCTGGAGGTGACCAATGAGAAACTAATGTTATGTAATATAGCCTATCTGGGAGTGTGTTTGGGTGCGGGTTTGGCGTGCTATTGAAACAGGGCTGTTGCCCCGAGGCTTTAGTCTTGTTCCTGAAATCACTTAATAAAATAGAGCTGTTCCCTGCAATGTGTCTTGGACCAATATTGCATACTTCTCTTCTGGCTTTCTCCAGGCGACATGCTGCGTACGGGGGATCTCCGTATTCAGCGGCAGTAGACCTCTGAATATGAGTCCTAGGTAGGGGTAGGGTTGCTACGTGCCCCCTGGCCACCGGTGGGGGGTGGAGGTGTCCCCCCCCCCGATCCAGGTTGGGAAACTCCTGGCGATTTGTGGAACGGAGCCGGGGGAGGACAGGGACCTCGGTGGGGCACAATGCCAGAGAGCCCACCCTCCGAAGCATCCACTGTCTCCAGGGGGTCTGATCTTTGCAGTCTGGAGATGAGCTGTAATTCTGGGGGGGGGTCCCCAGGTCCCACCTGGAGGCTGGCATCCCTTGCTTGGAGGCAACAGTAGGGAAAGGCCTCGGCCTCTCTGCCCTGTTGTTGGCCCTCTGGAGCAAATGGTTGGCCTCTGTGTGAAACAGGATGCTGGATTACCTGGATCTAGCAAGTCTCTCCTGACGTTCTTACCTGGATCTAGCAAGTCTCTCCTGACGTTCTTGGCACACAGTTAATTGTCAGTGGTCCTTAGAATGAGAGATGTGCTAGAGAAAAATGGTGCCTTTTAGGGTAAAAAGGAGCAATGTAACATTTTGCAAATATTGGAAGCCCCAGTGAGTGATTAACGGATGGAATTCACGGCCACAGGAGGTGGTGGCAGCTACAAGCCTGGACGGCTTCAAGAGGGAATTAGATAAACATACGAAGCAGAAGTCCATCAGTGGCTATTAGCCACAAGGTGTAGATAGGGTTGGAAGAGATGGACGGAAGGGAGTAAGTAACACAAAAGGTGCAAAAGCTCAAACCGTGCATAAGTAATGAAAAATATATCCAGCGATCAATGAGTATAGTAATCTAAAGCTATACAAAGAGAGTAGTTTTTCAAAAATGCAACACAGTAGTCAGAAACTCAAAAGTACATGGTCCAAATGCAAAAGAAGTCCTATCAATCCACCAGCAGAAATAGTCCAAGTCGAATTCCTCAAAAAGTGAAAAGTCCAAATAGGGATGTTTATGGTTCCTCTTCACAAAACCCTCGTCTCGCCACTGGTGTATCACATTGCAGCCCGGCCGCTTCAAGTTGCCGTATCGCCCTGCTTCCTCAAAAGTACAATGCCAAAATGCCCAGCTCCGGTGTTGAATAATATACAACATCTTTTTCATCTTTAATGTACATAAGACCAATTACGGTGATGTATTTGGACTGTGGACTTCCAAGTTTCTGACAACTACTATATTGTATTTTTAAAAAATTTATATTGGTTTAGATTGTTATACTCACTGATCGTTGAATATTCTGTTATTTGTGCCTGGTGTCTTTTTTATTACTTACCACCTGGAGGTTGGCAACTCTCCCTCGCACCCACCCCCCTTCTGCGTAGCCCGCACTGCCATGGGGAAGCATTTCCAGAGCTGCCTCTACTTGGGAAGAGGGACAGAAGACCTGCAAACTGGGAGTCGGACCACCAGGAGATGGAGAATTCAACCTGCCCTCCCTTTGCTGACAAAAGTCAAACACATCTTGAACAGTTTTGGGCACCACATTTTAGGAAGGATGTTGACAAGTTCGAGCGTGTCCAGAAGAGGGTGACCAGGATGGTGAGAGGGTTGGAATTCAAGTCTTACGAGGAAAGGCTGAAAGAATTGGGTCTGTTTAGCCTGGGAAAGAGAAGGCTCAGAGGGGACATGATGGCAGCCTTCCAATATCTGAAGGGCTGTCTTGTAGAAGATGGAGCAGATCTATTCTCTCTTGCTCCGGATTGCAAGACTAGATCTAATGGGTGGAAATTACAAGGGAGTCGAGACCGGCTAAATATCAGGAGAAACTTCCTGACTGTCAGAGTGGCTGAGCAGTGGAACAGACTGCCTTGGGAGGTGGTGGATGCTCCTTTGCTGGATGTTTTCAAGCGGAGGCTGGACGACCATCTTTCAGGTATGTTGCAGGGCTATTTTTTGGCTGTGCTCCTGCAGAGTGCAGGGGGTTGCACTAGATGTCCTGCCAGGTCCCTTCCAACTCTGACATTCTATGATTCTATGAAAACGGCATGCAGCACAAGTATATCTACAGACTCTCACTTTCTGTTGCCTTTTTACCAGCAGGACAGAGCGTCGGCGAGGGAAGGTCCCGATCCAGTGGACTGCACCCGCTCTCGTTCGTACAAGACAACAGAGGAGGGGATGCGGGTTTCGGAAGGTCAGTTCTTTCATTCCAAAGTCATTAGTCCAGGACTGGGAGGGGGGGGCAGGAGGGGGAGCTCTCAGAATCGTGTTCTGGAAAGGTCGGGAGGGTGTTCTGGAGGAGGACTTGGAAAGGTCGGGCCCACCTGCAGCAGAAAGAAAAGTCATGGCCTGTTAACAGGAACTCAAACTTGCTGGCTAGAAATGCATGCGCGGGCACGAGGATGTCCAGAAGGGGCCGGGGGGGGAGAGCAATAAGAGGGTATGCAGACCAACTGGGCAATCCCCAGTCCAGCGTTCCCTCTAAGCTGAGTGAGTGTGAGCTAGCCCACAGTTTTTAGCCTCCGGCTCACACATTTTTGTCTTAGCTCAAGAAGGAGGCCTCCAGAGCAGACTTAATTGATGCGGCAGCCAAATCGCTCCCTCACAACTTTAATGCTAGGGGCTCACAAGATAGAACGTTTGCTCACAAGACTCCACGGCTTAGAGGGAGCGTTGCCTACGTGTTCCCTCTAAGCTGAGTGAGTGTGAGCTAGCTCACAGTTTTTTAGCCTCCGGCTCACACATTTTTGTCTTAGCTCAGGAAGGAGGGCTCCAGAGCAAACTAATTGTCAGGTAACCCTGCCATAAGATGGATGGAGGGGGGAGGAGGTGGAGTAAAGCTAACATCTTTCACTGTACTGGAATGTGGGGGTTTCACAGATTGTCTCACAGACACTCCCGGCGTTCAGATTTACTGTGTCTATGTAGAGTCTTATCGTTGCAGATGGCCTTGCATCCCAGGGCTCCTTTTCGGCCTTTGTGGAATTTCTGGTCAACTGTTATTTAGTGCTTTTACCGTGCGCGCGCTGAGTAGCCATTGGTGGGTAGTAGGGGGGGGCCTTTCGAATGGGCTATAATTGGTGTTGTAATGTAAGGATCAGCATCACTGACAAAGAGCTGTTAATGTATCTCTATGAGCAGCTTTCAATGAACACTACCTTCTTTATGAAGCCTGGTGTCTAACTGACTATCTGGAGAACTCGACACTAATTTCTGCAGCAGCCAAATCGCTCCCTCACAACTTTAATGCCGGGAGCTCCCGAAGTAGAATGTTTACTCACAGGACTCCATAGCTTAGAGGGAGCACTGGTTCCCATGTGCTGTATATTTTAAATCCTGAATAGGGAGTTGTCTTGAAGACTCATACAAGTGGCATACAATTGTGCTACATACCGAAAGGGAAACAAATCTAAGAGAGCAAAAACTCAGAAAACTGAAACTGTGGCTAAATAGGTAAACAATTATATATATATATATATATATATATATATATATATACACACACACACACACACACACACACACAGAGGGCTATTTCTGGGCAGGAACGTACAGGAACGGAGTTCCGGCTGGCTCCCGAGTTGGCCACACCCAGCAGGAACTCATTAGCATAACAGGCCACACTCAACAGCAGGAACTCATTAGGATTGGCTACATTAGGGGTGTGTGGCCTAACATGCAAAGCAGTTCCTGCTACAAAAAAAAGCCCTGGGTTTTGACAACAAACAAGATAAACAGAATAAGAAGCAAAAGGTGGGTGTGGCTGGATGACCACACTTCTGTTAACATGGGGGCATGGCCTAATATGCTAATGCATTTCTGTTGTTGGGTGTGGCCTATTATGCTACTGAGTTCCTGCTGGGCTTTTTCTACCAAAAAAGCCATATATATTTATATGGAATGAACTTGGGCATTACCAAAAGCCACCAGATCTCCCGGGTTCCCCTCCTGCTCCAAAGGAAACTCCCCCCACTGTCTTTTCTGTGCTGTTTTGTTTCTGTTCGGCAGATTGGCTCTGTTGTTCAGTGCCCACCTACAAGCAAAGGCAGACTGGGTTTCTTCAAATCCATGCAGGCTTGGGGTGACTGGCTCTTACCTGCCTCCGCTAACCCTTGGAGTTACTCAAACGGTTCATCCCGATCCGGTCTAGGGGGATCCCAAACCGCCGCTTGGGCACCTCCACCACTTTCCTGCAGGGGGGGGAGAAGAATTGGTACTTGTGATGACTCAGCAAAGCTCCCTCCCTGCCGGACTTTGGTGCCAAGCTAAAGTTACGCCTCCATGTCCAGTTACCGTTTTCCAAGAATCTATCGAAGTGTAGTGAAAGGGTGATTCTCCCCCCCTCCCCACACACATGCATTGCGTTCTGTAAGGTAAAGGTAAAGGTTCCCTTGCTCGAAAGCCAGTCGAATCCGACTCTAGGGTTGCGGTGCTCATCCCCGTTTCCAAGCCAAAGAGCCAGCGCTGTCCGAAGACATTTCCGTGGTCATGTGGCCGGCATGACTAAACACCAAGGTGCACGGAACGCTGTTACCTTCCCACCGAAGTGGTACCTATTTATCTACTTGCAATTTCTTGCTTTTGAACTGCTAGGTTGGCAGGAGCTGGAACTAGAGACGGGAGCTCACTCCGTCATGCGGCACTCTCGGGTCTCGAACTGCTGAACTACTGACCTTCCACAGCCTGCAGTTCAGCGTCTTAACCACTTGAGCCACCACAGCTCCATTGCGTTCTGTACTGGAGGTTATAAAATGTGGAATAGTGGGTGCCTCAGCCGAGCACCCTGTTTTATTATCTTTGCTTATTTATTGTATTAGAACCATAGAATCACATTATTCAAATTTATATTCCACCCTCCCTGCAACACAAAATCAGTGTTCCCTCTAAGCTGCGTTAGTGTGAGCTAGCTCAGATTTTAGCCTCCAGCTCACAGATTTTTGTCTTAGCTCAGGAAGGATGGCTCCACGCAGTATTTCCTCTAAGATGAATTAGTGTGAGCTAGGTCACAGTTTTTTAGCCTCTGGCTCACACACTTTTGTCTTCGCTCAGGAAGGGAGGGCTCAGGAGCAAACTAGTTTATGCAGGAGCCAAATCGCTCGCTCTCAACTTTAATGCTGGTAGCTCAGAAAGTAGAATTTTTGCTCCCAAGACTCCACAGCTTAGAGGGAGCATTGAATACAATGTCAGACATATCAAAAATTGCAAACATATAATATAGATACAAACAATCAAGACAATTTAAAGGTAAAGGTTCCCTTGCTCGAAAGCCAGTCAAATCTGATGCTAGGGTTGCGGTGCTCATCTCCGTTTCCAAGCCGAAGAGCCAGCACTGTCCAAAGACGTTTCCATGGTCATGTGGCCGGCATGACTAAACGCCAAGGCGCACGGAACGCTGTTACCTTCCCACCGAAGCTGTACCTATTTATCTACTTGCAATTTCTTTCTTTCGAACTGCTAGGTTGGCAGGAGCTGGAACCAGAGACGGGAGCTCCCTCCATCATGCGGCACTCTCGGGTCTCGAACTGCTGAACTACCGACCTTCCACAGCCTGCAGTTCAGCGTCTTAACCACTTGAGCCACCGCAGCTCCTTCAAGACAATTTAAAACAACATAAATGAAAACAGAGCGCACTATTTATCCTCATACAGAGGTTTCCAGCTGGCACCTTTGGTCTCTTGAACTTCTTAACCTGGGCCATGTGAGATGGCAGCTTCAATTTAAAATTTTCAGTTTAAAGCACCTTCTGCAAAATCAGTTCATGGAATAAAATACTATGAGGGGACATCATATGGTCTAGAAGACTTCAGAATGAGATTAGGCAGATTTCCTGGACATGGAAAGGTCCACAAGTGTCCATCAGCTATGCAGACTAAATAGAACCTCCATATCCAGGGGCAGTATATTCTTGAATGCCAGTTTTTTGGGGAGGGCAACTATTTTGGGGTGGCTGTTGCCTTTATTCTCTGCTGATGGAATTCCCAGTACTGGCTAGCTAGTGCGGGAAATAGGACACTGGACTAGATTAACTTCTGGTGTGATATAGCAAGCCTCTTATTTCGTTCTTATGAAAGGTCCTGGGCACGGAATTATCCTGTCCTCATTTTGACAGAGGGTTTAAAAATATTATTCTCTGCATCTTTAAGTATGCAGCGAAGTTATTAAAGTCTGTGGGAAGAAAGGAGACTGCAGGGTTGTTGTTTTTTAATGTTGAGGGAGAGGCATTCTGTGCATGCCCAGAAATATTTCTCTCCCAGAACTCAGCCCATGATGAAAAGAAAGTCTTCGGCTAAGCTAGATCTTTGCAGTAACTGAGCAAGTAGAAAAGACAAATTCTAGAGGGGCCGAACTATATGTGGCAAAACCAAAAAGGAATCTTGTGCCACTATAACGAAAAATATGCATTGTAGTTTCAGCTTTCATGATTAGAATGTATTTCATCAGATGCATGAACTGATTTCTCAGTCTGCAGATACTGTTACAGACATGGGGGAAAAGTTCGAATCCAGTGGCACCTTTATGACCAACAAAGTTTACTTTCGCGTGCACGCACACTCCTTTAGGCATCTGACAACACAAATTTACAAAACAAAAGTTTTAGATTGGGAAGGACTGTGCACAATGCAAAGCCGGCAGGAACCCAGCTGGGCCTTTGGTAAGGGAAAAGCGCCCTCTAGTGGCTGTCCTGGCTATAGCAATGCCTCCGCTTCCAGCAAACGGAGCGATTGAGGGAGTCCATTTAGATAGGAGCCACTAAGGCGGGCCCTTCCCCCCGATCTGTTTTGCCTGTTATACAAATCAGTTTGCACAATAATGTTCACAGCATGCAAATTATGTTACCATGCCAATCAAGCATCTGAGCATTCCTCATCAGGAGTGGTGTGTGTCTACTCCTGTGGGGTGGTGCTAGTATTGAATTACAACGGGGAAGACACGGATTCAGATCTCCACTCTGCCATGGAGTTGACGGGCCATCTGGAGGGTCACATCACGATGGACGAGCCCCCTCCATGCAAGAAAATCCCAGGCAGGCAGAGTGATTCACACATGGAATTCACCGCCACAGGAGGTGGTGGCAGCTACCAGCATGGACAGTTTCAAGAGGAAATGAGATAAGCATATGGAGCAGAAGTCCATCAGTGGCTATGAACCACAAGGTATAGATAGGGAACTCTCGGTCTGGGGCAGGTGAGGCTCTGTATTCTTGGTGCTGGAGGGGGCAGCACTGGGAGGGCTTCTAGTGTCCTGGCCCCACTGCTGGACCTCCTGATGGCACCTGGTATATTTTGGCCGCTGTGTGACCAGAGTGTCGGACTGGAGGGGCCATTGGCCTGATCCAACATTGGCTTCTCTTATGTTCTTAAGGCAGGGAGGAGGGTCCAGCAGCATGCCTGGAGTCCAGATTTCTGGACGTCACGAGGAGGGTTAGGGTTAGGGTTAGGTGTCGCTCAAAGACCTCAAAGTAGCATTCTGCCTTCACCACAACCCTGAAAGGGTAGGCCGGGCTCAGAGACGGAGAGGGTCAAGGTCACCGTTGGGGGCCAAAGGGGAATCATTCCGAACCCCCTCACCACCTCCTCTCTCCCTCCTTCCGATTCCCCTCCACCCTCCCCATCCGCAAGAGGAATAACCCCACATGGAGAGCTGAATGTCTGCGGCTGTCAAGCTCAGGCTTAACTTCCGATTTCTCTAAATCCTGTTTTCATTCACCTTCGCTTGTCATGTTGAATTCCTGCAGGGTGTGTGTGTGTTGCATGTTGTCGGAGTGCATAGGAGCAGAGGCCTAACTTTCCAGAAGCTGTGCCCCCAAGAGTTGGTTCCCATGAGACTGACCTTGGAGTATCTCTCTGCATTGCCTAGGGTAGATAGGGCGTCCTATATCTGTCCACGTTGCCATAGAAACGCCAGGGCCTAGGTGTGACGTGGGTGGACGTGGAAAGTTATGCCTTTTACCTGTCATTTGTAATTTCCCGCGGTTTCCTTCAGTCCTCACAAAAGCTCTCGAACCTACTGCAAGTATATCTCTAATCAGGGCTTTTTTTTTGTAGAAAAAGCCCAGCAGGAACTCATTAGCATAACAGGCCACACCAAACAGCAGAGACTCATTAGCCTATTAGGCCACACCCATGACAGCGCAGCTCATTGGCATATTAGGCCACACCCCCATGTTACCAGAAGTGTGGTCATCCAGCCACATCCACCTTTTGCTTCTTATTCTGTCTACTTTGTTTGTTGTCAAAACCTCCAGGGCTTTCTTTGTAGCAGGAACTCCTTTGCATGTTGGGCCACACAGCCCTAATCTAGCCAATCCGAATGAGTTTCTGATGGTGGGTGTGGCCTGTTATGCTAATGAGTCCCTGCTGGGTGTGGCCAACTCGGGAACCAGCCGGAACGCCATTCCTGTGCGCTCCTGCCCCAAAATAGCCCTGTCTGTAATAAACATTTCGCTGCCGCTAGTGTGTGGGGAGAGCGACTTAGCTTGGGGACCTGACAGCAGCCCTCTGGAGACGGCTCACCTCTGTTTGGCTTTCAGATCCAGGGAGGCCGTCGAAAGCCTGTCGAGGGGGGAGCCGAACCCCGGGAAACTGCGCTTCTTCTTCGTCTCCGTGACGTCGTTCTCGAGGGACACCAGTTCGTCCAGGAGCAGGAGTTTCGTGGCCAGGTCGGTGGCCGACTTCTCTTCGCCGGAGGGGGAGGGCGGGCCCATCCCCAGGATGAGGGCAGGATCGAAGGGCTGCAGAGGAAAGGGAGAAGGGTTGGCAGGGTGCTGGCCTTCCCCCCCCCGCCCCGGAACATTTCCGAGCACGGCTTCGGTTCAAGATCCTATGGGGTAGACATCTTCGTCATGCCGGAGCGTCAAGGTAATGCAGTCGGGTGGGGCTAATTCGTCGCTCCCTCTAGTGGAGAATTCAATATCGTACAGATTTATGTGCGGTGCAAAAACCCGGCACTTTAAAGCTGCAGGGAGGGATGCTGGAAATATACCTCTGTGATATTGAATCGGCCACTAGAGGAACAAAACACATGTGGAACGGGGGCGGGGGACGACGACGACACATCTGAAGAAACAGGAATGTACCAGCAAGTAAAATGAGAATGGAGAAAAGCCAAATGTCTTTTTTGATTTAGATCACTCCCCTAAATTATTATATTACTAGGAGTAAGGCCCGTTGTGGGAAGAAATACAAGGAGCTCTAGAAGGAAGCTCCAGGTGAGTGTCCCGGCTGTGGCTGGTGGGGTGGCAGAGGGAAGGGGGGAAATAGAGGGAGGCAAGCCATGTTTATTCCCTTCTGCTTAGCTATAAGGCAGGTCAAGTCTCAAGTCATTTTGCTGCCCCGAGTGGGTAGTATGGGAGGAGACCATTGTGGTCACAGGTATGGTTCCCGACACCCCTGATTTATGTTGGTTTGAGGTTATGCAGTGACAACTAAGGTAGAAAAGCACCTCTTCCTATGCCATGTCTTCTGGGTTCCAAGGTTCTGGAAAGCAGTTCCATAGCCAATTATAGGGTTGCCAACTCTGGGTTGGGAAATACCTGTAGATTTGAGGGGTAGAGCCTGGGGAGGGCAGGGTTTTTGGTGGGGAATACCTTCAGCAGGGTATAATGCCATAGAGTCCACTGCCCAAAGCAGCCATTGTCTCCAGGAAAACTGATCTTGGTCATCTGGAGATTAGTTGTAATAGGTGGGAAATTTTCTGTAGGGCAAATGATGTGCTGTGGCTGGGGGACACAGTGCTTTCTGGGAGATCTCCAGGCCCCACAGGGAGATTGGCAACTCCAGTGGCAGTTTAAGGGACGATCGGGAGATGTATTTTACCTCAGGACACATCCAATGACTCCCAACAGCAACAGCAAACTGTTTAGAATGTTAGAGGCAAAGGCCAATCAGGCCGCATATGCAAATGACCTCTGTGTTCCGACTGGCTATGGGGGGGGGAGGAGCAGCAAACTGTTTAGAATGTTGGAGGTGGGACTCAAGCAACGCAGCCAGTGGATAGGGACAGCTTCTGAGTGACACATCATGGAGCCAACTGATTTAGGAGTGTGTGGAATGTTCAGAAAGTGCCACCCCACTACTCAATTATATATAAGGAGAGATAAATCCCTATCTGGTTGATGATCGCTCCTTTCATTTCATCCCCAGGGGCCTTGTGACAAATTGTTTTCTACAGCAGGTGCTTTATAATAGTGTGAAATATACAGTTGGCCACCAGAGGGGACTTTCCAAAGAAGAAAGGGATTTGTCCTGGGAGAATGACACGGAAAGGGCACCACGCAGTGAGTTTTGTCAGCCCAACATGTTCCCACCACATTCCAGGACGACTGCTTACCTGCTGCAATGCATTGGCGTGAAAAGAAGGGCCAGATTGCCACTGGAAGAGGGTCGCAGCCAGGATGAAGTATGCAGCCACTCGCAGCATCTGCAAACCACAACAAGTAGGTTTTTTCAAGGAAGGACAGAGTCACACAGCAGGTGGGCACAGTCAAGTCCAGTCTGCAGCTGCCAGTACGAACTGGACCTCCTCGCCTGCTTTCCTGTGCCGGAGGCAAAATCTGCAGAAGGTGCTGTGCCTTGGCTTTGTCGTATTACTAAGCATCACGGGCTGGATCCAGGCACTCTAGCAGCAAGTGCTGGAAGAAGGAGATGCTGGCTTCATCGCTGCTGGGCTGCAGCTCTGCCACATCAGAATGCTGGGGGGTGGATTTGCAGCTTCCAGTTCAGCAAGGGCTCAGGTGACACAAGGCCAGGTTTTCCACCCACCCCCCATTTTGGTCCCCAGTAGGATTATAGGTGTGTGTGGGGGAAAGAAAAATTAAAAAGAAAAACAAGGCCCTGTATATTTAGCTCGAGAGCCAGCCGAATCTGATTCTAGGGATGCGGTGCTCATCTCCGTTTCCAAGCCAAAGAGCCAGCGCTGTCTGAAGACGTTTCTGTGGTCATGTGGCTGGCATGACTGGATGCCGAGGCACACGGAACACTGTTTCCTTCCCACTGAAGTGGTACCTATTTATCTACTTGCAATTTCTTGCTTTCAAACTGCTAGGTTGGCAGGAGCTGGAACTAGAGACGGGAGCTCACTCCGTCATGCGGCACTCTCGGGTCTCAAACTGCTGAGCTACCGACCTTCTGGTCTGCAGTTCAGTATCTTAATCACTCCCACCCCTGCCTAGACTGGATACTGAAAGAAAGAAGGAAGGACATTCTGTGGAAGATCAAGACTCTGTACCCATGGCTGGGGGGAAAAGAGGGGGGGGAGGGAAGGAGGAAAGGGGAGAAAATGTATATAACCAATAAATACCCAATGTAACAGACTAAATAACCAATAAAAAAAATAATGGGGGGAAAAACAACCACTCCCACCCCTTGACCTGGAGACTTTACTATGGGCAACCAGCAGCTTAAACAAGGGCCCCTCCCAGGCAACCCCCCCGGAAATGAGGCATATAGATTGAAAGAAACATTTCAGTATGACAAGCAGAGAGTTTTGGCCTTCTGTTTGGAAGGGGAAGGTTGGTCAGTGAGAGCCAGTTTGGTGCAGTGGTTAAGTGCACAGACTCTAATCTGGGAGAACCGGGTTTGATTCCCCACTCCTCCACATGCAGCTGCTGGTGTGACCTTGGGTCAGTCACAAGTTCTCTCAGAGCTGTTCGCTCAAGGGCAGTCCTCGAGAGAGCTCTCTCAGCCCCCACCTACCTCACAGGGTGTCTGTTGTGGGGAGGGGAAGGGAAAGGAGATTGTAGGCTGCTCTGAGATGCCGAGTGAAGGGTATAAATCCAATCTCCTCCTCCTCCTCCACAAACGTGCAGTAAAGTTGTATCCAGGCATCCTGGGCATCTCCAGTGGAAAAAGACCAGGTAGTCGGAGGTGTGAAAGGTGTAGTGGTTAAGTGCGCGGACTCTTATCTGGGAGAACCGGGTTTGATTCCCCACTCCTCCACTTGCACCTGCTGGTGTGACCTTGGGTCACTCACAAGCTCTGACACAGCCGTTCTCTCAAGGGCAGTTTCTATCAGAAGTTCTCTCAGCCCCACCTAACCTCACAGAGTGTCTGTTGTGGGGAGGGGAAGGGAAAGGAGATTGTCAGCCGCTCTGAGACGCCTTTGGGCAGTGAAGGGCGGGGTATAAATCCAATCTCTTCTTCTTCTTCTGAGTCCCTGGAGAGCTGCTGTCAGTCTGTGTAGAGAATACTGACCTTGCTGGACCAAGGGTCTGATTCAGTACTGAGAGTTCAAGTCCTAGAATATGCAGGGCTGATTGGTGTGTGTGTGTGTCTGGAACAGCCTTTTGGCCCTGAAGGTGGAACGAGGATCGGAGGGGACGGAAATAGCCGCGGCCCCGGGGTTCTGCTTTGCCCAGCCTGAGGACTTGACCCGCCGTCCCGCTTGTTTTTCTCCACGGCCCCTCTTTGCACCTGGGGATTTCCGCCGGGGAGTGAGAAGCGGCCGTCTGTCCCACACAAGGCACCACATCCTGATTATCTGGATGCGGAAGCGGAATGTAAAAATAAACGGGCGAGGTTAAATACACACACTCAGCTTTCGGGGGGGGGGTGGCGGCGAAACATCTGCACCGCTGTCCATTCATCCCGGAGAGCTAAAAATAAGCGCCCGGTACGCTAATCAAAATAAACAGGATGGGACCCACGATACAGAAGTCATCTCGACTCGGGCGAAATTAGAAGCCGAGGCAGGCGAGGAGGCCAGAGGCCGGCTGGGGCCCTCCAGGTAGCGTGAGGGGCCTGCGTGAGGAAGGGCAGCCGTCCATCCGGAAGGGGCCGAGTGCCCTCCAGTTTGCGGGGTGGGGTACGCCGGAGGCGGGTACATGTCCTGACACAGCCTCCGACTGTTTAGAAAGACTGGCAGGCTTCCCGTGCTGTGAGCCTGGCAGGGCCTCACTGGGAAGGGGGGAGCACCCAGGCCTCTGGCCGGACTTCGCCTTTCCCAAATTGCAGCTGCCACCGCCAGGTGCCCAAAACACTGCAGAATGGCACAGAGAAGAAGATGAAGATGAAGGAGAAGAAGAGGAGGAGGAGGAGGAGGAGGAGATGGGATCAATACCCCCCCCCTTCACTTGGCATCTCAGAGTAGCTTACAATCTCCTTTCCCTTCCCCTCCCCACAACAGACACCCTGGGAGGCGGGTGGGGCTGAGAGAGCTCTTTCGAGGACTGCTGCTGAGAGAACAGCTCTGAGAGAACTTGTGACTGACCCAGCAGCTGCAAGTGGAGAAGGAGTGGGGAATCAAACTCGGTTCTCAGAAGAGCCCTGCTGGACCAGTGGTATGTCTAGCCCAGCATCCTGTCTCATGCAGAGTCCAACCAGTTCCTCTGGCGGGCCAACGACAGGGCAGAGAGGCTGAGGCCTTCATAAGAACATCAGAAGAGCCCTGCTGGATCAGACCAGTGAGGGTCCCTCTAGTCCAGCACCCTGTCTCACACAGTGGCCAACCAGTTCCTCTGGAGGGCCAAGAAATGGATCAGAGAATCCGAAGGCTTCCCCTGATGTTGCCTCCTGGCTCTGGAATTCAGGGGATTAGTGCCTCTGAATGTGGAGGCTCCCCTCAGCCACCGTGGCTAGTAGCCATTGATAGACTTCTCCTCCATGAATCTGTCTAATCCCCTTTTAAAGCTGTTTATTCCTGTGGCCATCACGAAATCTTCTGGCAGCGAATTCCACATTTTGATCACTCTCTCTGTGTAAAGTAGTATTTCCTTTTGTCCATCCGGAACCTACAACCCATCAGCATCATTGGATGCTCTTGAGTTCTAGTATTTTGGGTGGGAGAAAAATTTCCCTTTGTCGCCCCTCTCCACACCATTTATAATTTGATAAACCTCAATTTTGTCCCCCCCTTAAAAAGTCCCAGAGACTCTACAGCCTTTCCTCTGAAGCACGACGAGGGCTTTTTTTTTTACTGGGGAATGTGCTGGAATTCAGTTCCGGAACCTCTTTTGACAAAATTCTTTTAAAAGTCCGTGAGTTTTCAGGATAGAGATTGAAAACTTCATTTCCCTCTTGAGAGTTCCGGCACCTCTTTAAAAAAAATAAAATAAAAATAAAAAGGAAACCCTGATCACAACCAACCATCAAGGAGCAAGAGAAAGCCAGGGGTGGCATAGGAGAAAGCCACGAACTTGCTCAGTGGAGCTAGGGGTGTTTATGGGGGGGCCCCGTCCATAGTACCCTCCCAAAGAGTTAAAACATTTTTTTTTCTTCAGCGATCCATCAAAACCCTGTTCTGATGATCTTCCGGTTTAGCCTCAGAAACGGAGGACGACAAGGATGTATATTGTCACCTTGCTTATTTAATTTATATGCAGAGTACATCATGCGAGTACATCGTAACTTACAGGGGACGGGATTGCAGTCTTCAAGTATTTGAAGGGCTGTCATGTAAAAGATGGAGCAGATCTGTTCTCTCTTGCTCTGGGAGATGTCAGACTTGGCCACCGTTGGCTTGCATGTGATTTGGTGGCTTTCTACGCTGCACAGTTATAATGTGTTCCGCATGGGTCTGACTTTGAAAAGAAGAAGACAGGAAGAAGAAGAAGAAGAAGAAGAAGAAGAAGAAGAAGAAGAAGAAGAAGAAGAAGAAGAAGAAGAAGAAGAAGAAGAAGAAGAAGAAGAAGAAGAAGAAGAAGAAGAAGAAGAAGAAGAAGAGCTGTCATGTAAAAGATGGAGCAGATCTATTCTCTCTTGCTCTGGATTGCAAGACTAGATCTAATGGGTGGAAATTACGAGGGAGTCGTTACCGGCTGAATATCAGGAGAAACTTCCTAACTGCCAGAGTGGTTGAGCAGTGGAACAGCCTGCCTCGGGGGGTTGGGGGTGGGGGTGGATACTCCTTCCCTGGACATTTTCAAGTGGAGGCTGGATGGCCATCTTTCGGGTATGTTGTAGGTATGTAGGGCTACCTTTCGGCTGTGCTCCTGCGGAGTGCAGGGGGTTGGACTAGATGACCTGCAAGGTCCCTTCCAACTCTAACATTCTATGATTCTATGAAACGCCAGCCTGGATGAATCTCAAGCCGGAATTAAGATTGCTGGGAAGAACATCAACAACCTCAGATATGCCACTCTAATGGCAGAAAGTGAAGAGGACCTAAAGAGCCTCTTGTTCAGGATGAAAGAGGAGAGCACAAAAGCTGGCTTGAAACTCAACATCAAAAAAACAAAGAACATGGCACTCCTTGGCAAATAGAAGGGGATGTCGTGGAAGCAGTGACAGACTTCACGTTCCTAGGATCCAAGATCACTGCAGATGGTGACTGCAGCCATGAAATTAAAAGACGCCTGCTTCTTGGGAGGAAAGCGATGGCAAACCTAGACAGCATGATAAAAGGTAGAGACATCACCCTGCCAACAAAAGTCCGCATGGTCAAAGCAATGGTATTCTCAGTAGTCATGTATGGCTGTGAGAGTTGGCCGAGCGCCGAAGAATAGATGCTTTTGAACTATGGTGCTGGAGAAGACTCTTGAGGGTCCCTTGGACTGCAAGGAGATCAAATCAGTCAATCCTAAAAGAAATCAACCCTGACTGTTCCCTGGAAGGCCAGATCCTGAAGCTGAAGCTCAAATACTCTGGCCACCCAATGAGAAGGGAGACCTCACTGGAGGAGAAGACCCTGATGCTGGGAAAGATTGAAGGTCAAAGAAGAAGGGGACGGCAAAGGACAAGATGGTTAGACAGTGTCACCGATGCAACAAACATGACATTAAGCAAACTGTGGAGGACAGCGGAAGACAGGAGGGCCTGGCATGATGTGGTCCATGGAGTCATGAAGAGTCAGACTCGACTGTGTGACTGAACAGCAACAACAACAAAAAGAAATATTTTGCATTTCCCAAATTGTGCCCCAAATGCCATCAAGACACAGTTGACATGGCCACCCTGTAGAGTTTTCAAGCCATTGGCTACCTCCATGTCGCAACCCTGGACTTCCTTGGAGGTCTCCCATCCAAGTACTAACCAGGGCCAACCCTGCTTAGCTTCTGAAATCTGAAGAGATCAGGCTAGCCTGGCTAACCCAGGTCAGGGCCTCCCAAATTAGGTTCTCATGAAAAACAGTAAGGTGGGCAATACTCAGTTTGGTGTAGTGGTTAAGTGTGCGGACTCTAATCTGGGAGAACCAGGTTCGATTCCCCACTCCTCCACTTGCGGCTGTTGGATGACCTTGGGCAAGCCATAGTTCTGACAGGGTGTCTGTTGTGGGGAGGGGAAGGGAAGGGAGTTTGTAAGCCACTCTGAGACTCCCTTGGGTAGTGAAGGGCAGGGTATAAATCCAATCTCCTCCTCCTCCTCCTTCCTCCTCCTCCTCCTCCTCCTCCTCCTCCTCCTCCTCCTCCTCCTCCTCCTCCTCTTCTTCTTCTTCTTCTTCTTCTTCTTCTTCTTCTTCTTCTTCTTCTTCTTCTTCTTCTTCTTCTTCTTCTTCTTCTTCTTCTTCTTCTTCTTCTTCTTCTTTTCATGTGGCCCACTTTGGGGTCCATTCTCACAGACACCTGGGCTGTTGCATGCTCTGAGAAGAAAGAAGAGGACCTAGAGAGCAAAGCCCTCTGGAAAGACATTCCCCGCAAGCCGGCTGGCATCCCCTCATTTGCCCGATGCCAACCCAACAGGGAGAGGTGCTTGTTTTGACAAGAGCAAGATGATTCAGCGAACGAATGGGAAACATCCCAAGGGTGAGCCGGTTATCTTTGGATGCATACCTTCCCATCTGCTAAACGGCACGGAGGCTGCTCTGCTCCCCTCCTTAGATAATCTTATTTTGCATTACCGGGAAAATGACTTGGCCGGGATGAATCACAGACATCTTATTCCCCCTCCACCCGCAAATTGTTTCGGCCCGTTCGCTTGGAAGGAGAAGCGACGTCAGGGGCCGCACGTCTCCGTCTCTCTCTCTCTCGCCTCATTTCAGGCGCAGCTTCTTGAGATCCATCATAGTCATGACAGACTACCAAGGTTTTCGACAGAGAACCATTTCCTGGAATTATCAGAAGGCAGGGAGGTTTGTCATTCGGAATAAAGGTGTTCTTGGCAGATGCTTTAAGAAATCATGACTGGCCTGGAGAAATTAGCAGGGGAGAGATTTTGGCTCCCTCTCTTCTAACATTTGAACTTGGCATTACCCTGTGACAGTGACAGACTTTGACCAAGTACAGATGAAATGGGGGGAGGAATGGTGTGAAATTAACGGGTGTTGTTTGGGGCTGCCAGTGGCAAATTCCAAGAAGAAGAAGAAGAAGAACATAAGAACATAAGAGAAGCCAATGTTGAATCAGGCCAAGGGCCCATCCAGTCCAACCCTCTGTCACACAGCAGCCAAAATATACCAGGTGCCATCAGGAGGTCCAGCAGTGGGGCCAGGACACTAGAAGCCCTCCCACTGCTGCCCCCTCCAGCACCAAGAATAGAGTGCATCACCTGCCCCAGACTGAGAGTTCCCATCTATACCCTGTGGCTAAGAGCCACTGATGGACTTCTGCTCCAGATGTTTATCTCATTCCCTCTTGAAACTGTCCATGCTTGTAGCTGCCACCACCTCCTGTGGCAGTGAATTCCATATGTTAATCACTCTTTGGGGAGAAGAAGAAGAAGAAGAAGAAGAAGAAGAAGAAGAAGAAGAAGAAGAAGAAGAAGAAGAAGAAGAAGAAGAAATTAGATTTATACCCTGCCCTTCACTACCCAAAGGAGTCTCAGAGCGGCTTACAAACTTCTTCCCCTCCCCACAACAGACACCCTGTGAGGCAGGTGGGGCTGAGAGACCTCTTTCCAGAACTATGCTTGAGAGAACAGCTCTGACAGAACTCTGGCTTGCCCAAGGTCATCCAGCCAGGTGCAAGTGGAAGAGTGGGGAACCAAACCCAGAATAGAGTCTGTGCACTTAACCATTACACCAAAGAGGTGTGAAATTAATACATTTTGTTTGGGGCTGCTGGTGGCAAAGTCCCCAAAGAGGGGTCAGTGAACAGCTACTGGCTGTGATAAGTAGAAGAATCCTCCCTGTTCAGAGGCAGGGCCCCCATGCACATTCATGGCTGGGGAGACGAAACGTTAGGGACCGGGCCATCCCGTTGGTGGGGTTTGGGCATTACTGCCTGACCAGTGTCGAAAAAGGACCGTCATCAGTTCTCCTGCAGTCCTCCTGTGAATGTAGCTGCAATATGGAATGCTGTGGGCATATCATTTTACGGTGGTGTCACGATGATGGTTTGGTGGATCCCACCCTTCAGCCCAGCTGGTTCTGAAACCACCCTTGGACATCGAACAGGGGCAGAAACACACAGGGCTCCTGAAATTGCTGAGCAGTTGGGTTGGAACGGATAAACGGAAGTCCTTCTTCACCCAAAGTGGGATTGACATGTGGAATTCACTGCCCCAGGAGGTGGTGGCAGCTACAAGCATGGACAGCTTCAAGAGGGAATTGGATAAACATCTGGAGCAGAGGTCCATCAGGGGCTATTAGCCACAAGGTATAGGTAGGAAGTCTCGGTCTGGGGCAAGGGATGCTCTGTATTCTTGGTACTTGGGGGGGGGGTGTCAACAGTGGGAGGGCTTCCAGTGCCCTGGCCCCACTGCTGGACCTCCTGATGGCACCTGGTGTTTTTGGCCACTGTGTGACACAGAGTGTTGGACTGGATGGTCCATTCACCGGATCCAGCATTGACTTCTCTTATGTTCTTATGTGGAGCAGAGGTCCATCTCTGGCTATTAGCCACAAGGCATAGATAGGGACTCTCAGTCTGGGGCAAGTGATGCTCTGTATTCTTGGTGCTTGGGAGGGGCAACAGTGGGAGGGCTTCTAGTGTCCTGGCCCCACTGCCGGACCTCCTGATGGCATCCAGTATTTTGGGCCACTGTGTGACACCAAGTGTTGGACTGTATGGGCCATTGGCCTGATCCAACACTGGCTTCTTTGATGTTCTTAAGTCCTTGAGGTATAGATAGGAACTCTCAGTCTGGGGCAAGGGATGCCCTGTATTCTTGGTGCTTGGGGGGAGGCAACAATGGGAGGGCTTCTAGTGTCCTGCACGCTGAGGGCACCTGGTATTTTCTGTGCACGGTGGACTGATGGCCTGTGACCCAGGATGCTGTCGGGCTGGACCTGGGATGGGCTTCAGTGTCCTGGGGCACCTGGTATTTTGCCACTGTGTGACCCAGAGGCTGGCGGATGGGCCTTGGTCTGTCACACTGGCTCCTTTCTTATGTTCTTATGAAAGCCAGCGGGGTCCAGACCCCAGAGGCCCAGCCACCAAACCCAGGCAAATAGGGCTGCCAACCTCCAGGTGCCCCCTGGGGACCTCCCACTATTACAATTGATTTCCAGATAACCAAGATTGGTTCCCCTGGAGAAAATGGCTGTTTTGGAGTGGCAGGCTCTATGGCATTATACCCTGCTGAAGCCCCTCTCCTCCCCAAACCCTCCCCTCCCCAGGCTCCACCCCCCAAAAAAATCTCCAGATGTTTCCCAACCTAGAGTTGGCAACCCAGTGAGCTAGAGGAGGACCTGTTGGCCCATGCTCTCCCTGGTCTGGACAGGGGCCAAGAGCATCAGTGCACACCACACCTGAGGGGATGGCAAGTCACAGCCTCCCTTCTCACCTGGGGAGCCCGTTAGGGAATGGGAGACGCGAGTTCGAATCCCAGCTCAGCCATGAAGTTTCCTCTGTATGGCTCCTAGGACAAATCAGTAGCCCTCAGCTTCTAATCTGACACACACACCTCTCAGGTGCCAGTCCCTGAAGGAAGCATGGGCTATTATAGTGGGGTGAGAAATAGTGATTAACAAATGGAGTGCCACACACACACACACTTATTTGTATAGGTGAGAGCCCAGGCATGGTCTCCATAACCCACAGATGAAAAGAGGCAGGCAGGAGTAGTTCTGCCCAACTTCTTTGTGGGTGCCACAAGACTGGGGGGGGGCAGATATTATCTCAGTTTTCGAAAAGGGAAGGAAAGATGACCCAGGAAACTACGGGCCAGTCAGTCTGACCTCTGTGCCAGGGAAGATACTGGACCAGGTTTTAAAGGGATCGATCTGTGAGCATCTAAAGGACAACTCGGTGATCCGGGGAAGAAGAAGAAGGAAGAAGAAGAAGAAGAAGAAGAAGAAGAAGAAGAAGAAGAAGAAGAAGAAGAAGAAGAAGAAGAAGAAGAAGAAGAAGAAGAAGCAGCAGCAGCAGCAGCAGCAGCGCATGATTATTGTTGTAGATCACTGAAATGTTTGCACTTTTAATTTCATTGTACTATGTACAATGACAATAAAGTATATTATGATGATGATGATGATGATGATGATGATGAAGAAGAAGAAGAAGAAGAAGAAGAAGAAGAAGAAGAAGAAGAAGAAGAAGAAGAAGAAGAAGAAGAAGAGGAGGAGGAGATTGGATTTATACCCCGCCCTTCACTGCCCAAAGGCAGAGCAGCTTACAAACTCCTTTCCCTTCCCCTCCCCACAACAGACACCCTGTGAGGTAGAAGAAGAAGAAGAGTTTGGATTTATACCCCGCCCTTCACTGCCCAAAGGCGTCTCAGAGCAGCTTACAAACTCCTTTCCTTTCCCCTCCCCACAACAGACACCCTGTGAGGTCAGTGGGGCTGAGAGAGCTCTTTTGAGGACTGCTCTTGAGAGAACAGCCCTGAGAGAACTGGGACTGACCCAAGGTCACACCAGCAGCTGCACGTGGAAGAGTGGGGAATCTAACCTGGTTCTCCCAGATAAGAGTCCGCGCTCCTAACCACTACACCAAACTGGAAGGCAGCCCAGATTTGTCCCCAACAGGTCCTGAAACTGCCCTTGAGAGAACAGCTGTGCCAGAGCTTGTGACTGACCCAAGGTCACACCAGCAGGTGTAAGTGGAGGAGTGGGGAATCAAACCCGGTTCTCCCAGATTAGAGTCCGCGCACTTAACCACTACACCAAACGGGAAGGCAGTTCAGATTTGTCCCCAACAGGTCCTCCCAGACCAACCTCCTTTCCTTCTTTGATCGAGTGGTGAGCTCACTGGATCGAGGGAATGCTGTTGACATTCTTCACCTGGATTTCAGTACAGCTTCTGACAGGGTTCCCCATGACGTTCTGATGGGCAAACTAGAGGACTGTGGACTGGACTGTAGGATAGTCAGGTGGGCAGGGAACTGGTTGGAGATCCGCACTCAGAGAGTAGCTGTCGGTGGCATTTTGTCTGAATGGAGGGAGGTGTTCAGTGGGGTGTTTCCCAGCATTTTTATCAATGACCTGGTCGAGGGTGTGGAGGGGCTTCTCGTTAAATCTGCAGATGACACCAAATTGGGAGGAGCAGCAAACACACCCAAAGATAGAGACAGAATTCAACAAGGTTTGAACACGCTGGAAAAGTGGGCGGATGTGGACAAGATGCGATTTCTCAAGGACAAGTGCCGAGTTCTGCATCTGGGTAATGAATCGAGGAACATGCATACTGGATGGGGGATACATTTCTGATTAGCAGGGCGTTGTGAACGAGATCTTGGGGTATGGGCGGACCGTAAGTTAAATATGAGCAGTCAGTGTGCCAAGAGCACGACTGGCGACACAAGAACAGGCTAATGCTGATCTGTGCGGCCTGCTATCAACAGCAGCAGCACATACCAGGTGACATCAGAGGTCCAGCAGTGGCAGGCACGAAGCCCCCCCTGCTCCTCCAGAACAAGTGCATCACCTGCCCTAGACTGAAATCCCATCTGATTGGGGGCTTGGAGACCAGAAGCCCTCCGAGAAAAGGCTGAGGGATTTGGGAAGGTTCAGTCTGGAGAAGAGGAGGTCGAGGGGGGACAGGATGGCTCTCTTGAAGTCTTTGAAGGGCTGTGTCACTCGGAGGAGGGCAGGGGAGCTGTTCCTGTCGGCAGCAGAGGTGAGGACTTGCAATAATGGGTTTAAATTAAGGTGAGGAAGGTACTGGCTGGATATGAAGGAAAACTTTTTGACGGAGTTGTGCAACAGCGGAATCAGCTGCATTGGGAGGTGTGGTGAGCTCCCCTCTCACCGGCCGTCTTCAAGCAGCGGCTGGACAAACCCTTGTCAGGGCTGCTCTGGGCCGATCCTGCCTTGAAGAGGGGGTTGGACTAGATGGCCTCGAGGGCCCCTTCCCGCTCTGTGATTCTGTGATTCTAAGAGTCATCTGCCACGGCAGGAAATCTCGAAAGCTTCCGAAGCTCCTCCCGGCACTTTGTTTATCTCAAAAGAGAGGAGATTACCGGTTCATTCCAGCAAAACACGGCCGGGTCCAATCTCTCGCTCCGACGTGAAAGGAAGCCTTCTGTTCTCACGTCCCAAGAGAGAAAGAGAATCCACAAGTAGTTTGTTATTTGTAAAATAAATAAATAAATGAAAAAAAGCGTTGAGCCGGGGCACTGCTGGGAACAGGCACCGCATAGGATGCCAGATCATGTGGGCCGTTAATCCCTTTGGAAGCCCAGTGTCATAATTCCCGAGTCCTGAAAAAGCCCACTTCCTTGAGTTAATAGCACGGCTGAGCCAGAAGCACAGGTGTTCGTTAACTTTTTTTTTTCCGGCAGTGCCTTTAGACAATTTTCCAGCCCTTCCAAAAATATTCTGCTGTTTTTTTCCCATTTAAATTGCCCTCACTTGCCCTCACTGATGCCTGGCTGCTAAATCTGTGCACTGCATGATCCCTGATTGGGTGGGAACATCCTGAGGAATATTTTAACTGTCCTTATATTTTGCTGGAGAAGACTCTTGAGGGTCCCTTGGACTGCAAGGAGATCAAATCAGTCAATCCTAAAAGAAATCAACCCTGATTGTTCCCTGGAAGGCCAGATCCTGAAGCTGAAGCCCAAATACTTTGGCCACCAAATGGGAAGGGAGCACTCCCTGGAGAAGAAGACCCTGATGCTGGGAAAGACTGAAGGTCAAAGAAGAAGGGGACGGCAAAGGATGAGATGGTTAGACAGTGTCACCGATGCAACGAACATGAAATTGAGCAAACGTCAGCGGACAGCGGAAGACAGGAGGGCCTGGCGTAATCTGGTCCATGGGGTCACGAAGAGTCGGACTCGACTGTGTGACTGAACAACAAATATTTTGTCGAAGGCTTTCATGGCTGGAGTTCATTCGTTGTTGAAGATTTTCCAGGCTGGGTGGCCGTGGTTCTTGGCATTGTGGGACCTGACATTTTGCCAGCAGCTGTGATTGGCATCCTCAGAGGTATCACACGGAAAGATGGAGTGCTCTCTGTGTCAAGGTGAGAAGAAAAGTGGTAGGCAGGGAATTTATATCTGCTGAGGGCTGAGTCATTATCTTGTTGGAGTTCCCCAGGCTGTGACACAGAGAGTCCTCCATCTTTCTGTGTGATACCTCTGAGGATGTCAGTCACAGCTACTGGCGAAACGTCAGGTCCTACAATGCCAAGACCACGGCCACACAACCTGGAAAATCAACAGCAACTAATGCCTTAATATTTTCCAGCAAAAATTCTCTCCCACCAAAATTGTTAGATTCTACCCCCAACTTGAAAATCTTCGATGCGACTCCAGTCGATGTGTTTTAATAGGCTGCTACACAAAAATGGTCATGTTCAGAGTGTGAAATGGCCACGTTCAGATCGTCTGCTGTCTCCTGTATCTTTTAGAGAGAACCAGTGTGGTGTGGTGGTTAAAGCCCTGGACTAGGATTGGGGAGACCCAAGTCTGAATTCCCGCTTGTGCCATGGAATCTTGCTGAGTTGGCTTGGGCCGGTCACACGTTCTCAGCCTGGCCCGCCTCACAGGGTTGTTGTGAGGATAAAATGGAGGAGGGGAGAAGAAGCCAGGTTGGTGCAGTGGTGAGGAGTGCAGGCTCTAATCTGGGAGAACTAGGTTTGATTTCCCACTCCTCCACTTGCACCTGCTGGTGTGACTGTGGGTCAGTCTCAAGTTCTTTGAGAGCTGTTCTCTCAAGAGCAGTTCTTGGGAGAGCTCTCTCAGCCCCAACGACCTCACAGGGTGTCTGTTGTAGGAGGGGGAAGGGAGAGGGGTTTGTAAGCCGCTCTGAGACTCCGAGTGAAGGGTGGAGTATAAATCCAATCTCCTCCTCCTCCTCTTCTTTAGGTCCCCAGTGAGGAGAAAGGCAGGGTAGAAAATGAAATAAATGAAAATAAACAATCCTCCCCCCACCAAGAGGAGGCCCAGTTCTGAAGAAGAAGAAGAAGAAGAAGAAGAAGAAGAAGAAGAAGAAGAAGAAGAAGAAGAAGAAGAAGAAGAAGAGAGAAGAGGAGGAGGAGGAGGAGGAGGAGGAGGAGGAGGAGGAGGGGAGGAGGAGGAGGAGGAGGAGGAGGAGGAGGGGAGTTGGATTTCTACCCCACCCTTTACTACCCAAGGGAGTCTCAGAGCGTTTTACAATCTCCTTTCCCTTCCCCTCCCCACAACAGACACCTTGTTTGTTCAGCTGCCTCATGCCTGCAAAGGTTGTTGAGCCACTGTCTGGCCGGGCCTGATTTGGGCAGGAGTTTCCCTTGACTAGAAAAAAAGAAGAAGAGGAGATTGGATTCATACCCCGCCCTTCACTACCCGAAGGCGTCTCAGAGCAGCTTACAAACTCCTTTCCCTTCCCCTCCCCACAACAGACACCCTGTGAGGTAGGCGGAACTGAGAGAGCTCTTTCGAGGACTGCCCTTGAGAGAACAGCTCTGAGAGAACTGGGACTGACCCAAGGTCACACCAGCAGCTGCATGCATAAGAGTGGGGAATCTAACCTGGTTCTCCCCAGATTAGAGTCCACGCTTCTAACCACTGCACCAAATGGGTCACTCCTTTTTAATTTCTCATGCTGCATTCTCTTTTTTAAAAAAAACGTTGGATCACAGTAGAAGACGGATCCCCGTGACTGCCTCTGTCTGTTTTCTGCATGAATGCGGTGTGGCTTTAATCTCCCTTTGCAACCCATTTGTGGCTTGCCAAAGAGAGCAGACACAGGGAAGGATAATTGTACTGTGGCAAAAGCAGAGAGTTTCGATCCTGCTGCTGGTGTCCCGTCCCACAAGCGACACGGTTGCCAATTCGGGGTTTGGAAATTCCTGGAGATTTAGAGGCAGACCCTGGGAAAAGGTGGGGTTTGGGGAGGGGCGGGGCCTCAGGGGAGTGCAGCGCCAGAGAGCCCCCCCCTCTCCAAAGCTCCCATTTTCTCCAGGGGAACTGATCTCTGTCATCTGGAAGTCAGCTGTCATTCCAGCAGATCTCCAGACCCCACCTGGAGGCTGGCAACCCTACGAGAAGGGAATGTCTGCCTGTCTTCTGCAGCTACTGTGGCTCAGTAAATTGTCACTCACAAAGTATCTTCAGGAGTTTATAGTGCGAGTAACTCTCCCTCTAAGCTATGGAGTCTTGTGAGCAAAGGTTCTCCTTTGTGAGCTGCTGGCATTAAAGTCGTGAGCGGGCGATGTGGCTGCTGCATAACTTAGTTTGCTCTTCTGGAGCCCTCCTTCCTGAACGGAGACAAAAAAACGTGTGAGCCAGAGGCTAAAAAACTGTGAGCTGGCTCACACTAACTCAGCTTAGAGGGAACACTGAGTCTGGGAGTCTATACAAGGTATGAGCTTGTGTGTGCACGCACCCGCCTTCAGAGACCTTGAATAAACTTTTGTTGGCCTTAAAGGTGCCACTCAAAATTTGTTCTGCTGCTTCGGACCAACATGGCTGTCAACCTGGGAGTGTATGCGTTACGAATATCTGGAGCAGGACAGAAATATTCTCATTCAGCCAGCCATGTTTGCAAATTAGGAGAGAGCTGTTTCTTTCTTTCTTTTTTTCATAACGTGTGTGTGGGATTCTGACTTTCACCTCTCAAGGTTTTGTTATCATCATCTCCATCCTCTTGCACTCTTAGTGCTGCTCCTGGGTCAGTCCCAGCAGACCCAGCAGAGCTCTGAGAAGGAGCAAGGAGGTACAGCTGCTAGAGGGGTGAGTGTTTTTTATTTAGTTTCAGCTGAGGTGCTTTAGCTGAGAAGGTATTGTGTGGGGGGACTGTATTTGGGAGTGTGTGGGTGAGTTGTGAATTGTTGCAGACGCCTGGCTGCTGGAGTTAGGGTATGAAAGGGTCATTGTTTGCCTGTAATTGAGTGCCTGGGTGGATTTGAATAGCTGCTGGCCACACCCTCTCCTGGGGGAAGCTTCTATTTAAGGCAGGAAGCTTGTAAGAGGCATGAGCCTCTGGTGAGAGTCAAAGGGTGAGGCTCTTGGCCTAGGGGCTCTGTAAGAAGCCCAGGAAGAGCCAGAAAGCCAGGGACCTCGGCTCCTTGGGTTCCCAGTAAGGTAAGTAGACTTCTACAACAGGAACCATATAAATACAAAGGGTTTTAAAAGGGGGATTATAGAAAAGTATTTGTTTAAAAACAATTATGAAGCCAGAATGCCAGCAGGGGGTTGGGGGCTATCCAGTGTTTTGCATGGAGTGTCACATGTATGACTATCTGCCCACTGGTCAGAAGTCTTGGGTGTGTGCTCGATGCAAGGAGCTCCTGGTTCTCAGGGAGCGAGTTTGCTCCCTTGAGGCCAAGGTGGCTGACCTGGAGAAGCAGAGACAGTCAGTTAGGTGCACGGGGAAGACTCTCGGGGACTTGTTAGATGTGTCCCACTCTGGATCTGGCAGCCCAGCTACTGCCAGGGAGCATGAGGGTCAAGGGGAAACGGGGCACCATGCTGAGGATAAGGGGAATGTGCCCTCAGAAGGGACCTCTTCTTCAGCTGGTGAACGGGTATCCTTTCGTACCAAGGAACCATCCCTGGGAAGGGTGGGAGGGGGGCTCTTGGTAGTTGGTGATTCGATCCTTAGGCAGGTAGACAGCTGGGTGGTCAGGGTTGCTGAGAGAGCTCTGCGGAGAACATGTTTGGCAGATGAACGATTCAGCCGACTACGCATGTGCTTAGGGCACCAGGGCCGAAGGGGGCACCATAAAGTTGGGAAAAAGGGTGAAAAGAAAAAAAAAACACGAATGAGGATTTGTTAAAAAAAATAAAATGACAAAACGAGTGCAAATTGATCCTGGTGCACCCCTAGGGTTATCTTCTGGTTTTTTGTTGGTGAGGTGCAGTGTCGTAGGCTGTGTTTAAAAGTAACACTTGGAACAATTACAGAAGGCAAACTAGAGGGTGCCTTTCCAAATGTTGAAATCACCTTAAGAATATTTTCCCCATTAATGGCCACCGACTGCACAACAGGGAGGTCTTTCTCACAACTGAAAGGTGTAAGAAACCCAAATAGATCAGTTATGCTTCAAGAGAGACTCAACTAACTGTGTATATTAACAACTGAAGCAGACATTCCGAGAAGTATTAATTTCGGGGATGTTATCAGTGATTTTGCGAAAATGAAATGTAGACAAATGCCTTTCGGGTCATGAATACTGGAACGTTAATATATTTAACTTGGGAAATATTAAAATAGATGTTGTCTTGCGTTTTTGTCGAACTTTATGTAGCCAAGGCTTGCCTTTGTTTGTACAGTATTATTAAGTTATCATAGGAATAAATTTTTTGCATTGCTGCAGCCTGCATTGTATATCTGGTCAGACAGGTCAACAACTACAATGGACTGCTGGGTCAGTGTGGAAAGGGGGGGGGCACCAGGGTTGGCCAGCACTGCTTAAGGCACCAGAGAGCCTCCATCCGCCCCTGGGAGGTGGCTTTTTATGGCTTTCCGCCTTGTGGCTGCTTTTGCAGCTGCACAAGAGGTGGAATAAATTTCCGTCTACGGTCACGGACGGTTGAGTCAGGTAAGCAAACGATGCTGTGTGCATGTTTGTGTGCGTAAGACTGTGACAGCCCTGGAGCTGTGTAAAAGCGTGCATGTGTGAATGCCTGCAGACCCAGATACACTGGCAGCCATTAACTCCCAGACGCCCTAACCTGGATAGCCCAATCTTGGAGGTGAAAGAGGGTTGACCCTGGTTAGTATTTGGATGGGAGACCACCAAGGAAGTCCGGGGTCGCTGCACAGAGACAGGCAAGGGGAAAACAGCTCTGAATATAACAGGCTTTGAAAACCCTACCAGGTCACCATAAGTCATGGGCAACTGATGGCACACAATTATTAGCCCCTAACCTGAATCCTGAGGGTCCTTGGACTGCAAGGAGATCAGATCAGTCAATCCTAAAGGAAATCAACCCTGACTGTTCCCTGGAAGGCCAGAGACTGAAGCTGAAGCTGAAATACTTTGGCCACCCAATGAGAAGGGAGCCCTCACTGGAGAAGACCCTGATGCTGGGAAAGATTGAAGGAAGAAGAAGAAGAAGGGGACGGCAAAGGATGAGATATGTTGTCACAGGCTTTCACTGCCGGAGTTCTTTAGTTGTTGTAGATTTTCCGGGTTGTGTGGCCGTGGTCTTGGCATTGTAGGACCTGATGTTTTGCCAGTAGCTGTGACTGGCATCCTCAGAGGTATCACACAGAAAGATGGAGGACTCTCTGTGTCAAGGTGAGCAGAAAAATGGTATAAATATAAATTACCTGCCTACCATTTTTTTGCTCACCTTGACACAGAGAGTCCTCCATCTTTCTGTCTTAAACCCAGGGCTCTTTTTGTAGCAGGAACGTCTTTGCATATTAGGCGACACACCCCTAATGTAGCCAATCCTTCAAGAGCTTACAGTAGCCCCTGTAAGAAGAGCTCTGTAAGCTCTTGGAGGATTGATTACTTTAGGGGTGTGTCACCTAATATGCAAAAGAGTTCCTGCTACAAAAAGAGCCCTGGTTATACCTCTGAGGATGCCAGTCACAGCTACTGGCAAAACATCAGGCCAAGGCCACGGCCACACAACCCGGAAAATCCACAGCAACTAAAGGATGAGATGGTGAGACAGTGCTATCGATGCAACAAACATGAAATTGAGCAAACTCCAGAGCACAACGGAAGACAGGAGGGCCTGGCATGATGTGGTCCGTGGGGTTGCGAAGAGTCGGACTCGACTGTGTAACTGAACAGCAACCTGAATGGCCCAGGCTGGCCTGGTCTCCCCAGATCTCAGAAGCTAAGATGGGTCAGCCCCTGGCAATGTTCCCTCTAAGCTGTGGAGTCTTGTGAGCAAAAATTCTACTTGGTGAGCTACTGGCGTTAAAGTTGTGAGTGAGGGATTTGGCTACTGCATAAATTAGTCTGCTCTGGAGCCATCCTTCCTGAGCTGAGACAAAAATGGGTGAGCCGGAGGCTAAAAAACTGTGAGCTAGCTCACATTAACTCAGCTTAGAGGGAACACTGGCCCCTGTTACTACTTGGATGGGAGACCACCAAGGAAGCTGAGGGTCACTACGGAAAGGCAGGCAATGGCAACTTGCCTGTGAACATCTCTGTCTTTGAAAACCCTACGGGGTCCCCATAAGTTTCCCACACCATAAGTTTTCTGCAACTTGGCTCTAAACCTGGGTGGCCAAGGTTGGCCCGATTATGTCAGATCTCAAAAGCTAAGCAGGGTTGAACCTGGTTAGTACTTGGATGGGAAACTGCCTAGCAAGTCCAGAAGAAGAAGAAGAGATTGGATTTATACCCCGCCCTTCACTACCCAAAGGGAGTCTCAGAGCGGCTTACAAACTCCTTTCCCTTCCCCTCCCCACAACGGACACCCTGTGAGGTAGGTGGGGCTGAGAGAGCTCTTTCGAGAACTGCTTCCAAGAGGACAGCTCTGAGAAAACTTGTGACTGACCCAAGGTCACACCAGCAAGCACAAGTGGAGGAGTGGGGAATCAAACCCAGTTCTCCCAGATTAGAGTCTGCACTCCTAACCACCATACCAAGCTGTCCTCTCAAGAGCAGTTCTCGAAAGAAGCGGGCAAGGATAAACCACCTTCGAACATCTCTTGCTTTGAAATTAGATGATGGCTGTAAATCGGCTGCAGCGTGATGGGAGGAAGGGAGTTGGTCAGACGGGCACAGATGGAACGTAGTGGTCAGACCTTGTTTCTGTTTATTTATTTACAGAATTCTTTAGTCACTGCTTGCCGAAGGGTGACTTACAGCATTAAAACCAATAAGGTAAAACAACATAAAAACAAATAACAGATATCAAATATCAAATATCAACCTTAAAATATTAAAATACGTGGCTATCACCACGCAATGATTAAAACAGCCCAAACATGTGGTTGCCCTCCAAAGGACAACCAGCTTTGCATGCCCTGCGAAGACAAAACAAGTCCAGCGGGGCATGGGTGTCATCAGAAAATGCATTCCACAGGGCAGGGGCCACAGCCGAGAAGGCCCTTCCCCTGGTGGCAGCTAACTGAGCCATCCTCGAGGCCAGGCACCTGCAAGAGGTCCCTAGACCAGTGTTCCCTCTAAGCTGAGTTAGTGTGAGCTAGCTCATCGTTTCTTAGCCTCCAGCTCACACATTTTTTTTCCTGTCTTAGCTCAGGGAGGATGGCTCCAGACTAGGGTTGCCAGGACTGGACTGGAAAATACCTGGAGACTTTGGACTTGGGGCCAGGAGAGGGCGGGGTTTGGGGAGGGGAGGGGCCTCAGCATGGTGCAATGCCAGAGAGTCCACCCTTCCAAGCAGCCATTCTCTCCAGGGGAGCTGAACTCTGTCTGTCAGCTGGAGATCGGTGGTAAAAGCGGGGGACCCCCAGGCCCCACCTGGAGGTTGGCAACCCTGCTCCAGAGCAGACTAATTCACGCAGCAGCCAAATCGCTCGCTCACAACGTAGAATTTTTGCTCACAAGACTCCACAGGTTAGAGGGGGTGTTGCCCTAGATGACCACCGATGGGAGCTCAGGAGGTCGTAACGGGAGAGGCGGTCCCGTAGCTATGAGAGTCCCAGACCTCTAAGGGCTCTAAAGGTTAACACCAACACCTTGAACTGAACCCAGAGTGCAGCTGCCACAGAACTGGAGAAGAAGAAGAAGAAGAAGAAGAAGAAGAAGAAGAAGAAGAAGAAGAAGAAGAAGAAGAAGAAGAAGGAGGAGAAGGAGGAGGAGGAGGAGGAGGAGGAGGAGGAGGAGGAAGAGGAGGAAGAGGAGGAGGAGGAGGAGATTGGATTTATACCCCGCCCTTCACTGCCCAAAGGCGTCTCAGAGCGGCTTGCAAACTCCTTTCCCTTCCCCTCCCCACAACAGACACCCTGCGAGGTAGGTGTGGCTGAGAGAGCTCTGACAGAAACTGCCCTTGAAAGAACAGCTGTGCCAGAGCTTGTGACTGACCCAAGGTCACACCAGCAGGTACGAGTGGAGGAGTGGGGGAATCAAACCTGGTTCTCCCAGATTAGAGTCCGCGCACTTCGCCATTACACCAAACTGGCTCTCAGCAATATGAGCAGACCGTGATGTTCCAGTCAGCAACTTGGCAGCTGCCTTCTGGACCACCTGCCATCTCCGAAGCATTCTCAAGGGCCAAGGCTTGTTTTCCAGGGCTTTTTAAGCATCCTGGCCTAGCCTAAGGTGCCCACTGCCGCTCCCATATGCCCCTCCTCAAGCGCCCCCCCCCCGCAATCCAGCAGCAAGGAGGCAGGAACGTAGTGCCTCCTCTCCTGGGCAAGGTGCAGAGCAGGCGAGGCGAGGCGGCACCCTGACCTCCCCCCTCACACCCCTGCAGTGCTGTCTGGAGGCCGTGAGCAGCACCCGCCTCCCTTGCCCCCTGTGCTCCCGTGGTGAGGGGGCACCCGCCTCCCTTGCCATCACCCTGCTGCGGCAAGGGGAGGCAGAGAGGGAAGGAGGGGGAAAGAGAAGGAAAGAGGGTCCCTGCTCTCTGCCCACTGGGCACCATGGCCAACGCTGCCTCTAAGCCATGGAGTGTTGTGAGCAAAAATTCTACTTTGTGAGCTCCCAGCATTAAAGTTGTGAGTGAGCGATTGGGCTACTGCATCAATTAGTTTGCTCTGGAGCCCTCCTTCCTGAGCGAAGACAAGAATGTGTGAGCCGGAGGCTGAAAAACTGTGAGCTGGCTCACACTCACTCAGCTTAGAGGGAACACTGGTCAGGGATACTTCCTGGTGCTGCCACTTCCTACAACAGGGGAATCTCTATGTTTGTTTCTGTGTTTGGGTCTGTGTTTGAGACAAGGATGGTTGCCCCCCCACCCCGGACTCTAGACAATTGTGAGAGTGAGCGACTCAGCATGTCTGGACGTGGGGGGGGAGGGTGTGCTACATCACTCTAGGCATGTACAGGTGTTGTCTCCTTGAATAGGGTGTCTTAGCCTGGGAGCCACCCTCTGACCCCCCCTCCTCCCTCGCTTTCTTTGTCCTCTCCCTCTCTCCTCATGGCCTTCCATGGAAACACACGTCTCTCTGCAGGTGTCTCCTGTGGCTACAAAGCCCTCCTGCTCCCACACACCTGATGCTGGGCAAGCCGACCATTTGTGACAGGGGAAGCCCTCTTTAGAGAAGGCTTCTTTTTCTCTTCTTTTGTCTGCAACCTGAACATGGACTGGATACACTTGAATAGATGAACGTTTACCGGTTTTTGGCAATATACTTCTTGGGAGACTCATTTCCTGCACGCAGGATCACACATCTATGACTGGGCGAAACTCTGCGGTATTAACCAAATCTCCCAAGAGCATCACCCCGTTTTACTGCGTTGCCTCATACCTTGTAATCTACTGTCTGCAGTGTTATTATGAAGAGAAGAAGAGAAGAGATTGGATTTATACCCCCCACCCTTCACTACCTGAAGGAGTCTCAGAGCGGCTTACAAACTCCTTTCCCTTCCCCTCCCAACAACAGACACCCCGTGAGGTAGAAGAAAAAGAAGAAGAGATTGGATTTATACCCCGCCCTTCACTACCCGAAGGAGCCTCAGAGCGGCTGACAAACTCCTTTCCCTTCCCCTCCCCACAACAGACACCCCATGAGGTAAAAGAAGAAGAAGAGATTGGATTTATACCCCACCCTTCACTACCCAAGGGAGTCTCAGAGCGGCTGACAAACTCCTTTCCCTTCCCCTCCCCACAACAGACACCCCGTGAGGTAGAAGAAGAAGAAGAGATTGGATTTATACCCCGCCCTTCACTACCCAAAGGAGCCTCAGAGCGGCTTGCAAACTCCTTTCCCTTCCCCTCCCCGCAACAGACACCCTGTGAGGTAGAAGAAGAAGAAGAGATGGGATTTATACCCCGCCCTTCACTACCCAAGGGAGTCTCAGAGCGGCTTGCAAACTCCTTTCCCTTCCCCTCCCCACAACAGACACCCCGTGAGGTAGAAGAAGAAGAAGAAGAAGAAGAAGAAGAAGAAGAAGAGATTGGATTTATACCCCACCCTTCACTACCCAAGGGAGTCTCAGAGCGGCTTACAAACTCCTTTCCCTTCCCCTCCCCACAACGGACACCCTATGAGGTAGATGGGGCTGAGAGAGCTCTGACAGAAACTGCTCTTTTTCAAGAACAGCTCTTATCAGAACTATGGCTTGCCCAAGGTCATCCAGCCAGGTGCGAGTGGAGGAGTGGGGGAACCAAACCCGGTTCGCCCAGATTAGAGTCTGCGCACTTAAGCACTACACCAAACTACCTTTAGCCTTAGATAGTTTTGTTGTTCACTTTTTTCTCTGATTCTGCAAACCGAGTCCTATGGCATTGTTCAACGGTTTTATTTATTCTATGTATATCTCGAAATGTTTATATCTAGCCGCTCTGGTGGACCTCCTGATGGCACCTGGTGCTTTTGGTCACTGTGTGATACAGAGTATTGGACAGGACAGGCCACTGGCCTGATCCAACACTGGCTTCTCTGTGTCCTGCATTGTGTAGGGGGTTAAGAACATAAGAACATAAGACTGAGAGTCCCTATCTATGCCTTGTGGCTAATAGCCAGAGATGGACCTCTGCTCCACATAAGAACATAAGAGAAGCCAATGTTGGATCAGGCCAGTGGCCCATCAAGTCCAAAAACACCAGGTGCCATCAGGAGGTCCAGCAGTGGGCCCAGGACACTAGAAGCCCTCCCACTGTTGCCCCCCCCCCAAGCACCAAGAATACAGAGCATCACTTACCCCAGGGTGAGAGTTCCTATCTATACCTTGTGGCTAATAGCCACTGGTCAGTTGGACTAGATGACCCTGCAGGTCCCTTCCACCTCTATGATTCTATGAGTCTCACCATCAGTAGGACCAGTCTGTTTATATGGGTCCATCAATACAGGCATGACACTTTGCGAGAGAATCAAACCAGCCCAGCATTGGAGCAGTGCAGGTCTGTACCTGCAAGGAGCTCATGTCCTACATGTTGAGCAAGGGGGAGGAAAGATTGGGGGAATTGGGGGGAGAGATTCTGAGAGGAATGTGAGCGATGGGTGAGTTTCTCCTTTATGAAACTCTCACCGGCATGCACAGAATCCCAGACCTGCTTCGCTGCAGTTCCTGACCCTGATTCTTGCGCCTCCCCACGGACCACCCTTTGCACATGGCATGACAGTAGACCTCACTTCAGATGCGGCTGAGGTCTGTCGGGGAGACATCTGGATCTTTATCCTGCATTGACATGCCTCTGCGGAGTCTGAATGGTGCTTTGCAACCTACCTGCAGGTGTGCGCACTGAAAGGGTCTAAGAGGACCGCTTGCGCCTCTCACCAGAGAGAAAATTCCATCTTCCAACCCACGGTGCAAACATTTCATTAAAAGGAAACCGAAGACCTCACCAAGCCTGAATGGCAGTGCGGCCAATTCAGCGGCTTCCCGGCCGTCTTTAGAGGTAACATTTCACATAATTATTTTCAGACTCGGCGAAACAGAAGGGACATTTAAAAGAGATATTTGAGAACGGCCACCCCTTTTAAGCTTCGGCTGCAACCTCCTGCATCTTTACCGTGGAGCGAGTCCTATTGAACTCAGGGAGGGCTTACTTCTGAGAAAACGGTCCCAGGATCACACCGCTCAGGAAGCACGGAAGCTGCTTCTGGCGGAGCGAAAACGGTGCTACCTGCTAAGCTAAGGCAGCTCTGATTCCTTTTTATTTCTCTGTCGGAGAACTGCAGCTTCAGAGGGGACGCCCCTATTTCCCTGCACAAAACAAGTGCTTTATTCTTGCCAGTTCGGAAATGGCCCGTGCATGAAATTTTTAGAAGCGTAACAAAAGAAGCACAGAGTCATAAGGAAAGTTCCCAAGGTGCCTTCTCCCCACTCACCTTGCTTGCAAAAGGGCCGGTTCAACCTGGGGCAAGAGACGGGACCTTCCGGGCTGATCGCCTTTTGCCTTATCTCTCCGACACTCATTTTGCGCTGGGAGTTTTTATAGTCTCTGATGCAGCCTCCCCTCGCCGGTCCTGGCCTCTGCTCCTCTGACATCATTTCTCAAGATTTTCCACCGCTCCTTGTCCTCAGCCTCCCCCTCCCGCCTGCTCTCCCTCCCTCCCCTCCCCTCCCTCCCCACGGCCCCCCCTCCCTTGCCTTCGGCTTTAGGGCACATCAAGGGGGGACTGGATTATCGCAAGCAGCAACTTAGGAGGGATGCTCAGATCCAGGGCATCGTTTGCTGAACACCAGAGTTTAATGTAAAAATACTGGGCAGACGAGTCCGATGAAAAGTGCTGTCTGTATTCCTTGTGATCCCCCTGGGTAGTGCAGGAGGTCCCAGGTTCAACACATGGCATCTCCAGTTGAAAGGACCAGGCAGGAGGTGATGGGGAAGACCTCTCTGGCTGAGACCCTGGAGAGCTGTCAAGAGGGGCTGTGGCTCAGTGGCAGAACCTTTGCTAGGCATGCAGAAGGTTCCAGGTTCAATCCCCGGCATCTCCAGTTAAAAGGACAAGATGGGAGGTGATGGGAAAGATCTTTACCTGAGACCCCGGAGAGCTGTAAAGAGGGGCTGTGGCTGAGTGGTAGAGCCTCTGCTTGGCTTGTAGAAGGTCCCAGGTTCAGTCCCCTGCATCTCCAGTTAAAAGGATCAGGCAGGAGATGATGGGGAAGACCTCTCTGCCTGAGACCCTGGAGAGCGGCTGCCAGTTGGAGTAGACCAGACTGAGCTCGATGGAACTGATGGTCTGATTCAGTATGCAGATGAGTTTAGTGTGAGCCAGCTCACAGTTTTTTAGCCTCCGGCTCACGCATTTTTGTCTTAGCTCAGGAAGGGGATGGCTCCAGAGCAAACTAATGTATGTAGTAGCCAAATTGCTCACTCAGAGAAGTCCATCAGTGGCTATTAGCCATAAGGTATAGATAGGAACTCTCAGTCTGGGGCAAGGGATGCTCTGTAGACATGGTGTTTGGGGGGCAGCAGTGGGAGGGCTTCTAGTGTCCTGGCCCCACTGCTGGACCTCCTGATGGCACCTGGTATTTTTGGCCACTGTGTGACACAGAAGAGTGTTGGACTGGACGGGCCATTGGCCTGATCCAACATTGGCTTCTCTGATGTTCTTATAGGAACTCTCCGTCTGGGGCAAGGGATGCTCTGTATTCTTGGTGCTTGGGGGGGATCAACAGTGGGAGGGCTTCTAGTGTCCTGGCCCCACTGCTGGACCTCCTGATGGTCCCTGGTATTTTTGGCCACTGTGTGACACAGAGAGTGTTGGGCTGGATGGGCCATTGGCCTGATCCAACATTTGGCTTCTCTTATGTTCTTATGAAGGGCAGGGCATCAATCCAGTCTCCTCTTCTTCATCCAGCAAAATAAATATGCTTCCTGTATATGTTAAACATGACTTCCGAACCACTGCGTTACCATTCAAAACAGCAGCAGTACCTTGACCCTGCTCAGCGGGGGGTGGCGCTCGCCATATCCCAGCGCCCCTTCTCACGATCTAACCGGGAAGTCATTTCAAATTCCATAATCAGTAACATCATCGACCATCAATTTTCTCAGCATCGGGATCAAACCTATTCAGCGTTTCATGAAGATGTACACATTTCCCTGCTGTCGATGGCTTGGTCGAAATATCTGCCACCGTTCCGTTAGGAGGGCAGTGCTCAGTCTCGGCTCGGCTCCTGATTCAGAATTCTCCGAGAGGATTGACAGACTGGTCCGCTAGAGAGCTCTCCCTTGTCGGCGAGTTTCTCTACGGCGTTGGAGCGGTGGCAGATTGCAATTGTTCCAGAGGGCAGCTGTTTTTGGTCTGCGAGAGAACAGCGAGATCGGAGTCCAGGAGAACCTGGGAGACCACCCAGGAAATACTTCTTCACCCAAAGAGTGATTAACATATGGAATTCACTGCCACAGGAGGTGGTGGCAGCTACAAGCATGGACAGTTTTAAGAGGGAATTAGATAAACATACGAAGCAGAAGTCCATCAGTGGCTATTAGCCACAGGGTATAGATGGGAACTCTCAGTCTGGGGCAGGTGATGCTCTGTATTCTTGGTGCTTGGGGTGGGGGTCAACAGTGGGAGGGCTTCTGGTGTCCTGGCCCCACTGCTGGACCTCCTGATAGCATGTGGTATTTTGGGCCGCTGTGTGACAGAGTGTTGGACTAGATGGGCCATTGGCCTGATTCAACATTGGCTTCTCTTATGTTCTTATGTTCTTACCGCTGAGATTTTGGGGGGATGGAAGCCTTGGAGACTCAGAGCTCCCTTCATCAGAAACTAGAATCTGATTATAATAATTGTTAATTTTTATCTTCCTAGATGCCTTCCCAGAGGCTCCCTGGCTGGCTACGGAGATGAGGGGAAGGGTGGCCCTGTGTTTACTTACTTGCTTTGGGGGGTTTATGGGGGCCGCCGAATGTCTCTGATTTTCAAGTAAAGCACTTAAAATCACCAGGGGCAGAAAGGCAAGTGGCAGCCAAGGATCTCAGAGAGATGGTACGAAGCATCTCTGGTCCTTTCCGCATTTGCTTGCCACTCTGGATTGGCTCAGTGTTCGAGTCGAGGCGATTTAAGTCCATGACAAAACAGCATGCAAAAATCCCGGGCAACAGTGGGCTGGAAATCGGGCCGACCACAGAAGGGAAGTAACATAATGCCGAACGGGGGGGGGGGAACCTGGAATAAAATGGTTGAATATGATTTTAGTGCAGAACAGGGGAAAATGTAATTAAAAAGAAGGTTGAATTAGATTTTAGTGCAGTATTGGTCAGAGGACACCATGGTGGATTAAAAGGGGAGCGCGGAAAGGGCCAGTGAAAGTCTAGTGAACTTGACTTTCCCCCATTCCTAGCTCTCCACCACCTCTGAACTTCGTTTGATTCCCCATTTCTCCAAATGCAGCTGCTGGTGTGACCTTGGGTCAGTCACAAGTTCTCTCAGAGCTGTTCTCTCAAGGACAGTCCTCAAAAGAACTCTCTCAGCCCCACCAATCTCACAGGGTGTCTGTTGTGGGGAGGGGAAGGGAAAGGAGAATGTCCCGCTTGCCCCATCATTCCTTCCCATTAGACAGAAATAAAACAGTGGGGGTATTTTGCTGGGGGAATGCTCCCAAATGGCACATCTAAGTTTCTATCCAGATTTTGTAGTGCCACGTTACTTGGTTTTGCTTCCGAAGTGGGGCTGATGCATTAGGAGGCCTCCAGTATATTGCTTTTTTGTTTCCAAATTGTGAGCAGGGTCCTGGCGGGGTCTGTGTGGTTTGCCACACTTTCCGGTGCCTTCAGCGCTTCCTTTTCCTGCCCTCACTGAGGCACATGCACCCATGAACCAATAAATCCATCTCCGCTGAGAATGTTCAAACACCCGCCAGTTCAGATCGTGTCCCGCTTACCAGTCACAAGACAGGAACTGATTAATCCGCAGGCAGTTCTGGCTGCTTGTGAGCTGCTTGAACCGGCTCACCAGGTTGCTTCCCGTGCAAGCAGAGATTCCTGCGCAAGCAGAGATGCACACATGTTAGCCCTGTTTCTGCCACCTTGCCATGCTTCGCCACCAAATGTTTAAAGAAAAGAATGAGCAAAAATCATTGTATACCAACAAACCCCACAATTTAAAACAAACATGTTAATGGCTGCTGATCCCTCCAGATTTGCAGAAGTTCACACAGTCTTATTTTGCACAGCCTATGGGAGCTGCACTCTTCTCAGCCTAACCCACCTCACGGGGTTGTTACGAGGATATAAAATGGAGAGCAACCTCAGCCTTTTTGGGTCCCATTGAGGGGAGAAGGCCAGGTGCAAATTTAGCAAATTAAAAATAAAATGAAACAGACATTCTGCAGACAAGGCTCACGTGCTGCCCACTGTGTAGACTCTCAATTTTATCAATTTTTATCACCAGCGGATCTAGCTCCTGTTGACCCTGCTTTTTAAAGTTCCCCACGCGCTCCCACAATGATTCCAGAGTTTTGTGGCACGGATGCAGGCTGGGAAAGCTATGCGTTTACAAAACATTGTGCAGGCAACCGCAGTTCCCTTGAGTCACAAACCTGGGAGTCAATCCCTAGTTGAAATAATCTAGAAAAAAATGCCCTGCGAGCAAGATAATTCTCCGTGCCGCTGCATCTTAGATAGCGGGGAGAAGAAAGAGCATTGTCAAAGTCTGTGCTTGCGTGTATGCGTATGTTTCCCTCAGCCACGGACTCCATTCTCTTCGTTTCTGCTCCTGCTGTTCCTCATTACCTGAAATAAACCCTCGGGCAGCCCGTCCCAGCCAAGGGCGTATTAAGAACCCGCCAGCCAGGCCAAGTGGAGCAAAATAGATGCCTTTGCGATGGAACACATCGTTTACTCTGCAGCCTAATTGTCCATGTGGACAGAGGGGCACGAGAGGCTGTGGCTGAAAGATACGCGGTTGAGGAGAAAAGCCCAAGCTGACCACAGAGTTTTCCCTGAGTCAGGCGGTACCTTTCTTCATGGCCCTGGACTCGCATCGTCTTTCTTGTCCAAACCACATCCTTTCATCTACACAGAGGGAACACCCCCCCCTTTCTTTAGGGAATCGTCAGCTGGAGGACTGGAGCGAGGAGCTAAATGGTACCTCCGTGTTCAGAGGCAGTATACCTGAGAAAGTATGAGCTGCTGCAAGATGAGTGGTAATTCTGGGGAAAGCTTCAGGCCCCACCTAAGGTTAGAACCTAACACTCAATCATGTGAGACAAAGTATTTCCCCCCCCCAAGTATTTTCCATATACATCTCCTTTGCTACATCTGGAGCAGAGGTCCATCAGTGGCTCTTAGCCACAAGGTATAGATAGGAACTCTTGGTCTGGGGCAAGGGATGCTCTGTATTCTTGCTGCTTGGGAGGGTCAATAGTGGGAGGGCTTCTGGTGTCCTGGCCCCACTGCTGGACCTCCTGATGACCCCTGGTATTTTTGGCCACTGTGTGACACAGAGTGTTGGACTGGATGGGCTGTTGGCCTGATCCACCATTGGCTTCTCTCATGTTCTTAAGTCCTTAAGGTATAGATGGGAACTCTCAGTCTGGGGCAAGTGATGCTCTGTATTCTTGCTGCTTGGGCGGGTGGGCAACAGTGAAAGTGGCTTCTAGTGTCCTGGCCCCACTGCTGGACCTCCTGATGGCACCTGGTATTTTTGGCCACTGTGTGACACAGGGTGTTGGACTGGATGGGCCATTGGCCTGATCCAACATTGGCTTCTCTCATGTTCTTAAGTCCTTAAGGTATAGATAGGAACTCTCAGCCTGGGGCAAGGGGTGCTCTGTATTCTTGCTGCTTGGGCGGGGGGGTCAACAGTGGGAGGGGCTTCTAGGGTCCTGGCCCCACTGCTAGACCTCCTGTGGGCACCTGGTATTTTTGGCCACTGTGTGACAGAGTGTTGGATGGGACGGGCGGTTGGCCTGATCCAACACTGGCTTCTCTTACGTTCTTATGTTCTTATGTTCGTATCTGGTTCTGGCCCAGGCTAGGTGGATCTCACCAGGTCTCAGGAGCTAAGAAGGGTCAGCCCGGGTTAGAACTTGGAAGTCCAGGGTTGATACCCAGAGACCGGCAACGGTGAACCACCTCTGGACGTCTCTTGCCTTGAAAACCTCATCGGGTCGCCAGCTTGGTATAGTGGTTAAGAGTGGCCGTCTCTAATCTGGGAGAACCGGGTTCGATTCCCCATTCCTCCACAATGCAGCCCGCTGGGTGACCTCGGGTCAGTCACAAGTTCTCTCAGAGCTCTCTCAGCCCCGCCTACCTCCCAGGGTGTCTGTTGTGGGGAAGGGAAGGGAAAGGAGTTTGTAAGCCGCCCTGAGGCTCCCTTGGGTAGTGAAGGGCAGGGTATACATTCAGTCTCCTCCTCCTCTTCTTTTTCTTCTTCTGATCTCCAGGCAACAAAGATCTGTTCCCCCCAGAGAAAATGGCAGCTTTGGAGGGTGGACTGCTGTGGCATTATACAGCGCTGAGGTCTTTTCCGTCCCCAAGCCCTGCACTCCCTCAGACCCACCCCTAAAAATCTCCAGGAATTTCCCAACCTGGAGTTGGCAACCCCACCAGGGACCCCTTTCTCCAGGAACTTCTACTCTTCCAGGGGCCAAGTGGTTTTATGTTGGCCAGCTGTGGGATTTGGGAAATACCTGGAGATTTGTGGAGTGGACCCTGGAGAGGGCAGGGTTTGGGGAGGGCAGGGTTTGGGGAGGGAGGGGCCCCAGCAGAGTACCACGTCACAGAGTCCGCCCCCCAAAGCTGCCATTCCCCCCCCACCCAGAGGAACTGATCTCTGTTGTCTGGACAGCAGTTGCAATGGCTGGTGACCTCCAGGTGCTCTTTGCTTAAGGACAATTCTGTTGGGGACCTTTTGGCTGCACAATCATAGGAAGGCAATTTCTGGACCAGAAATTTATACCGGAGAAACACCGCTGGGCATGTGATTGCACTGTTGGAGGCCTCATTTATACTTTTAATCTGCGCCGAGTGGTTTAATTTTGAAACCACTTTTTTCTGGTCCCTATTGATTTTATATCTTGCATCGGTATGATTGTAATGTATTTTTATAGCCGGTATGTGCCTCACTGGGTTTGACCTCCGAAGAAGGCCTATGCAGGCCGAAACGCGTCAGGTCAAGTCCACGAGCCCTTGTGTGCTATAATTGGATATTTGTACATGAGGTGTGATTGGGCCCTTATATATAATTTTAAAACCTTTGTTTAATAAATACATGTATCTTTTTTAATATATATTTCATATATTAAGCCGTTATTGCTGGCCCTCTTTTGCATTTGACTAACCTTTTTTAGGCTCTGAATTCTACGTTTTAGGTTCAGTTTTCTCTCCCCCCCCGCCCTTTTGTCCAGGTGCCGCCTGGAGACTGGCAACCCCAGCAGTCCCTCGCTGCTCAGAGGTGCCGTCAAGATATGCTTAGTCTTCATTTCCGCTCGGAGCCCAGAGGCCCCGATGCAGAGAAGTTTCTCAGATAACCCTGTATTTATTTTGGTTCCATGAGGCTTGGACGCAGAAAGGAGTCCGTCAGCAGAGTTCTCCATCGAGCGCTGGGCCGGCCGGCCGGCTTCTGGGTTCCAAATCGCTCCCTCCTTGGACGCTTGGATAGGCGAGCCGACTTCTTGCAGGCGGCGGGACCGTCGGGGCGTGTGTGTGTGGCAGGAGTGTCGAGGCAAACGCACCCGCCGACAAAGGGGAAAAGACGCTGACGGCATCTGAAAATGATTTGCGGCCTCCGAAGCGCCCTGGCCGCAGGAGCACCAATGTGGTGATTTCAGTGCTGGTGTAAAGACCCTTCTGATCGACTCCCTGGAAGTGATAAAGAGCCCCAAATAGACACGGGGGAATTCCTGACTCAGCGGCACCGTCGGCCCCGGCCTGAAACCCCAGGCCTTGCACAAGCTGCCAGGGAGCAAAGCCCTGCTGCATGTGATCATCTGCTCCGCTGTCCTCTTTGCAAGGTTGCGTTGCTGGGTATTGTGCGGTTGCAATCCTTCACCACCGGGCTTTCCTTCCTGTGTCTGGTGTAGTGGTTAAGTGCGCGGACTCTAATCGGGGAGAACCGGGTTGGATCCCCCACTCCTCCGCTTGCAGCTGCTGGATGACCTTGGGCAAGCCATAGTTCTGTCAGAGCTGTTCTTGAAAAAGAGCCGTTTCTGTCAGAGCTCTCTCAGCCCCGCCGACCTCACAGGCGGTGTTCCCTCTAAGCTGAGTTAGTGTGAGCTAGCTCACAGTTCTTTAGCCTCTGGCTCACACATTTTGGTCTTCGCTCAGGAAGGATGGCTCTAGAGCAAACTAATGTATGCAATAGCCAAATCACTCGCTCACAACTTTAATGCCAGTAGTAGCTCACAAAGTAGAATTTTTGCTCACAAGACTCCACGGCTTAGAGAAAGCGTTGCTGACAGGGTGTCTGTTGTGGGGAGGGAAGGGAAAGGAGTTTGTAAGCCACTCTTAGACTCCTTTGGGTAGTGAAGGGCTGGGTATAAATCCAGCTCTCCTCCTCCTCCTCCTCCTCCTCCTCCTTCTTCTTCTTCTTCTTCTTCTTCTTCTTCTTCTTCTTCTTCTTCTTCTTCTTCTTCTTCTTCTTCTTCTTCTTCTTCTTCTTCTTCTTCTTCTTCTTCTTCTTCTTCTTCTTCTTCTTCTTCTTCTTCTTCTTCTTCTTCTTCTTCTTCTTCTTCTTCTTCTTCTTCTTCTTCTTCTTCTTCTCATAACACCAGGACAGTGTTAGATTCGGGTTCAGTAGTGCCTTAGAAACAGACTAACAAGATTTCCGGGGCATAAGATTTTAAGAATCAAAGCTCCCATCGTCAGGGTAGGAGATAGTTCCAGGAGGACAGCCAGTGTTAGGCTTCAGTAGTACATCCAGATTCGAACCCAGGATCAGAGACCAATGAGTTTCCCAAGCATCAGCTTTTGAGATAAAAGGCACTCCCCCCCACCCCCGCATCCTCAATCTTGGCTACTAATTGCCAATAAGGTTTAGGCTAGCTGGGGTCCCCACGTCTCTGTTTTCAATCAGCCGGCTCTATCTTCTGCCTCCACGTCTATTTATAAAACCCACACTCTGCATCTGTTTCCATGAGAATAGCAGGCTAACTGGATTGGAATTGGGGGCAGGGGGAGGTCTTTTTTTTTTTTTTTTTGCGACTCCACGGAGGCCAAAACCTGCATCTGCTTTCATCTGTCTCCACTGCCGGGCCCGTCAGCAGTTTAGAAGCAGAACAATGATTTGTTAAAGGGACGGTTCCCAAACCAGCCCCAAATTGCTTTCTGCGAATTTGAAATCGCTTTGGACAGGAAACCTTGGCGCTGGAGGCCGGCTCGTCCGGGGGCCCCCACTGCTCGGAGATCCGGAGAGACTTGCTCAGAGAGTCCCTTTTTATCTCCTCTCTGGATTTCTGCTGCCACGAAACTCTTAGCGCAGGGCGGAAGATGGGATGGCTGAGGCTCAGCCCAACCACACTGCAGTACTCTCCAAGTGGCACTCTTTAAAGGCTCACAGAACGATGTACCGGGGTGTCATGGGGGGATTTTGAACCCGGGTCCTAGCATGGCACTGTAAACACTACACTGCCCTGCTCCCCGGTGCCACAGTGGCTTACCAGGAAATCCTGGCGCTGCTGATTTACCCCAGAAGCCTCAGATCAGGTCTAATGACAATTGCACTTTTCCAAATTCTGACCAGTGCAGGAGGAGACGTGGGGTTGGGTTAGGGTCGCCAACCTCCAGGCAGGAATAAACAGCTTTAAAAGGTTAAAAGACTAGGTGGATTAATGGAGGAGAAGTCTATCAAGGGCTACCGGCCGTGGTGGCTGAGGGGAACCTCCACATTCAGAGGCACTAAGTCAGAGGTGCCAAACATGCAGCCCGGGGGCTGGATCAGGCCTGCTTCTCCTTCCAGTTCTGCTGCTGCTGTGTCATCGTAGGTTTGCAGCTTACAGATACACACCTGAACGGCACACTGAAGACTGCAACAGCACGGGCATTTCGATGCAATCATTCAGAGCAGGAGGTGTCAGTGATCAGACACAGTTAAATAAAGAAAGCATTGCAAGAGGGCTCATGTCTGAAGCATGATTTTATTTTAACTAACACAACAACAACAACCCTTTGTGTTTGTGCCCTTTATACAGTTTATATCTCCGCTACCTGGCATCACATTTTATGGCACGCGTGGCCCGGCTCAACATAAATGTCAGATCCGGCCCTCGTGAGTCTCCGAATTCCAGGGCCAGGAGGCAACATCGGGGGAGGCCTCGGCCTCTGTGCCCTGTTGCTGGACCTCCGGAGGAACCGGTCGGCACACACACACACAAAACAGACCAACTATTTCTCGTCAGCAAAGACATGATAAGGTAAGCGTGAATCATCTCTGCCCATGAAGAAGAGAGGTTTTGGCACACGCACTGATAAAAACGTAACTGATGCAAGACCTTCTGGCCAGAAAGCCGGTTGGAAAATCACATAAAATCTGACTTCTAAATGCTGTGGATTTTATCCATCGAGCCTCCCCGAGACCCCTTTGGCGGGGGCAGCCCCTGGAGGCTGGCAGCTACTTGAGGATTTAATAGGTAATACTTGTCACAAAGATGACTCCTTAGTTGGCTGAGAGCGGGCCAAAGGAGGATCGGAAAAGTCCTTGCCTCTAACAGGCACAGGTTCCTTCCCAGACAGCATACCAGGAGGAGGAGGAGGAGGAGGAGGAGGAGAAGGAGGAGAAGAAGAAGAAGAAGAAGAAGAAGAAGAAGAAGAAGAAGAAGAAGAAGAAGAAGAAGAAGAAGAAGAAGAAGTAGAAGAAGAAGAAGTAGAAGAAGAAGAAGAGATTAGATTTATTCCACACCCTTCACTACCCGAAGGAGTCTCAGAGCGGCTTACAAACTCCTTTCCCTTCCCCTCCCCACAACAGACACCCTGTGAGGGAGGCGGGGCTGAGAGAGCTCTCCCGAGGACTGCCCTTGAGAGAACAGCTCTGAGAGAACTTATGACTGACCCAAGTTCACTCTTAGTGCAATCACAGGCCACGTGGTTCTCAGATATAAACCTAAAGACAAAACATGTATGAATCAATGTATCCCACAATTTAGAGCCTAAATGCAAAAAATAATAAATCATAAATCATAATTACTTCTGGTCCAGGAAACACCTTCCTAAGATTGTAGAGCCAAATAATCCTCAAGCAAAGAGCAGTGCTGGTCAACTAAAACTGTTGGGGAATCAGACCTGGTTCTCCCAGATTAGAGTCCGTGCTCCTAACCACGACTACAGCAAACTGGCTCTCACCAAAGAGTGTGGGGCTGACTGCTACACACAGTTGAGATCACAGAAGATGTAGTGCAAGAGGAAGGGGATTTCTGCTTTTCGATCAAGAGTGGAAAGGACGCATAGAACAGTAAGCAAGAAATGATGAATAGGGTATCGACGACACTAGCACTGTAATAAGGAATAGAACTAATTTATCATTTCAATTTAAGTAATATATTGGCATTTATTCTGATATGAGTACGAGGAACTCTGTAAAATAAGTTGATATCTATGTATCTGTGTACCTAAGCATTCTAATAAAAGCGCCGATTACAAAAAAAAAGTGCTAACAATAACAATCCAATTAGGTAAAGGTAAAGGCTCCCTTGCTCGAAAGCCAGTCGAATCCGACTCTAGGGTTGCGGTGCTCATCTCCGTTTCAAAGCCGAAGAGCCGGTGCTGTCCGAAGACGTTTCCATGGTCATGTGGCCGGCATGACTAAACACCAAGGTGCACAGAACGCTGTTACCTTCCCACCAAAGTGGTACCTATTTATCTACTTGCAATCTCTTGCTTTCGAACTGCTAGGTTGGCAGGAGCTGGAACTAGAGACGGGAGCTCACTCCGTCATGCAGCACTCTCGGGTCTCAAACTGCTGAACTACCGACCTTTTTAAATTGTGTGTCTCTTCTGCCTACATGTGAATCTTCACTCCTTTGGGTAGTGAAGGGCGGGCTGTAAATCCAGTATCTTCTTCTTCTGCTCCCCCCCCCCCAAAAAAAAAAAGCAGAAACATGGTGCTGACGGAGTGGAGCTTGAATTCATGCCAAGAGACCTAAATGGAAACCAGACTTCTGGGTGCAGGCCTTCAGCCAGAGGCACCCCAAGAAGGTCAGACGCATTTGACCAGTGGATTGCTGCCCCTGAGAAGCACGTAGGAGCCCAGGCTGGTGGCAGCGGAGCCCTCCGGCCGAGGAAGAAACAGCTGTGCTTAATCTAATGACTCCACACAGATTCATCTGAGAGCACATTAATCTTGCCATAAAGACATCGCGGCCCTCCTAAATGTCTTTGTTTTTGAAAGGGAAGGCCCTGGGCAAGATCCATCGTTTTAATAGGTGTGGAAAGAGTGCGATTTGGAAAAAGCAAATAAAAATACGTACCAACTGTAGCTCATTGTTTGCCGCAAAAGCCTCCCAGAAAAATCTCCAGAAAACTTTTTGTGAGGTGCAAAAGCCAATAAATGGGAATCGTGTTGATTACTGAACCCGGTTTTAATTAAAACGCCTGCTTTTGTGAGCTGCGTGAAGCCCAGAGGGGACGGCGCACCCGTGCAGCTGGAATGAAGGACAAAGAACACCAACGCTTGCTTCACACCCATCGGTGAATTTCGATTTTGTTCATAGAATCATAGAGTTGGAAGGGACCTCCAGGGTCATCTAGTCCAACCCCCTGCACAATGCAGGAAATTCACAAATACCTCCCCCCTCCACACCTCCAGTGACCCCGACTCCATGCCTGGAAGAGGGCAAAAAAACCCCAAACCCTTCAGGATCTCCAGCCAAACTGGCCTGGAGAACAATGGCTTCGTGACCTCAAGGTGGCAAACAGCATTTCCCTGGGCGTGCAAGAAATTTGTCACTGCAGATTTGTTCGGGTTTATCACTGCAGAAATGGAACCTATTCTCCCAGCATGGGGGTGCTATTAGGATTCCAGAGGGCAATTCTTGTATGAAGAAGAAGAAGAAGAAGAAGAAGAAGAGGAAGAGGAAGAGGAAGAGGAAGAGGAAGAGGAAGAGGAAGAAGAAGAAGAAGAAGAAGAAGAAGAAGAAGAAGAAGAAGAAGAAGAGGAGGAGGAGGAGGAGGAGGAGGAGGAGGAGGAGGAGGAGGAGGAGGAGATTGGATTTATACCCTGCCCTTCACTACCCAAGGGAGTCTCAGAGAGGCTTACAAACTCCCTTCCCTTCCCCTCCCCACACACCCTGTGAGGGAGGTGGAGCTGAGAGAGCTCTGACAGAAACTGCTCTTTTTCAAGAACAGCTGTGTCAGAACTATGGCTTGCCCAAGGTCATCCCAGCAGCTGCAAGTGGAGGAGGAGGAGGAGGAGGAGGAGGAGGAGGAGGAGGAGAAGAAGAAGAAGAAGAAGAAGAAGAAGAAGAAGAAGAAGAAGAAGAAGAAGAAGAAGAAGAAGAAGAAGAAGAAGAAGAAGAAGAGGAGGAGGAGGAGGAGGAGGAGGAGGAGGAGGAGGAGGAGGAGGAGATTGGATTTATACCCCGCCCTTCACTACCCAAAGTTGTCTCAGAGCGGCTGACAAACTCCTTGCCCATTGCTTGGGAAATCCAGGCACTTAACCACTACACCAAGAAGAAGACGTTGGTTCTTATACTCCACTTTTCTCTACTCTAAGGGGTCTCACAGTGGCTTACAATCACCTTCTCCTTCCTCTCCCCACAACAGGCATCTTTTGTGAGGCAGGTGGGGCTGAGAGCGCCCTGAGAGAACTGGGACTGGCCCAAGGTCACCCAGCTGGCTTCATGTGGAGGAGAAGTGGGGAATAAAACCCCTCCCCCATTTTGCCAGATTACAGTCCACTGCCAGTTTGGTGTCGTGGTGAAGTGGGCGGACTCTAACCTGGGAGAACCGGGTTTGATTCCCCCACTCCTCCACTTGTAGCTGCTGGGTGACCTTGGGCAAGCCGTAGTTCTGTCAGAGCTGTTCTTTCAAGGACACTTCTGGAAAGAGTTCTCTCAGCCCTGCCTGCCTCCCAGGGTGTCTGTTGTGGGGAGGGGAAGGGAAAGGAGACTCCAAGTGAAGGGTGGGGTATAGATCCAATTTCCTCCCTCCCCCTTCCCCCCTCCTCTTCCTCTTCTTCTTCCTCTTCATATGGCCATACAATTATCCAGAAGCCTCCCCCATTCCTAATTCAACTGAAGAATCACCATCTAGGCTACCCCATGCACCAAGCTATGTATTTCTGCCAGCCTCTGCCAGTTTGGTGTGAGAGCCAGTTTTGTGTAGCAGTTAGGAGCACAGACTCTAATCTGTGAAAACTGGGTTTGATTCCCCACTCCTCCACATGCAGCTGCTGGTGTGACCTTGGGTCAGTCACAAGTTCTCTCAGAGCTTTTCTCTCAAGGGCAATCCTTGAAAGAGCTCTCTCAGCCCCGCCTACCTCCCAGGGTGTCTGTTGTGGGGAGGGGAAGGGAAAGGAGATTGTAAGCCCCTCTGAGACTCCTTCAGGTAGTGAAGGGCCGGGTATAAATCCCATCTTCTCCTCCTCCTCCTACTCCTCCTTCCCCTCATTGGTGGCTTGCTTCTCATAGCAACAGAGGCAAAACAGGAGAGTGCCAGAGCCCTTTGCACAAATGGCCTGCACACATATTCAGTCAAGACAGGGAAGAGCTCCCAGCGTGAGCCCTGAGTCAGGGCCAATGTTCCCTCTAAGCTGTGGAGTCTTGTGAGCAACCATTCTCCTTTGTGAGCTACTGGCATTAAAGTTGCGAGTGAGCAATTTGACTACTATATAAATCAGTTTGCTCTGGAGCCATCCCTTCCTGAGCGAAGACAAAAATCTGTGAGCCAGAGGCTAAAAAACTGTGAGCTAGCTCACACTAACTCAGCTTAGAGGGAGCACTGGCCAGGGCAGGGTCATAGCCCACTAGGCTAGGCATCTAATTGGCATGCAGGATGTCCCGGGCTCATTCCTTGGCCTCTCCAGTTCAAAGGATCTGGTAGGAGGTGATGTGAGAGACCTCCGTCCACCTGGAACTCTGGAGAGGCACTGTCAGTCTTTGCAGACAATACCTGATGGACCAAGGGTAGGATCCATGTGTTTAAGGGAGGGGACCATGGCTCGGTGGTATCATAGAATCACAGAATCAGAGTGGGAAGGGGCCATAGAGGCCATCTAGTCCACCTCCCCGCTCAGTGCAGGATCAGCCTAGAGCATCCCTGGACAAGGGTTTGTCCAGCCGCTGCTTCGAGACGGCCAGGGAGGGGGAGCTCACCAGCTCCCCAGGCAGCTGACCCCACCCTTGCACAACTCTGACTGTCAAAAAGTTTCCCCTAATATCCAGCCGGGACCTTCCCGCCCTTAGTTTAAACCCATTCTGGCGAGTCCTCTCCTCTGCTGCCATTGGGAGCAGCTCCCTGCCCTCCTCTAAGTGACACAGCCCTTCAGAGACTTCGAGAGAGCCATCCTGTCCCCCCTCGACCTCCTCTTCTCCAGACTGAACCTTCCCAAGAAGTCCCTCAGCCTTTCCTCACAGGGCCTCTCTTGGTCTCCAGTAGAACACCCGCTTGGCATCCAGAAGGTCCCAGGTCCAATCCCCGGCAGCATCTCCAGGTAAAAGGTAGTAGGTGATGTGGAGACCTCCACCTGAGATCCTGGAGAGCCACTGATAGACGAAGAGGAAGAGGAAGAAGAGGAAGAGGAGGAAGAGGAAGAAGAAGAGATTGGATGTATACCCCGCCCTTCACTCGGAGTCTCAGAGCAGCTTACAAACTCCTTTCCCTTCCCCTCCCCACAACAGACACCCTGTGAGGTAGGAGGGGCTGAGGGAGTTCTGAGAGAAACTGCTCCTGAGAGAACAGCTCTGAGAGAACTTGTGACAGACCCAAAGTCACACCAGCAGCTGCATGTGGAGGAGCAGGGAATCAAACCCGGTTCTCTCAGTTTAGAGTCCACGCTCCACACCACTATACCAAACTGACAGGACTGCCCTTGATGGACCAATGTTCTGATTGAGTACAAGCCAGTTTCGTGTGTTCATGTGTGTCTGACGAAAGTTACACCAGAACTGACCATGACCATCCAGGCATAATGATGCTGGGGCATGACCCCTTCCCTCCAATGCCGTGATGCTCGGCACCAGGGGTTTAGCTGAGTTGGCTGTGAATACGAAGGAGAAGAAGAGGAGATTGGCTTTATACCCTGCCCTTCACTTGGAGTCTCAGACTGCTCCTTCCCCTCCCCACAACAGACACCCTGTGAGGTCGGTGGGGCTGAGAGAGCTCTTTCGAGGACTGCCCTTGAGAGAACAGCTCTGAGAGAACTTGTGACTGACCCCGGGTCACACCAGCAGCTGCATGTGAAGGAGTGGGGAATCAGACCCGGCTCTCCCAGATTAGAGTCCGTGCACTTAACTGCTACGCCAAACAAACTGAATGGCCTGGCAGAAAGTAGGACATGGATTGGCCAGGGCAGCTCCCACCTGTCTCCCCCTGAGTGCGACGGGGATTGCTCAGGAGGCGTCTGCAGAGCCTTTTGGGCGCCAGAGGCCCAAGGACAGGAAACAATGGCCAGAATCACCAGCGCCAACTTGGCATTGGGGCGATGACTCAAGGGAGTGATTCATTTGAGTGACATCTTTGCATTTCTGTCTCTGGTGTGCCACGTTGCCCTGGGGAGAGGAAAACTGGGCCGGGACGTTGCCCCACCAAGTGGTCTCCAGCTTCCTGGAGAAGGGATTAGGAAGGTTCTCCTCCAAGAGGGAAGAATTGGAATCCAAGACCTCCAGGGACCGAGATAATTGCATGGAAAGAGTGACTCTGGCTGCTTTCTGTAAGACCATTTACACCATCTAAGGAAGGCCGAGTGCTGAAGAATAGATGCTTTCAGATTATGGTGCTGGAGAAGACTCTTGAGAGTCCTTTGGACTGCAAGGAGATCAAATTAGTCAATCCTAAAAGAAATCAACCCTGGCTGTTCCCTGGAAGGCCAGATACCGAAGCTGGAGCTGAGATACTTTGGCCACCAAATGAGAAGGGAGCCCTCACTGGAGAAGACCCCGATGCTGGGAGAGATTGAAGGTCAAAGAAGAAGGGGGCGGCAAAGGATGAGAAGGTCAGACAGTGTCACCGATGCAACAGACATGACATTAAGCAAACTCCGGAGCATGATGGAAGACAGGAGGGCCTGGCGTGATGTTGTCCATGGGGTCGCAAAGAGTCAGACTCGACTGTGCGACTGAACAACAACTGTTGTGTACCTAGGGAAACGGCGCACATGGCCGGGCTTGCACGTGGCCATGCGGACAGTGCCACAGTGCCATGTGGACAGTGCCTGGCCCCACTGCTGGACCTCCTGATGGCACCTGGTATATTTTGGCCACTGTGTGACAGAGTGTTGGACTAGATGGGCCATTGGCCTGATTCAACATTGGCTTCTCTTATGTTCTTATGTTCTTAATCATAGAATGTTAGAGTTGGAAGGGACCTTGCAAGTCATCTAGTCCAATCCCCTGCACTCTGCAGGAGCGTAGCCAAAAGATAGCCCTACATAGAATCATAGAATGTTAGAGTCGGAAGGGACCTTGCAGGTCATCTAGTCCAACCCCCTGCACTCTGCAGGAGCATAGCCAAAAGATAGCCCTACAACATACCCGAAAGATGGTCGTCCAGCCTCCACTTGAAAATGTCCAGGGAAGGAGTATCCACCACCTCCCAAGGTAGTCTGTTCCACTGCTCAACCACTCTTACAGTCAGGAAGTTTCTCCTGATATCTAAACGGTATTGACTCCCATGTAACTTCCACCCATTACATCTCGTCTTGCAATCCGGAGCAAGAGAGACTAGATCTGCTCCATCTTCTACATGACAACCCTTCAGATATTTGAAGACTGCCGTCATGTCCATCAAGTTGTTTCCAACTTCTGGTGACCCGAAGAATGAATGTCCTAACATTGACACCCTTGCTTAGGTCTTGCAAGTGAAGGGCTTTTGCGTCTTCCTTAATGGAGTCCGTCCATCTCCGGCTGGGTCTTCCTCTTCTCCTGCTCCTTCCAACTTTTCCTAGTAGGATTCTCTTTTCCAGTGACTCTTGTCTTCTCAGAATGTGGCCAAAACACAATTGCTTCAGTTTAGTCATTTTAGCCTCTGGGGGGAGTCCTGGATTTGATCCGACGTCCACTGATTCATCCTTTTGGCGGTCTGCGGCATCCAACATTGTATTTCAAAGGAATCAACTTTCTTCCTGGCACTTTTCTTCATTGTCCAGTTTTCACACCCAGTCATAGTAACGGAGAGTTTTATGGCATCAATTATCTTGCTCTTGGTCATCACCAGCAACATATCCTTACGCTAGATAATCATTTTGAGCTCCTTCCTTCTGGTTTCTGGCAGAGGTCCATCAGTGGCTATTAGCCACAAGGTATAGATAGGAACTCTCAATCTGGGGCAAGGGATGCTCTGTATTCTTGGTGCTGGGGACGACGACAGTGGGAGGGCTTCTGGTGTCCTGGCCCCACTGCTGGACCTCCTGATGGCTCCTGGTATTTTTGGCCACTGTGTGACAGAGTATTAGACTAGATGGGCCATTGGCCTGATCCAACATTGGCTTCTCTTATGTTCTTATGTCTGGGGCATATGACGTCCAGTATTCTTGGTGCTTGGGGGCAACAGTGGGAGGGCTTCTGGTGTCCTGGCCCCACTGCTGGACCTCCTGATGGCTCCTGGTATTTTTGGCCACTGTGTGACAGAGTATTAGACTAGATGGGCCATTGGCCTGATCCAACATTGGCTTCTCTTATGTTCTTATGTCTGGGGCATATGACGTCCAGTATTCTTGGTGCTTGGGGGGCAACAGTGGGAGGGCTTCTGGTGTCCTGGCCCCACTGCTGGACCTCCTGATGGCTCCTGGTATTTTTGGCCGCTGTGTGACAGAGTGTTGGACTGGATGGGCCATTGGCCTGATCCAACATTGGCTTCTCTTATGTTCTTATGTTCTTGGTTGCGGTCTCCCTTTTGAAGATAGTGGAGCTTGGGCGGAGCCTGGAGATCAAAGGAAGCTGAAAATGCCTCCAGTTGAGTCCGAGGTTTGCTCTTTCTTGCTTAATATTGTCTGTTCTGGCTGGTATCATCATGGCAGGAAGAGAGAGAGAGAGAGAGAGAGAGAGAGAGAGAGAGAGAGAGAGAGAGAGAGAGAGAGAGAGAGAGGCCTTTCCCCAGCAATTGCTACTTCTCAGGTTGCCAATCTCCAGGTAGGAGGAGGAGGAGATTGGATTTATACCCTGCCCTTCATTCGGAGTCTCAGAGTGGCTTACAAACTCCCTTCCCTTCTCCTCCCCACAACAGACACCCTGTGAGGTAGGTGGGGCTGAGAGAGAATGGATCCTGAGAGAACAGCTCTTGGAGGACTTTGAGTGACCCAAGGTCATCCAACAGCTGCAAGTGGAAGAGTGGGGAATCAAAGCTGGTTCTCCCAGATTAGAGTCCGCACACTTAACCACTACACCAAACTGCACCAAGAAGAGATTGGATTTATACCCCGCCCTTCACTACTCAAAGGAGTCTCAGAGCAGCTTACAAACACCTTTCCCTTCCCCTCCTCACAACAGACACCCTGTGAGGTAGGTGGGGCTGAGAGAGCTCTGTCAGAAACTTCTTTTTTTTAAGAACACCTCTGACAGAACTACAGCTTGCCCAAGGTCACCCAGCAGGTGCAAGTGGAGGAGCGGGGGAATGAAACCCAGTTCTCCCAGGTTAGAGTCTGCACACTTAACCACTACACCAAGCTGGCTCGCAATGCTTTCTGAACATCCAACTCTTTTTAAAAAAAAATATTTTTATTACCAATTCTTTCAACAGACCAAACAAGACCAAGCAAAAAAGAAAAAAGAAAAAAGACAGAGCAATAGTTCCATATAGGGGACAGCAAGATCTCTCCAGCATCATGAAAACAAATACGAGATAAATTAGAAACATAGTGAGGTAGTCATAAAGCAGATATGTACAGTCAGTATTTCAAACCAGCTTCCAATTTTTTTTAACTGCAAAGAGCAGGCATTCCCGGAAAGACATAACTACTCAGTGCTCATATACATCAGGCAAGTCAAAAGTAAATAAGATTATGATAAAATCTCTTTTGGGGGAGGAGATCATTTTTAGTTAAGAAATCATTGGGAACCAGAGGGCAATAGACTTCTCTCGACTGCGTTCTGTCTGTATATTAGAACCAAATGCATAAAGTCACCCAAAAGGAAACAATCCCAAAACCACGGCCACAACAACAAATAATTCCATAGTTGTGATCTCCAGGCTTGTATGGAGGGTAATGTACTCCTTTTCCAATGTGCAGCTAATGCTAATCTTGCTGTTGCCAATAATAATGCAATTCTTTCTGCATTCATTTCATGAGAGAGGGCACCTGGCCACCAACCAGGTTTATAAGATTATGAATGGGATTGAGCAGGTTGAGAAAGAAGTACTTTTCTCCCTTTCTCACAATACAAGAACTCGTGGGCACTCCATGAAATTGCTGAGCAGTCGGGTTAGAACAGATAAAAGGAAGTACTTCTTCACCCAAAGAATGATTAACACATGGAATTCACTGCCACAGGAGGTGGTGGCAGCTGCAAGCATGGACAGCTTCAAGAGGGAATTAGATAAGCATATGGAGCAGAAGTCCACCAGTGGCTATTAGCCACAGGGTATAGATGGGAACTCTCAGTCTGGGGCAGGTGATGCACTCTATTCTTGGTGCTGGAGGGGGCAGCAGTGGGAGGGCTTCTGGTGTCCTGGCCCCACTGCTGAACCTCCTGATGGCACCTGGTATATTTTGGCCGCTGTGTGACAGAGTGTTGGACTAGATGGGCCATTGGCCTGATTCAACATTGGCTTCTCTTATGTTCTTATGTTATGTTATGTTAACCCAGAAGCACTGTTGAAGCACTGTTTCCAGGAAGAAGGGGAGAGATTCCCCGGTGGTTGCCTTAATTGCATTTACAATGAGTTTCCAGAAAGCATTGATCCTAGACACAACCACCAAGAGTGTAGGAAGTCACCATCCGGGCCACAATCTTTCCAGCCACTGGAGTTTTTAGCAACTTTCATATTCAATAATTGTTTTGGGGTGTAGTACCAGAGTGTAGCCATTTTTAATGCTTGAAAACTGACGTTGAACAAGGGGCATCCCAGATTTTACCCCAGTCATCCTGTTGTATTCTTTTTTTTATTTTATAACAGACAAACAAACAAACAAAACAAGTATAATTACATACAATTCCGGTGTTTCGCATCTTTGTTATATCTCCTATGTTACCGCATAGATTAGCTGCTTGAAATATTATCCATTTTTATCACCATGTTTTTGCATAAGCATTTTGCATTATAGTTAAAAATACATTCTGTAATTTCTTCTTATATAATTATTACGTTGATATTTTTCATTTATTGTAATCTTTCGACAACTTATAAAATCTTGCCCGTGTATTTTCAAAAGTTGCTTCATCATGTCCTCTGAGAATTAAAGTTAACTTATCCATCTCCGCAGTCTCAAGTATTTTATTTATTTATTTATTGAGAGTCAGTTTGGTGTAGTGGTGAAGTGCGCGGACTCTAATTTGGGAGAACCGGGTTTGATTCCCCACTCCTCCACTTGCACCTGCTGGATGACCTTGGGCAAAACCATAGTTCTGACAAGACCTGTTCTGTCAAGAGCTCTCTCAGTCCCACCTATCTCACAGGGTGTCCGTTGTGGGGAGGGGAAGGGAAAGGAGTTTGTAAGCTGCTCTGAGACACCTTTTGGTAGTGAAGGGCGGGGTATAAATCCAATCTCTTCTCTTCTCTTCTTCTTCATTTATTGTTTCTTCTTTTGAGGGCACTTCTTTCTTCCTCCAACATTTAGCATATAATATTCTTGCAGTAGTTACTACATGTATGATAAGATAAAAATCCTGGGGTTTTTTTACAATTTTCTGGCATTATATTCAGAAGGAACAGTTCAGGTGCAAAAGGCATGGTACATTTCAACATTTTTTGTAATATTTCATGAATCCATGCCCCCCATTTTTTTTAACTCTATCGCAAGTCCACCACATATGGAAAAACGAACCAACATTCTTTTGACAATTCCAACAATCACTTGGTAAATCAGGGTAAAACATTGCTAATCTGTCTGGGGTCATGTGCCACCAACTTGCCATGACTTCAAATTCTGAACACTTAAAGCTTAAAGGAGTCAGATCCCTGGTCCCTGGGAAAGAACCTCCTCTGCTGAGGTTTCAGAGGGTGGTAACCCTGTCGGTCTACGCTAGAAAAGCAGGATTCAAGTCTGTGTGATCTGATGAAGAGAACTTTGCTCCTCGAATGCTTATGCCCCCCAAATCTCATTGCTCTCTGAGGCAGAATAAATGTAGAGCCCAGTCAGGCACCTTTAAGTGGTTAAGATGTTGAACTGCAGGCTGTGGAAGGTCAGTAGTTCAACAGTTCGAGACAGAGTGAGCTCCCGTCTCGAGTTCCAGCTCCTGCCAAGCTAGCAGTTCGAAAGCAAGAAATTGCAAGTAGATAAATAGGTACCACTTCGGTGGGAAGGGAACAGCGTTCCGTGCGCCTTGGTGTTTAGTCATGCCAGCCACATGACCACTGAAACGTCTTCGGACAGCGCTGGCTCTTTGGCTTTGAGATGGAGATGAGCACCGCAACCCTAGAGTCGGATTCGACTGGCTTTCGAGCAAGGGAGACCTTTACCTTTACCTTTATCCTGCCCTCCCGGCTGAAGCTGGCTCAGGGCAGCTTACATAAAAACAGATAAATTACATTAAAACATGTTACGATGAATTCTAAAACCATAATAAAGTGCCAGTAGTTATCGTTGTTTGTATGACAGTAGCTGTCGTGATTCAGAGTTCTCCTTTCGCCGTCATAAGAACATAACATAAGAACATAAGAGAAGCCAATGTTGGATCAGGCCAATGGCCCGTCTAGTCCAACCCTCTGTGTCACACAGCGGCCAAAATATACCAGGGGCCATCAGGAGGTCCAGCAGTGGGGCCAGGACACTAGAAGCCCTCCCACTGCTGCCCCCTCCAGCACTAAGAATAGAGTGCATCACCTGCCCCAGACTGAGAGTTCCCATCTATACCCTGTGGCTAGTAGCCCCTGATGGACTTCTGCTCCATATGTTTATCAGCCATCAGCTCGCCGTGTTCATTTTGATCGTCCTCGCAGTGCTTGCCGTTCTTTAGGCTGTTGGTAGCAACCAAGGGATGAGCTTTCATGTGCATGCACACTTTTCCAAATACAAATAAAAGTGCCTGCACAAGGAAGCTCATACCTCGAATAAAACTTGCTTGGTCTTAAAGGTGCCTGACGGGACTCGAACTCTGTTCTACTGCTTCGGACCGACACGGCCGACCACCTGGTGCTCTCCAAGGTGTTAGCGGGCTCAAATCCAGCCGTTCGATATTGCAGACCCACGCGACTGCAGACCCTGAAACCATCTTGCCGGAAAAGTGGATCCCAAATGTCAAGGCGAAGGAAGTTCAAACGAGCCCCTACCTGTTCTAATTCGTCCGAGCCACTGCCTAACATACACACACATCCATACGGCTCTGACTTTGTTTGGAAGCCGTGACCTCTATTAAGTTTAATTGCTTCCCCTGTGGTTTTCAAATTAAGGGTGGGTGCGAATCTAATACACACACAACTCACCGCTCTTTCATTGGCGACTGCCTCATTCTGTTCGGGCACCCTTTTCCGCACGGAGCCCCGCAGAAGGTGCCCTTGTGTTCCCGGCACTGCCCTCCCCTGTGAAATGGCAGGAGAAACTCATTATGTTTAATAGGCACCCTCTTTTGTTTAATCCCGGGTAAATTTAGCCCTCTGAGCACCGCACAGGGGCCAAGAGGGAAAGGTTAGACCGATTAAGTGCCTCGGGCTGGGGGGGGAGCCGAGACAACAGCCAGGCGTGGGAGGCGGGTGGGCCGGTGCCCCAGAGAAATGTCAACACCCAGCGTGGAGGGGAATTGTTTGGGGTGGGGCCGGGAGATATAATTAGGAAAGGGCCCTCTCGATTTCGGCTGAGCAGAAGGAAAAAGGGCCTCACGAGAGGAAACTGGCAGCCCATCAGAGAGGCTCCCCGGGCGAGAGCCAGCGGTGGAAGGGCCCTCCGACCGTGAGTCACTTTGAGCTGCTGGTCTTGGGACAGCCCTGCCCAGGGGAAACCGGCAGCCCACCAGGTCATTAAAGTGCCCCGGGACAGCTAAGGAGCTGGGGGTTGCCAGACTCCAGACGGGGAGCTCCCAGAATTGCAGGAAGACTAGGCACAGGGAGGGGGAAACAGACTCGACCCAATATCTGGAATCAGGAACCACAAGGCTAAGAGAGAAGCCTGAATAAAGGGCCAGTTGTTAAAAACCTAGTGTTAACTGGTTCTATGCAAAAATGCCTGCATTTATTAGAAAGACACTTACAAACATATAAGGGCCCAATGAAAGCCTCCTTGCAAAGTGCAAGTGACCTGAACCCAAGGGCCAACACAAGTGACCCGAGGCGTTTCTGGCCCTTAGGGGTCTTCTTCAGAGGTCAAACAATTTGAGATGCAGATAGACACAAGATACAGTGTTCCATGGAAGAAGAAGAAGAAGAAGAAGAAGAAGAAGAAGAAGAAGAAGAAGAAGAAGAAGAAGAAGAAGAAGAAGGAGGAGGAGGAGGAGGAGGAGGAGGAGGAGGAGGAGATTGGATTGATACCCAGCCCTTCACTACCCAAAGGTGTCTCAGAGCATCTCACAAACTCCCTTCACTTCCCCTCCCCACAACAGACACCCTGTGAGGTTGGTGGGGCTGAGAGAGCTCTGACAAAAATGGCTCTTTTTCAAGGACAGGTCTTGTCAGAACTATGGCTTGCCCAAGGTCATCCAGCAGCTGCAAGTGGAGGAGTGGGGAATCAAACCCGGTTCTCCCAGACTAGAGTCCGCGCACTTAACCACTACACCAAACTGGTGTAGAAGAAGAAGAAGAAGAGATTGGATTTATACCTTCACTACTCAAAGGAGTTGATCAGAGCAGCTTACAAACTCCTTTCCCTCCCCCGCCCCACAACAGACACCCTGTGAGGCAGGTGGGGCTGAGAGAGCTCTGACAGAAACCACTCTTTTTCAAGGACAGCTGTGCCAGAACTAAGGCTTGCTCAAGGTCATGCAGCAGCTGCAAGTGGAGGCGTGGGGAATTAAGCCTGGTTCTCCCAGATTAGTCCGTGCACTTAACCACTACACCAAACTGGCTTTCATGTTACAATGAAATACCCAATAAGTTAATACTGGACCAAAAAGAAAAAGAAAGCTGTATAAAAAAGAAAATTGAATATAGAAGAAGAAGAGATTGGATTTACACCCCGCCCTTCACTACCCGAGGGAGTCTGAGAGCGGATTACAATCTCCCTTCCCTTCCCCTCCCCACATCAGACAGACACCCTGTGAGGTAGGTGGGGCTGAGAGAGCTCTGACAGAAACTGCTCTTTTTCAAGGACAGCTCTTGTCAGAACTATGACTTGCCCAAGGTCATCCAGCCAAGTGCAAGTGGAGGAGTGGGGAATCAAACCCAGTTCTCCCAGATCACAATCCACGCACTTAACCACTACACCAAACTGGCTCTAGTGTAGTAATATAAATCTAGTAATATAAATGATCAAATAATTCTTTTTGTACCTGTAATGCGGTAAAAGTGGCCGTATTTAACCTAAGCAGCAAGTTCAACAGACACGAGACGGGGGATGTTAGTGAGGCCTCCTCAGACGAGGCTAGTGTTCCTGGTGCCAAATGCCCAGCTGCCGAATCAGAACATCTTTTTAAAAAGAAAATGTATTTTAAAAGCTAGCACAGTAAATGAAAGGCGATATAATAAATGAAACTGAAAAAAATCGATCATGTAAAAATTACCTTCCAATTCTGCTCCAGAATATACCTATGTAACTATTTTAGTCACAGTTGGAGTGTCCTGAACGAACAGCCCCCAGGATTACCGCGGATCCCCAGGCGACAGCGGCCAGTTCTCCAGGAGAAAACGGCTGCCGTGGAGGGCAGATGCCATGACATTATACCCTGCCGAGGTCCCTCCCCTCCTCAAGCTCAGCTTTCTACAGGCCCCATCCCCAAATCTCCAGGAATTTCCCAACCCACAGATGGCAACCCTTCTCACTGCTCTGCACGGGACCCAGCTTCCCTCTAAGGTGACAAAGTCCTGCATTTTCTCAATTTGGCTAGAACTTCATGAACGTTTTCACAGCCTGACCCCCTAATGACATTTTCAGGTCACACTTTCCCCCCTGTCTTCTGAGAGCCATTTTGGTGTAGTGGTGAAGAGCAGCAGCCTCTAATCTGGGAGAACTGGGTTTGATTCCCCACTCCTCCACGTGCAGCTGCTGGTGTGACCTTGGGTCAGTCACAAGTTCTCTCAGAGCAATCCTTGAAAGAGCTCTCTCAGCTCTGCCTGCCTCATGGGGTGCCTGTTGTGGGGAGGGGAAGGGGAAGGAGACGGTAAGCCACTCTGAGACTCCTTCGGGTGGTGAAGGGCGGGGTATAGACCCAATGTCCTCCTCCTCCTCCTCCTTCCTTAAGCATTCCCAGAACTGAGTCAGTGGTTTCTTTCTCCAGGAATTACAGCTGATCTCCAGCCGATACAGATCAGTTGCCCTGGAGAAAATGGCTGCTTTGGACGACGGATGCTGTGGTGTGGTATCCCCGACTGAAGCCCCTCCCCAAACTCCGCCCTCTCCAGGCTGCACTCCCAAAACCTCTGGGTATTTCCCAACCTGGAGTTGGCAACTGCACCAGCAGCAGCTTCCTCAAAGGCAGGGAGGACCCTGTTCTGCCAAGAAGTGTAAAGAGTAAAACAGGGGACGTGGTAGAGGTTTCTAAAATGATGCACGGGGTGGAGAGAGTTGACCCAGAGAACTTTCTCTCCCTCTCCCACAAGACTGGAACTCGCGGGCATCCCATTAAGCTGATGGGCAGTAGGTTCAGGGTGGACAAAAGGAAATACCACTTTACACAGGGAGTACTAGAATATGGAGTTCACTGCCAGATTTGGAGGCATGTTTAGTCCAACTTACATAGTAGCAACCTTTGCAGGTGCTTTTTAGAACTTAGGAGACCTGGCCCATATTGAAACTGAATAATGTTTACCTGTTAAGAAATTGCAATGAGACTTCCTATTATGGCTTCTAGTTCCTGAGGAAGGACCTGAAGTCCGAAACACTGATCAATACCTAGGAAAAGTGTTGGACATCTATTCCAGACTTCATTGCTTCCTTCTGAGAGATTTCTTTCTTTTTTTTTTTAAAAAAAATACAATTTATTATTGGATATATCACATGTTCATACAATTTAAACAAACCAATACATATCTATTTTTCTTTCTCTCTCTCCCCCCCAAACAAGGCTTCCCGCACTGCTCCAACCCCCTTGATATTTCTCTTATACAATTACATTTACTGTTGTTGTTCTTCAGTCGCACAGTCGAGTCCGACTCTTCGCGACCCCATGGACCAGTTTACGCCAGGCCCTCCTGTCTTCCGCTGTCTGCTGAAGTTTGCTCAATTTCATGTTCGTTGCATCGATGACACTGTCTAACCATCTCATCCTTTGCCGTCCCCTTCTTCTTTGACCTTCAATCTTTCCCAGCATCAGGGTCTTCTCCAGTGAATGCTCCCTTCTCATTTGGTGCCCAAAGTATTTGAGCTTCAGCTTCAGGATCTGGCCTTCCAGGGAGCAATCAGGGTTGATTTCTTTTAGGATTGACTGATTTGATCTCCTTGCAGTCCAAGGGACTCTCAAGAGTCTTCTCCAGCACCATAGTTCAAAAGAATCTATTCTTCGGTGCTCGGCCTTCCTTATAGTCCAACTCTCACAGCCATACATTACTACGGGGAATACCATTGCTTTGACCATGCGGACTTTTGTTGGCAAGGTGATGTCTCTGCTTTTTATCATGCTGTTTAGGTTTGCCATCGCTTTCCTCCCAAGGAGCAGGCGTCTTTTAATTTCATGGCTGCAGTCACCATCTGCAGTGATCTGGGATCCTAGGAACGTGAAGTCTGTCACTACTTCTACGACTTCCCCTTCTATTTGCCAAGGAGTGATGGGGCCAGATGCCATGATCTTAGTTTTTTTGATGTTGAGCTTCAAGCCCACTTTTGCGCTCTCCTCTTTCACCCTGAGCAAGAGGCTCTTTAGGTCCTCTTCACTTTCTGCCATCAGAGTGGTATCGTCTGCATATCTGAGGTTATTGATCTTTTTCCCAGCAATCCTAACTCCAGCTTGTGATTCATCCAGGCCAGCATTTCGCATGATGTACTCTGCATATAAGTTAAATAAGCAAGGTGACAATATACATCCTTGCCGTACTCCTTTCCCTATGCTAAACCAATCAGTTGTTCCATATCCGGTTCTAACTGTTGCTTCTTGACCCTTATACAGGTTTCTCAGAAGACATGTGAGGTGGTCCGGTACTCCCATCTCTTTAAGAACCTGCCATAATTTATTGTGATCCACACAATCAAAGGCTTTAGCATAGTCAATGAAGCAGAAGTAGATGTTTTTCTGGTACTCTCTTGCTTTCTCCATAATCCAGCGAATATTGGCAATTTGATCTCTAGTTCCTCTACCTCTTCGAAACCCAGCTTGTACTTCTGGCAGTTCTCTATCCATGTACTGTTGGAGCCTAGCTTGTAGGATTTTGAGCATGACCTTGCTAGCGTGTGAAATGAGTGCAATTGTGCAATAGTTTGAACACTCCTTGACATTGCCCTTCTTTGGGATTGGAATGTACACTGACCTTTTCCAATCCTGTGGCCACTGTTGTGTTTTCCAAATTTGTTGGCAAATTGAGTGCAGCACTTTAACAGCATCTTCTTTTAAGACTTTGAATAACTCAGCTGGGATACCATCACCTCCACTAGCTTTGTTGTTAGTAATGCTTTCTAAGGCCCATTTAACTTCGCTTTCCAGGATGTCTGGCTCAAGGTCAGTGATTATACCATCATGGTTGTCAAGGACATCGAGGTCCTTCTTGTACAGTTCTTCTGTGTATTCTTGCCATCTTTTCCTAATCTCTTCTGCTTCTGTTAGGTCCCTACCATTTTTGTCCTTTATCATGGCCAGCTTTTCATGGAACGTTCCCTTGATTTCTCCAATTTTCTTGAAGAGCTCTCTAGTCCTTCCCAATCTATTGTTTTCCTCTATTACTTTGCATTGTTCATTCAGGAAAGCCTCCTTATCTCTCCTTGCTGTTCTCTGGAAATCTGCATTCAGTTGTTCAAATTTTTCCTTTTCACCGTTGCCTTTAGCTTTCCTTCTTTCCTCTGCTATGTGTAAAGCCTCATCAGACAGCCACTTTGCTTTTTTGCATTTCTTTTTCTTTGGGATGGCGGTGACTGCTGCCTCCTTTACAATGTCACGGACCTCTGTCCATAGTTCTTCAGGCACTCTGTCTATCAAATCTAGTCCCTTAAACCTATTCTTCACCTCTACTGTATATTCATCGGGGATGCGATCTAGGTCAAATCTGAATGGCCTTGTGGTTTTCCCAACTTTCTTCAATTTAAGTCTGAATTTTGCAATGAGTAGCTCATGATCTGAGCCACAGTCAGCTCCAGGTCTTGTTTTTACTGACTGGATAGAGCTTCTCCATCTTTGACTGCAAATTATATAATCAATCTGATTTCGGTGTTGCCCATCTGGTGATGTCCATGTGTAGAGACGCCTCTTAGGTTGTTGGAAAAGGGTGTTCGCTATGACCAGCGTGTTCTCTTGACCAAATTCTGTTAGCCTTTGCCCTGCTTCATTTTGTTCTCCAAGGCCAAACTTGTCTGTTATTCCAGTTACCTTTTGATTTCCTACTTTAGCATTCCAGTCCCCTATGATGAGGAGGACATCATTTTTTGGTGTTAGTTCTATGAGCTGTTGTAGGTCTTCATAGAACTGGTCCACTTCAGCCTCTTCTGCAGCAGTGGTTGGGGCATAGACTTGGATTACTGTGATATTGAATGGTTTGCCTTGGATTCGGACCGAGATCATTCTATCATTTTTGAGATTGTATCCCAATACTGCCTTTCTCACTCTCTTATTGACTATAAAGGCCACACCATTTTTTCTACGGGATTCCTGGCCACAGTAGTAGATATAATGGTCTTCTGAGTTAAATTCGCCCATTCCTGTCCACTTTAATTCACTGATTCCCAAGATGTCAATGTTCATTCTTGCCATCTCATTTTTGACCACGTCAAGCTTACCTTGATTCATAGATCTTACATTCCAGGTTCCTATGCAGTATTGTTCTTTGCAGCATCGGACTTTCCTTTCACCGTCAGACACATCCACAACTGAGCGTCCTTTCGGCTTTGGCCCAGCCGCTTCACTCTTTCTGGGGTTACTCGTACTTGCCCTCTGCTCTTCCCCAGTAGCATATTGGACACCTTCCGACCTGAGGGGCTCATCTTCCGGCGTCATATCTTTTAGCCTTTTGTTACTGTCCATGGGGTTTTCTTGGCAAAGATACTGGAGTAGGTTGCCATTTCCTTCTCCAGGGGATCACGCTTGGTCTGAGTTCTCTGCTGTGGCCTGTCCGTCCTGGGTGGCCCTCCACGGCATAGCCCACAGCCTCATCGAACCACGCAAGCCCCCTCGCCACGACAAGGCAGTGATCCATGAGGGAGATTACATTTACTACTAAACATATTTCTTTTACTAATGGTAACAATTCAAAGATCTAAGTCTCTTTCCACTTCTCCTCAATAGCTGTCAAAACAAATCAAACCACGTTTTACATCCCAATTCTTCAACAAGTATTCTTGAAAGTCTTTCCAGTCTCCGAAAAAGGTTTCGTCTTCTTCATTGTTTAATTTTCTTGTTAATTTGTCCATTTCTGCCATAAACAACGTCTTTTTAATCCATTCCCATGTTTCAGGTACTTTATCTTGTTTCCAACATTGAGCAAAAGTCAGTCTAGCTGCTGTAATCAAGTACCATAGTAGTGTTCTCTTGGCTACATTTATTTCTTCCATTTTAAGACCTAACGATAACATCTGTGGGTCTTTCTTAAAAGTACATTTCAAAAATTTTTGTATCTCATTGTGGATCTCAGTCCAATACTTTACTGCTTTATCACATGTCCACCACATATGGTAAAAAGACCCTTCATGTTTCTTACATTTCCAACATTTGTTAGACATACTTTCATTTATAATAGCAATTTTTTAGGCGTCATATACCATCTGTACATCATTTTATAACAATTCTCTTTAACATTTACACAAGTTGAAATTTTCATTGACTTTTTCCACAAATATTCCCAAGATGTCATTAATATCTCATTATTAATATTTACCGCCCATTTTATCATGAGAGATTTCTATTCTGTTCTTTCCCTTTGGGATATAGTGGGCTTTTATATTTTCCTATGATGGATTACATGTGTTGAATCACTTATTGTGTTGAAGTCTCTTTTTGTAGGCTTTTGTGCGGGTTTTTGCAGTGCACAGTTGTTATTTTTTGTTTTTTCTTGATCATTGTTTACTGTGAACTGTATTATTGTAGTTGTTAGGGGCTGTAGCGACAGCAACAAGAATAAACAGCTTGAAAAGGGGATTAGACAGATTTGTGGAGGAGAGGTCTACTGGTGGCTACTAGCCATACTGCCTAAAGGGAGACAGGAGGCTAAATGAGGGCAGATAAGAGGTAGATTGTGGGTTGGTGTGAAGGGGAGAATGAAGCAGGGAAAGGTAAGGGGTGCGTGGGGATATAAGCTGCTTTGACTCCCCACTGGTGAGTAAAGTAAAATTAAAAAATAAAAATAAATCTATCATATTAAAGACTTTCACTTCAATAAAACTAAGGGTTACATCAAAAAGCATCTATGCTAATACGTTCATCATATCTCAAAGACAGCAAGAATTGCAGCTCCTGTCTCTCCCATCTCCTGCCAACCTAGCAGTTTGAAAGCAAGAAATTGCAAGTCAATAAATAGGTACTGCTTTGGTGGGTCTAGTCACGCCAGCCACATGACCACGGAAATGTCTTCGGACAGTGCTGGCTCTTCAGCTTGGAAGCAGAGATGAGCACCGCACCCCCTAGAGTCGGATTTGAGCAAGGGAAACCTTTACCTTTACGATGGAATAGTACAACTCTTCCTTAAATTTTGGAAGGACTGTGGCCCAGTGGTAGAGCACCTGCTTGGTGTGCAGAAGGTCCCAGGTTCAATCCCCAGCATCTCCAGTTGAAAAGGACCAGGCAGGAGGTGATGGGGCAACAGTCTGCACAACAGGAATCCGATATCCATCCTGTTTCAACGGCTTTCTTCATCAGACCTCTGCCTGAGACCCTGGAGAGTCACTGCCAGTCTGAGTAGATAAGTCTGACTTTGATGGACCGATGGTCTGATTCTGTATCAGGCGGCTTGATGTGTTCATGGTAAGGTGCCCCAAATGGTGGCTCAGCATAGTGGTGAACAGCCAGGGAAGTCTACAGATCAAAGCAGCAGCAGCAGCAAGCGGTGTGGGACCAGGTGGGACGGCATCCACACAACCTGTTCCTGAGCTCCGGCCCCCCATTCCGCCGTGCCACGCCTACGCGTCGGAGCCTCTGCTCCAGCATCAACCCGAACAGAGGGCAGGAACCAGGAAATCAGAACGTAGATTGAGACTGGGAAGGGCACACATCAGGCCTGTAGCTACAGGGGGACATTTGGGGGCTTTGCCCCCTTAATTAAAACCCCTGCCCCCCCAATAGCCATGCCAGGAACCTTGTTTTTTGGGTTTTTTGGGGTATTTTTAATATGTGCAAGTGTGTGTGTGTGCGTGTGCAGAAACCTTATTTTTAAAAAGAGAAAGAAAGGGGGATTATTGGAGATGTATTGAAGGTGCCCCCTTTTAAGAACATAAGAACATAAGAGAAGCCAATGTTGAATCAGGCCAACGGCCCATCTAGTCCAACATTCTGTCACACAGCGGCCAAAATATACCAGGTGCCCTCAGGAGGTCCAGCAGTGGGGCCAGGACACTAGAAGCCCTCCCACTGCTGCCCCCCCAGCACCAAGAATAGAGTGCATCACTTGCCCCGGATTGAGAGTTCCCATCTATACCCTGTGGCTAATAGCCACCGATGGACTTCTGCTCCATATGTTTATCCAATTCCCTCTTGAAACTGCCCATGCTTGCAGCTGCCACCACCTCCTGTGGCAGTGAATTCCACATGTTAATCACTCTTTGGGTGAAGAAGCACTTCCTTTTATCCATTCTAACTCGACCGCTCAGCAATTTCATTGAGTGCCCACTTGAGTTCTTGTATTGTGAGAAAGGGAGAAAAGGACTTCTTTCTCAACCTGCTCAATCCCATTGATGATCTTATAAACCTCGATCATGTCACCCCTCAGCCGTCATTTCTCCAAGCTAAAGAGCCCCAAGCATTTTAACCTTTCTTCATAGGGAAGATATTCCAACCCTTTTATCATTCTAGTTGCCCTTCTCTGCACTTTTTCCAATGCTATAATATCCTTTTCGAGATGTGGTGCCCTTCTAAGCTTTCTTGCCTTCTGAAGGCAATTAAATGCCCTCTGAGCAATGTTCCCTCTAAGCTGTGGAGTCTTGTGACCAAAAATTCTACTTCGTGAGCTGCTGGCATTGAAGTTGTGAGCGAGCAGTTTGGCTGCTGCCTAAATTAGTTTGCTCTGGAGCCACCCTGCCTGAGCTGAGACAAAAATGTGTGGGCCAGAGGCTAAAAAACTTTGAGCTAGTTCACACTAACTCAGCTTAGAGAGAACACTGCCTCTGAGCTGGTTTTCGCCCAGGAACTGAGGCTCTTGCTGTCCTGTCCCTTGAAAGGAAGGGCTAGAAACCCTATCGGAGCCTCCCCCCTTTAAAGACAGGCGTCCGGATTAATTTAATGCACTGCAATTTAACTGCCCTCTTAAAAATTTAAACGCCTCCTGAACAAAAAACAAGCAAACCGGCTACAGGCCTGGCAGCCGTGAAGAAGCTTGGGAAGATCCCAAAGTGTAAGGATGTGTCACCAGTGATGGAGATCGAGTTACTTCATGCCACGGTGTGTTCCCTGCCACTATGTATGGGTGTGAAAGTTGGACAGCGAAGCAGGCTGCCAGGAAGAAGGTTGATTCATTCGAAATCTGGTGTCGGGAGGAGAGTTTTGCGGATACCGAGAAGACCAAACAGTGGGTTCTAGATCAGATCAAGCCAAAACTCTCCCTGGAATGCCAAGACCACGGCCGTACAACCCGGAAAACCTACAACAGCTAACATCCGAAGAGTGTTTGCAAAGGATGACAACTGCACTACAACTGCTGTCCAGCCAGCCAGTTAGGATTTCTCTTTCCAAGCCCTTCTCTTCTCTGCCCATTCCCCCAACAAGAGACATGGCTTCTTCGGTGGCAGCCCCTCACCTGTGGAAGGCCATTCCCCTTAAGGCGTCCCTGGGACCTCAGCAACACCCTTTGAGGCACCAGTCTTGGACAACCAGTTTGGTGTAGTGGTTAAGTGCGCGGACTCTAATCTGGGAGAACCGAGTTTGATTCCCCACTCCTCCACTTGCACCTGCTGGATGACCTTGGGCAAGCCATAGTTCTGATAAGAGCTGTTCTTGAAAAAAGAGCAGTTTCTGTCAGAGTTCTCTCAGCCCCACCTACCTCACAGAGTATCTGTTGTGCGGAGGGGAAGGGAAAGGAGTTTGTAAGCCGCTCTGAGACTCCAAGTGAAGGGCGGGGTATAAATCCAATCTCCTCCTCCTCCTCCTCCTCCTCCTCCTCCTCCTCCTCCTCCTCCTCCTCCTCCTCCTCCTCCTCCTCCTCTTCTTCTTCTTCTTCTTCTTCTTCTTCTTCTTCTTCTTCTTCTTCTTCTTCTTCTTCTTCTTCTTCTTCTTCTTCTTCTGCCCTAAACATCTCCTTTCTACCCAGGCTTTTAATGAAGGGGGTTTATCTATTTAGGGTGTTTCTAGGAAACTCCTTCAGTGGGGGCTTACAATTAAAAATAATGTAAAAATGTAAAACAACCAGCCATTGGACATAAGCTGCATCAAAACTATCCATAATAGACCTCAGACCATATTAAATGCTGGTAAGATAAAGAAAAAAATTAACAGACTGGTTAAAAAGACATATTTTGGTCTGGCGCCTCCAAGACAACAAAGCTGGCACCAGGAGAACCTCAACAGGGAGGGCGTCCCAAAGGTGAGGTGCCACCACTGATAATGCCATGTCTCTAGTGGCCGCCCGCCTCAGTTCTGAAGGCACAGGCACAGAGAGCAAGGTTTGGGAAGCAGATCTTAATTGGGGGCTGGATAGTACAGGGGGAAACGACGGCTGAGGGGTGACATGATCGAGGTTTATAAGATTATGCATGGGATTGAGCAGGTTGAGACAGAAGTACTTTTCTCCCTTTCTCACAAGACAAGAACTCGTGGGCACTCCATGAGATTGCTGAGCAGTCGGGTTAGAACAGATAAAAGGAAGTCCTTCTTCACCCAAAGAGGGATTAACATGTGGAATTCACTGCCGCAGGAGGTGGTGGCAGCTACAAGCATGGACAGTTTCAAGAGGGAATTAGATAAACATATGGAGCAGAGGTCCATCAGTGGCTCTGAGCCACAGGGTATAGATGGGAACTCTCAGTCTGGGGCAGGTGATGCACTCTATTCTTGGTGCTGGAGGAGGCAGCAGTGGGAGGGCTTCTGGTGCCCTGGCCCCACTGCTGGACCTCCCGATGGCCCCTAGTATATTTTGGCCGCTGTGTGACAGAGTGTTGGACTAGATGGGCCATTGGCCTAATTCAACATTGGCTTCTCTTATGTTCTTATGTTGTTATGGATTAATACAGGAGGAGATGACCCTCCAGGTACCCTGACCCCGAGCAATTTAGGGCCTCAAAGATTAAACCCAGCACATTGAATTGTACCTGGAAACAGACGGGTAAGCTGGGTACATCTTTCAGCCCAGGGGTGACACAGTCCCTTTAACCAGCCTGTGATCATAATCTAGCTGCAGTATTTTGGACCGACGGAAGTTTCTGAGCTGTTTTCAAAGGCATCCTCATGCAAAGTACATTACAGTAACCTAACTTGGATGTGATCGGAGCATGGCTCGCCATGGCCAGATCACACTTTTCGAGGAACGGCATGTGGCCGAGGGAGCGTTGACTCCTGAAAGCTCATTTCCTGGAAATCTTGTTGGTCGCTAAGGTGCTATTAGACTTGTTATCTAGCTGTTCGAGGAATGATTGAGGCTGGTGCCCCAACCAAAGTGTCAGACTCCTGGAGAAATCAGTTCCCAACAACGTTCACTCCGAAGAATGAGAAGTTTATTGAGACATCGATAGGATCCAACCTGTACGTTGGCTGTGTTAGAACTGAAGATGGAGGTGCGAAAGCAATAGATATACATAAGAGAACATAAGAGAAGCCAATGTTGAATCAGGCCAAAGGCCCATCTAGTCCAACACTCTGTCACACAGCGGCCCAAATATACCAGGTGCCATCAGGAGGGCCAGGACAGTAGAAGCCCTCCCACTGCTGCCCCCTCCAGCACCAACGAATAGAGTGCATCACCTGCCCTAGACTGAGAGTTCTCATTCTATACCCTGTGGCTAATAGCCACTGATGGACTTCTGCTCCATATGTTTATCTAATTCCCTCTTGAAACTGTCCATGCTTGTAGCTGCCACCACCTCCTGTGGCAGTGAATTCCATATGTTAATCACTCTTTGGGTGAAGAAGTATTTCCTTTTATCTGTTCTAACCCGACAGCTCAGCAATTTCATGGAGTGCCCACGAGTTCTTGTATTGTGAGAAAGGGAGAAAAGTACTTCTTTCTCAACCTGCTCAATCCCATTCATAATCTTATAAACCTCGATCATGTCACCCCTCAGCCGTCATTTCTCCAAGCTAAAGAGCCCCAAGCGTTTTAACCTTTCTTCATAGGGAAGGTGTTCCAACCCTTTTATCATTCTAGTTGCCCTTCTCTGCACCTTTTCCCAATGCTAGAATATCCTTTTTGAGATGTGGTGACCAGATGTGGTGATATACAAGGCTCAAACAAGGACCCTAATAGGTTAGGAGCCAATCACCCCCAGGTATTCCACCCGCCCAAACCAGTGGCTCTGTGTTCCCACCTTGGTGACATCCCCCGACATACAGGCGAAAGCCAGGCAATGTAAGATGAGACCCAAGGCTGGTGGATGTTCCCAGAATTGATAAACAACAATCTACTTCAAAGCATCTAAAAGAGAAACTATGCAGAGTTCACACTGCTCCTGCTCCCCCAAATGAGCAACAAAATGTAAAGCGAGTTTGACACAAAGCTGATGAAAAGTGCTATGTGACCCAGAAGAGACCTGAGCCTCCAGCCATGGGCTAGGATGCAGCAGGAGCCCCAAGCTACGAGCCTGCTCCTTCAGGGGGAAAGCAAACCCCTCCGGGACAGGCTGACTCTTAAGTTCTCGAGCCGCTTGGTCACGGAACAACTGCACGTCAGTCTTGTCCAGATTGATCTTCCATTTATTGGCCCTCACACGTCCCATTATCTTCTCCAGGCACCTGTTCAGAACTTAGCGGTTCTCCATATGGAGCAGAAGTCCATCAGTGGCTATTAGCCACAGGGAATAGATGGGAACTCTCGGTCTGGGGCAGGTGATGCTCTCTATTCTTGGCGCTGGAGGGGGCAGCAGTGGGAGGGCTTCTAGTGTCCTGGCCCCACTGCTGGAACTCCTGATGGCACCTGGTATATTTTGGCCACTGTGTGACACAGAGTGTTGGACTAGATGGGCCATTGGCCTGATTCAACATTGGCTTCTCTTATGTTATGTAGCGGTTAAGAAGAAGTAGAGCTGGGGTTTGCCGAGGGTCAACCTCCAAGTGGCACCTGATCTCTTTTTTTGTAATATAGCAATCAGTTGTGATTCTGGGAGGTCTCCAGACCTCACCTGGAGGCTGGCAACACGAGCACCAATGCTGGTGGGACAACGGCGCCCATGTTCGAGACAGAAGGAAGCGGTCAGACCCCTCAGGCCAGAAAGCCACATCTCCCAAGTAACTTCTTTTTCTGCTCCACATTCAGAGCAGGAACTATTCCCAAAGGGCAGAGCTCTGCTGCCGTCAGTCACATATCCCGGTCTGCCGGTTTTCCTTGCTGCCCCTTTCTTCCTTGCTGTACCGGGAGGAGACGGAATAGTCCCAGGCCAGCTCTCCCCCCTGCCCGCAACCTCAAGAGCAGATCCATTTTCCATGAGCTCCCGTGTTCTCACATTACAGGACGGTGGAGAGGATGGAATATCTCATTAACGGCTGCAGGAAAGGAGCCTGGGAAAGGCGGAAAATGATGGTAAGCGCTCATCCAAGCTGTCATCTCACCGGGGAGAAACCAAACGTCTCTCTCTCCCCTGACCATGAAAGAGGTGTTTAGCGCTCTGGCGCGAGGCAAAATATTTCCGCTTCCACCGGCAGCCCCAGGGCAGGCGACGCCAGGCCCTGCAACCTGAGGAAGACCAGGGCTGCATGGAACTGTCATCAGCGCAAAAAAACCCATCCAACACAGGCTGCGTTGCTGCGGCAACCAGCCAGGCCGAAGAACACCAACCGGTCCTGGCAGAGGGCTGTTTATGTGTGTCTCTCTGTGTTCCCATTATCCCGCTAAAATTCAGTCGATTTGGACTTTAATGCAACACCTCGCCTTCTCCGGCAGGCTCACCTGGTGTTTCTGAGCCTGGCTCCGACTTAAACTAGGGATGCCAGCCTCCAGGTGGGACCTGGGGACCCCCCAGACTTACAACTCATCTCCAGACTACAGAGATCAGTTCCCCTGGAGAAAATGGCTGCTTTGGATGGTGGACTCTATGGCATTGTGCCCCACTGAGGTCCCTGTCCTCTCCAGGTTCCCTTTCCCAAATCTACCAGGAGTTTCCCAGCCTGGATCTGGCAACCCTACACCCCCATCAGTATGTACAGATTTGCAGTGCGTTTCACACATGTAAATGATGCAGTTTCAATCCACTTCAGTGACCTTTTGCAAATGGGGCAACAGAAAACAACTCTGCACCATCTTCTAGATGACAGGCCTTCAAGTACTCGAAGATGGTTATTCATATCACCTCTCAGTCGTCTCCTCTCCAGGCTAAACATAGCCAGCTCCTTCGACCTTTCCTCACAGGACTTGGTCTCCAGACCCCTCACCATCTTCGTTGCCCTTCTCTGGACATGTCCCGGCTTGTCTATATCCTTCTTAAACTGTGGTGCCCCAAACTGAACACAATACTCTAGGTGAGGTCTAGCCAGAGCAGAGTAAGTGGTACCATCTGAACACTATATGTCTGTTGATACAGCTCAAAATCACATTTGCCTTTTTAGCAACCGCACCACACTGCTGACTCATGTTCTGTGTAGGGTCTACTAAGACCCCTAGATCCTTTTCACACATGCTACTGGCAAGACAAGTCTCCCCCATCCTATAATTATGAATTTGATTTTTGCTACCTAAATGCAGAACTTTAAATTTGTCCCCATTGAAATTCGTTTTGTTTCTTTTAGTCCAGTTTTCCAGCCTGTTGAGATCATCCTGTATCCTGACTCTGTCTTCTACTGTATTTGCTACCCCTCCCAATTTACTATCATCTGCAGATTTAATAAGCATTCCCTCTATTCCTTTGTCCAAATCATTTTTAAAGATGTTGACCAAAACAGGTCCCAGGACAGATCCTTGAGGCATTCCACTTGTCACACCTCTCCAAGAGGATGAGAAATCATTCACAAGCACTTTTTGGGTGGGACCTGTTAACCAGTTACAGATCTACCTAACAGTCATAGGATCCAAACCACATTTTACTGATTTGCCAGCAAGAAGAAGAGAAGAAGAGACTGGATTTATACCCCACCCTTCACTACCCAAAGGTGTCTCAGAGTGGCTTACAAACTCCTTTCCCTTCCCCTTCCCCTCCCCACAACAGACACCCTGTAAGATAGGTGGGGCTGAGAGAGCTCTCTGACAGAAACTGCTCTTTTTCAAGAACAGCTCTTGACAAAACTATGGCTTGCCCAAGGTCATCCAGCCAGGTGCAATTGGAGGAGTGGGGAATCAAACCCGGTTCTCCCAGATTAGAGTCCACGCACTTAACCACTACACCATACTGTGTGCATTATTATGTGGAACCTTATCAAAAGCCTTACTGAAATCAGGACAAAATATGTCTACAGCATTCCCCTGATCCAGCAAGGTAGTAACTTTCTCCAATAAAGAGAGATGAGGTTAGTCTGACATGACTTGTTCTTGAGAAACCCATGCTCGCTCTGAGTAATCCCAGCTGTCCTTTCTAAATGCTCAAGGACTGTCAGTTTGATGATTAGTTCTAAAACTTTCCCAGGTATAGACGTCAACCTGACGGGTCGGTAGTTACCCAGAGCCTCATTTTCCCCCTTCTTGAAGATGAGTACAACATTTGCCCACCTCCAATCCTCTGGCATCTCACCTGTTCTCCAAGAATTCTCAAAAATAATGGACAGAGGCTCAGAAATTACATCAGTGAGTTCTTTTAGTACCCTTGGATGCAGCTCATCTGGCCCCGAGGACTTAGTTTCATTTAAAGAAACTTAGTGTTTATGTACTACCCCAATGTCATTCCTAGGCTGCAACTCCCTTCTCTCATCATGTGTTCTGTTTTTGACATGGTGAGCACCATTTCCCTCGCAGGAGAAGACTTGAGTAGGAATTGAGCAGTTCTGCCCTCTTCTCATCAGTTGTTGCAATTTCATTTTCCTGTCCCCGCAATGGGCCCGCCATGTCCTTGCTCTTTTTCTTACTTTGAACATACGAAAAGATGGACGACCATCTTTCGAGTATGTTGTAGGTATGTAGGTATGTAGGGCTATCTTACAGCTATGGTCCTGCAGAGTGCAGGGGGTTGGACTAGATGACCTGCAAGATCCCTTCCAGCTCTAACATTCTATGATTCTGTGATTCTATAACCTTTTTGTTGTTTTTAGCATCTCTTGCTAGCCTAAGCTCATACTGAGGCTGAGCTTTCCTAACTCTCTCTCTCTCTACAAGCACTGGTTATTTGTATATATCCATCCTTGGTTATAAGGCCCTCCCTCCACTTTCTGAATGAGTCTTTTTTATTTCTCAAATTGTTAGAAAGCTGTTTACGGAGCCCACCTTGGCGTCTTTAGGCCCCCTCTCACTTTTCCTTCCCATAGGGATTGTTTGTGATTGTGCCTTCAGTATTTCGCTTTTAAGAAATGCTTAGAAGTTACATCTCGGACCACGCATGTCAAATGTGGTGCTAGGAAGAGTTGTCAAGTCACAGCCGACTCATGGCGACCCCACAGGCTTTCAAGACGAGAGACGTTCAGAGGTGGTTTGCCATCACCTACCCCTGCATAGCCACCCTGGACTTGCTTGGTGGTCTCCCATCCAAGCATTAGCCATGGTTAGAATCATAGAATGTTAGAGTTGGAAGGGACCTGGCAGGTCATCTAGTCCAACCCCCTGCACTCTGCAGGAGCGAAGCCAAAAGAGAGCCCTACATACCTACAACATACCCAAAAGATGGTCGTCCAGCCTCCGCTTGAAAACGTCCAGGGAAGGAGCATCCACCACCTCCCAAGGCAGTCTGTTCCACTGCTCAACCACTCATACAGTTAGGAGGTTTCTCCTGATATCTAGCCGGTATCAACTCCATCTTAATTTCCACCCATTCAATCTAGTCTTGCAATCTGGAGCAACAGAGAATAGATCTGCTCCATCTTCTACAGAACTGCCCTTCAGATACTTGAAGACTGCCATCATGTCCCCTCTAAGCCTTCTCTTTCCCAGGCTAAACAACTCTTTCAGCCTTTTCTCTTAAGACTTGGATTCCAACCCTCTCACTATCCTGGTCGCCCTCTTCTGGACATGCTCAAGCTTGTCAACATCCTTCCTGAAATGTGGTGCCCCAAACTGGACACAGGATTCCAGGTGAGGCCCGACCATAGCAGAATAGAGCGGAACGACCACCTCCCGTGATCTGGACACAAGGCTTCTTCTGTTAATGCATCCTAAGGTTGATGCTGCTTTGCTTCCCAGATCTGACAAGTTGGAGCTAGCCTAGGCTATCCCAGGTCATGTCAGAATTAGGTCCAGCCTAATCGGTTCTAAAAGGGGCCGCGGTGGCTCAGAGGTTAAGACGCTGAGCTGCAGACCAGAAGGTCGGAAGCTCGGCAGTTCGAGACCCGAGTGCCGCGTGACCGAGTGAGCCCCAGCTCCTGCCAACCTAGCAGTTCAAAAACAAGAAACTGCAAGTAGATAAATAGGGGCCACTTCGGTGGGAAGGTCACAGCGTCCCGTGCGACTCGGCGTCTAGTCATGCCGGCCACATGACCACGGGGAAGTCTTCAGACAGCGCCGGCTCTTCGGCTTGGAAACGGAGGTGAGCACCGCAACCCTAGAATCGGATTCGACTCGCTTTCGAGCAAGGGAAACCTTTATCTTTTTAAATCAGTCCTAATAAATTGCAATGGACATTAAACAATTGCCCTTGCAAAATTACCAGTGCGTGTGTGTATGCATCTTGTCGCCAGCGCACCTGGCATGGAAGGGAACATGGCGGAACCGTGTGGAGTATTCCCTGCTGTTGTGTACATGGATACTGGGGAGACTGACGTTAAACTGTTGCTAACATATTATACGGAAATATGCCTGCGGTAGGTAAACAGCTCTAACGTGGTCTGGCAGAGCGGCTCGGTTTTCCTAAAGCATGAAGATGGAGTAGGAATCCCTGAAGAGGAAACTTCACGCCTCGGAGAGCCACATTGGGGATCCCTTTCGCATGACTCACGTCAAGGGCCTGCTGGAATTACTGCACGCCCAGAGAAGGCCAAAGCGGTTTTGAATGGCAAAGGTGCCTCCGAGAAGCTGCGCCCCCCCCCCAGGGCAGAAGGAAAACCACACATCATTTTATGGTCACTTTACGGGCCCTGTAATGGGCACCCTGGCGTGCCTTGGGGGGGGGGAACCGGCTCCTCATGCATGAGTCCCGCTCTTGCTCATGTGTATATTTTAATCTGTCCATATGCCAGTTAAAGGCCGCTCGCTGTCTTCTCGGAGCAGCAATATAATTGCGGACGATGCAGACGCAACGGGGGGCTCCACAAAAGAAGGTGTTTTTTTGGGAAACAGTGACACAATCGACTCCGTGTGGGTTTCCCCCGGGAAAAGGGTAATTGCACAGAACGTGTTTGTTTGCATTCCGCTTGGAACAGGGTCTGCATATTCTTAGCTCCCCCGTCTTTTAGGACTCAGTTCCTGGTTCCATAATCCCTCCGAGTCCATTTTTTTGCAACAGCCTTCAGTCATCGGTGTCTGTCAGTGCTGGAATTCCCCATCCCTCACCCCCATGATGAGAGCTATCAGAGTGCTGGACTGGTGAGGGGACGTGCCGTCTAGTTGCAGCTGACGTAGGATGACCCACATAGGATTTCAAGGCAAGAGATGTTCGGAGGTTGGTTTAGAACATAAGAACATAAGAGAAGCCAATGTTGAATCAGGCCAATGGCCCATCTAGTCCAACACTCTGTCCCACAGCAGCCAAAATATACCAGGGGCCATCAGGAGGTCCAGCAGTGGGGCCAGGACACTAGAAGCCCCTCTCCCACTGCTGCAGCCCTCCAGCACCAACGATAGAGTGCATCACCTGCCCCAGACTGAGAGTTCCCATCTACACCCTGTGGCTAATAGCCACTGATGGGCTTCTGCTCCAGATGTTCATCTAATTCCCTCTTGAAACTGTCCATGCTTGTAGCTGCCACCACCTCCTGTGGCAGTGAATTCCATGTGTTAATCACTCTTCGGGTGAAGAAGTATTTCCTTTTATCTGTTCTAACCCGACTGCTCAGCAATTTCATGGAGTGCCCACGAGTTCTTGTATTGTGAGAAAGGGAGAAAAGGACTTCTTTGTCAACCTGCTCAATCCCATTCATAATCTTATAAACCTCGATCATGTCACCTCTCAGCTGTCGTTTCTCCAAGCTAAAGAGCCCCAAGCATTTTAACCTTTCTTCATAGGGAAGGTGTTCCAAGCCTTTTATCATTCTAGTTGCCCTTCTCTGCACTTTTTCCAATGCTATAATATTCTTTTTGAGATGTGGCGACCACAACTGTACACAGTATTCCAAATGAGGTCGCACCAATGATTTATACAGGGGCATGATAATACTGGCTGATTTGTTCTCAATTCCCTTCCTAATAATCCCCAGCATAGCGTTGGCCTTCTTTATTGCAGCTACACACTGTCTAGACATTTTCATTGAGTTATCCACTACAACTCCAAGATTTCCCATTGCCTGCCTCTGCATAGCCACCCTGGACTGTGTACTGTTCTGGTCACCACACCTCAAAAAGGATATTATAGCACTGGAAAAAGTGCAGGAAAGGGCAACTAGAATGATAAAAGGGTTGGAAGACCTTCCCTATGAAGAAAGGTTAAAACGCTTGGGGCTCTTTAGCTTGGAGAAACGACGGCTGAGGGGTGACATGATCGAGGTTTACAAGATTATGTATGGGACAGAGCAGGTTGAGAAAGAAGTCCTTAAGAGAGCCAGTTTGGTGTGGTGGTTAAGTGTGTGGACTCTAATCTGGGAGAACCGGGTTTGATTCCCCACTCCTCCACTTGCACCTGGCTGGATGACCTTGGGCAAGCCATAGTTCTGATAAGAGCTGTTCTTGAAAAAGAGCAGTTTCTATCAAGAGCTCTCCCAGCCCCACCTACCTCACAGGGTGTCTGTTGTGGGGAGAGGAAGGGAAAGGAGTTTGTAAGCCGCTCTGAGACTCCTTTGGGTAGTGAAGTAAATCCAATCTCCTCTTCTTCTTTTCTCCCTTTCTCACAATACAATAACTTGTAGGCACTCAAGGAAATTGTTGAGCAGCCAGGTTAGAATGGATAAAAGGACGTCCTTCTTCACCCAAAGAGTGATTAACACTTGGAATTCACTGCCACAGGAGGTGGTGGTTGGTACAAGCCTGGACAGCTTCAAGAGGGAATTGGATAAACATATGGAGCAGAGGTCCATCAGTGGCTATTAGACACAAGGTATAGATGGAACTGTGGTGGCTCAAAAGGTTAAGACACTGAACTACAGACCAGAGGGTTGGTAGTTCAGCAGTTCGAGACCCGAATGCCGCATGATGGAGTGAGCCCCAATCTCTGGTCCCAGCTCCTGCTTAACCTAGCAGTTTGAAAGCAAGAAATTGCAAGTAGATAAATAGGTACCACTTCAGTGGGAAGGTAACAGCATTCTGTGCGCCTCGGCGTCTAGTCATGCCAGCCACATGACCATGGAAATGTCTTTGGACAGCTCTGGCTCTTCAGCTTGGAAACAGGGATGAGCACCGCATCCCTAGAGTCGGATTTGACTGGCTTTCGATCAAGGGAAGCCTTTACTTTTATCTTTACCTATAGGTAGAAACTCTCAGTCTGGGGCAAGGGATGCTCTGTATTCTTGGTGCTTGGGGTGGGTGGTCAACAGTGGGAGGGCTTCTAGTGTCCTGGCCCCACTGCTGGACATCCTGATGCCCCCTGGTATTTTTGGCCACTGTGTAACACAGATTGTTGGACTGGATGGGCCACTGGCCTGATCCAACATTGACTTCTCTTATGTTCTTATGTCTGGGGCAAGGGATGCTCTGTATTCTTGGTGCTTGGGGGGGACAACAGTGGGAGGGCTTCTAGTGTCCTGGCCTCACTGCTGGATCTCCTGATGGCCCCTGGTATTCTTGGCCACTGTGTGACACAGAGTGTTGGACTGGATGGGCCACTGGCCTGATCCAACATTGGCTTTTCTTATGTTCTTATGACTTCCTCGGTGGTCTCCCAACCACATACTAACCTGGGCTGACCCTGCCTAGATTCTGAGATCTGATGATGGTGGTCTGCCATCGCCTGCCTCTCTGTAGCCACCTTGGACTGCCTTGTTGGTCTCCCAGCCAGTTACTAACCAAGGATGGCACTGCTTAGCTTACGAGGTCCGACCAGACCATGCTAGCTTTGGGTCTCCAGGGCAGGGTAGCCTAAGCCTATGGAAACCTGGGTTCAGACCCCAGCTTGCTGTGAAACTCACTGGGAGACCTTGGGGCCAGTCTTTCTCCTTCATACGGACTAATTCTTCAATATCTATGGCTACGCTTCAGGAGGAGAATTAACCTGCAGCTGCTTCTAATAAATATTCCTTAATGGAATCGTTGTGAAAAACCAGTGATGTGCCAGGCAAAACAAAACAAAACAAGCAAAACCCCCAATAAGGATAAAATAGCAATTAAAATCTCAGCTGATGAAAATTAATAATAACTTTCCCCTGCAGCAAACAAACGTAGAGCATCATAATGAGGTGATTCCTTGTCTGACGTGTAAATAGCGCCGCTTCCAATATACAGTATAAAGTTAACTAGATTTGGGGCTTTCTTTTCATGAGCCACTCGGGCCTCATGAAACTTTGGGAAATGCCTGTTCGAGAGCCGTCTCCAGGTCTGTGGGTGCCCTCCCCGCCTCTCTCCCCGATTCTAGCCCAGACCTCAGGCTCATACCGTGCTTGGTGCTTTCGAGATCACAGCTGCTAAGCACAGCTTGTCTTCAACATCATTTACTCTTCCCTTTCCCTTTCTTTTATCCTTTTATCCCCTTAGAAGCTCATCGATTCACAGCTCTTGGGCAGCAGAAGACCCTTGCTTCTTATTTTTATTTATTTATTTCTTTATTTTTGCATGCAAGGGCTAAAAGGACTGAGCCAAATTTTGCAGTTGCTAGAGTAAACTTAGGGTCCTTATCGCTGAGCAAAAGAGCCGGGGTTTCCGGAGTATAGGGTGATGGTTGGTTGATTGATTAAAGACTTAATACAGTGATCTCTTATAGTCTTAAAAGAACATACATTCAAGGAGGGCATGGAAGGATGTGTCTATCCCTGTTAAGGCCACATGGGCAGCTTCCATCAGAACAGGGCCTATTCAGAAATAAGAACAGAAGAACAGAAGAGAAGCTAGTGTTGGATCAGGCCAATGGCCCATCCAGTCCAACACTCTGTGCCACACAGTGGCCAAAAATACCAGGTGCCATCAGGAGGTCCAGCAGTGGGGCCAAGACACTAGAAGCCCTCCCACTGTGGACCCCCCCCCAAGCACCAAGAATACAGAGCATCACCTGCCCCAGACTGAGAGTTCTTATCTATACCTTGTGATTCATAGCCACGGATGGACCTCTGCTCTTAACATAAGAACATAAGAGAAGCCAGTGTTGGATCAGGCCAATGGCCCATCCTCTCCAACACTCTGTCACACAGTGGCCAAAAATACCAGGTGCCCTCAGGAGGCCCAGCAGTGGGGCCAGGACACTAGAAGCCCTCCCACTGCTGCCCCCCCCCAAGCACCAAGAATACAGAGCATCCCTTGCCCCAGACATAAGAACATAGGAGAAGCCAATGTTGGATCAGGCCAATGGCCCATCCAGTCCAACACTCTGTGCCACACAGTGGCCAAAAATACCAGGTGCCATCAGGAGGTCCAGCAGTGGGGCCAGAACTCCAGAAGCCCTCCCACTGTTGACCCCCCCCAAGCACCAAGAATACAGGGCATCCCTTGCCCCAGATTGAGAGTCCCAATCTATACCTTGTGGCTAATAGCTACTGATGGACCTCTGCTCCATATGTTTATCCAGTTCCCTCTTGAAGCCGTCCAGGCTTGTAGCCGCCACCACCTCCTGTGGTAGACCATTGTAGGAAGAATGTTCAATCTTGCAAACAAAAAAGCTCTACAGTAATGTGGGCTGGTAAGACAGTACATATAGGGAGGTAAAGATCTTGGGAAAGAAAGACCAAAAGACAGGGGTGAGCAAACTCAGCGGGCTCTCAGGATCAATTTATAGGACACACTTTTTGATGAGAGAAAATGTTTTGGATTAATCAACGTTCCAACTACCATCGATTTCTCATCATCAATTGCATTATTGCTCCGTGCTTGGATTGGTGCCGTTTGGCCAGGAATGGAGCAGTTGTGCATTAATTATCCAGTTAATTTCGGGCTTTGCACACTGTCCAGAAGCCCTCTGTTCATGCTCCATGTTCAGGCTTGGACGGATGCCTGGAGTCTGTCGTGTGGGGATCACATGCATACCCCTCCTGGCATTTATGTGCTGTTATGTATTGGGACTGAGACATTGCAGGACTGTGCTGACAGAGACAGGGTGAGATTGGAGCTGAACAACAATAGACCAACAGGATTCTGGGCAGGAACCAATCATGGTGTAGGACTGTGCTGTCAGAGACAGGGTGAGCTTGGAGCCAAACAACAATAGACCAACAGGATTCTGGCAGGGAACCAATTAGGATTTAAAGTTTTGTAAATAGCCTACCCTTGGGAGTGGGGTGTGTTTGGGGTGTGGCCATTGCAGGCAATATAACTGAGCTGTGAGTGTGGTCTGCAGCCTTGTTCTGGCTGAAATCACTGAATAAAGCAGACCTGATCGCTAAACTGGGAGTCTGTTCCCCTCGTGGAACCCCCACTATTTAACATGTGCTTGCAAAATACCCGTATTCAGGTTCCCAACTCTGAGATGGGAAATTCTGGGAGATTTGCAGTGGTGGAGCCTGAAGAGGGTGGGGGTTTCGGGAGGGGAGGGAATTCAGCAGGTTTATTATCATGAGATTTATACCCCGTCCTCCCCGCACAGAGTCCACCTTCCAAAGATGCCATTTTTCTCCAAGGGAACTGACCTCTGTCATCTGGAGATCTGTTGTCATTCCAGGAGAATGGAGAAACGACGGCTGAGGGGTGACATGATCGAGATTTATAAGATGGCATGGGATAGAACAGGTAGAGAAAAGAGGTACTTTTCTCCTTTTCTCACAATACAAGAACTTGTGGGCACTCAATGAAGTTGCTGAGCAGTTGGGTTAGAACGGACAAAAGGAAGTCCTTCTTCACCCAAACAGTGATGAACACATGGAATTCACTGGCCACAGGAGCTGGTGGCAGCTACAAGCATGGACAGTTTCAAGAGGGAATTAGATAAGCATGGAGCAGAGGTCCATTAGTGGCTATCAGCCAGAAGGTATGGATAGGGACTCTGGGGCAAGTGAGGCTCTGTATTCTTGGTGCTTTGGGGGGTGTCAGCAATGGGAGGGGCTTCTAGTGCCCTGGCCCCACCGCTGGACCTCCTGATGGCCCCTGGTCTTTCTGGCCACTGTGTGACCCAGAGTGTTGGACTGGAGGGGCCATTGGCTTGATCCAGCATGGGCTTCTCTTATGTTCTTATGTTCTTAAATTCATATGGCAAATGCAAAAATCACTTTGCTTTTTAAAAAAGGCTCCCATTTGATATGTATCCTGCACCTCAGAAGAGTGCCTCCCAGTCTCAGCCTGGAAAAACAGGCTGCCCAGCTCCTTGCTGATACTTAGGGCATTCCCATGCAATTTCTACCCAATATGTTGTTGAAGGCTTTCACGGACTGAGTACATTAGTTGCTGTAGATTTTCCGGGTTGTGTGGCCGTGGTCTTGGCATTGTAGGACCTGACGTTTCGCCAGTAGCTGTGACTGGCATCCTCAGAGGTATCACACAGAAAGATGGAGGACTTTCTGTGTCAAGGTGAGAAGAAGAAAAATGGTAGGCAGGTAATTCATATCTACTCAGGAAGGTGGGGTAGGACAATCCATATGCAAAAGAACCTCCTCAGGAAAGCTCCTCCATTAGCATGTTCATAGCCTGGGGAACTCCTACAATATAATGACTCAGCCCTACCCCACCTTCCAGGTTAGAGATAAATTACCTGCCTACCAGTTTTCTTCTTGTCACTTTAACACAGAGAGTCATCAGCATAACTCATTAGCGTAACTTATTTGCATAAGCCACACCCCCTGACATTACCGGAAGTGTGTCAGAAGGCAACACCCATCACTCAGGTTCCACCGGACTGTCTTTGGATTGCTAGCTATGGGGGGGGGGGGAGCGCGCAGAACTGCCCTCACAGAGGAGGGAGAGCTTGTGCCTGAATAAACCTTGGTCTGAAAGGTGCCACGGGACTCTTTTGGATGGCCGGCAGGTGCAAGAAAGTGTGTGGCCACTCGTGGGTCGAGGAGGGTGACGTGGACGACATGCATGGCCTCGAGCAGGGCAGTGGAGGCCAGAGGTGGTAGGAGGAGGCGCAGAGGTGCAGGGCAGAGCTCCACGCAGGCCTCACGGGAGTCGCCAGGGCAGAGCTTGCAGAGCCTGGGCGGGATGGGTGCCACGGCCCACGCCGTGGCAGAGCAGCTCAAGGGCCAGCTCGCGGCAGCACCACCAAGGAACTCCAGGGTTGCCACACAGAGGCAGGAAACAGCAAACCGCCTCGGAAGGCCTCTTGCCTTGACAACTCTGCAGGGTCCCCCTGAGGTCACCTGTGACCAGGGCTCCCTCTAAGCTGAGTTAGTGTGAGCTAGCTCACAGTTTTCCAACCTCCAGCTCAGAGATTTTTGTCTGAGTTTGGGAAGGATGGCTCCAGAGCAGACCAATCCACGTAGCAACCAAATCACTCGCTCACAACTTTAATGCCAGTGGCTCACAAAGGAGAGGTTTTTTGCTCACAAGATTCCACGGCTTAGAGGGAGCCAGGCCTGTAGCTACAATGGGGCATCTCGGGGCCTGGCCCCCCTGATTGACTGCCAAGGCCCCCCCTGAACTTCCCATCCAGCCCAAGCCCCCAAACTTCCATTTTTTATTTTATTTGTTGTGCTCCTTTGGGTGTGTGTGCAGGGTGCCCCCTGGCTTATTTAAAGGCCCCCTGAATTAAAAAATCCTGCTTACAGGCCTGGAGGGAGCATTGCCCACGACTTGACGGCAAAAAGACCAAACCAAAAAAGAACCTTTAAAAAGGGGGATTTGCTGCAGTCAGCCCAGAGAGCGGGAGGCTTCAGTGTCTTCATCATTAAAAGGAAACAACATTCCCCCCAAAACGAACAATCTCCCCAGCTGACACGGGGCTTGTGTTCCACTGGAGATCCCCGGGAAACTAATGGAGAGGGGGTGGAGGAGGGAGCCGAGAAAGGGCACAGACACCCATTTCAATCCAATATTTATAGGCTCGGGAAGAGCCAGGAACAAAAACTCTATAACGGTTATTAGGGGTTTTATGGATGTTGGACGGGCGGGTGGTTCCACTGGGAGCCAAAACTGTTTTAAAGAAAGAAAGAAAAGAAAAGATCATTTTTGGTCTGGCAGGAAACCTCAACAGAGCCTTGAAATAACAAAGCATAAAAAAAAAATAAGCAAACAGAAGCGCCTCAGGCTAAGGTCAGGTCCCTCGCTGGGAAACCTGGTGACTGCGGAGCGTGGCCACCGACAGGCTTGCCCCATCGGCTGGATGTCCTGCCTCTCTTGGTCTTCCGTAACCCCTCTAGTCTTGGGCTGAGAACAGGGCTGGCTCTTTCACTAGGCCAACTAGGGCTATGGCCTAGGGCGCAGAACTCCCATGGGCGCAGCGAAGCCCCGTCGCCACCTGCTCACCCCCAGCATGGCTTTCTGGGCACCCGCTCCATAGTGTGCCCCTTCTCTGCCCCGTGTTCAGTACTGAAAGAGGTGCCCAAGCGGGGCTGCTGGGAGGGAAGGAGGGAGGGACGGTCCTGGGCGGCTGCGAGGGCGCCTGAAGGGGGTGTGTGCCAGAAATTGGTGGGTGCAGGGGAGGGCGCCAGAAGGTGTCCTCACCTAGCCTGCAAAAATACCTGGGGCCAGCCCTGGCTGAGAACTTCTCGATGCAGGGGTGTGGGGTGGAGTAGAGGCCAGTGCCCCATGGTTCAAAGGCGTCTCTCCCAACATCTCCCGTAGCCGCCTGGCCTCCCCCTCCATCCCGCCTTTCCTCTGTTACCCCTGCCCCGGCCAGGTCCCTCAGCTACGCCAGTCCTCCCCCTTCTGCCCTCCGTTTTGGTTGGAGCTGGCCGACGCTGCGGATCCCTGATTCTTTACAAAAAGACTGCAGACTCCAGGTTGTGCTTTGGAAGGGACTCTGGCTCAGAGGACTTGCTTCTGCGTGGAATGCAGAAGGGAAGAGGAAGAGGAAGAGGAAGAGGAAGAAGAAGAAGAAGAAGAAGAAGAGGAGGAGGAGGAGGAGGAGGAGGAGATTGGATTTATACCCAAAGGATTTACTACCCAAAGGAGTCTCAGAGCGGCTTACAAACTCCTTTCCGTTCCCCTCCCCACAACAGACACCCTGTGAGGTAGGTGGGGCTGAGAGAGCTCTGACAGAAACTGCTCTTTTTTTAAGAACTGCTGTGCCAGAACTATGGCTTGCCCAAGGTCATCCAGCCAGGTGCAAGTGGAGGAGTGGGGAATCAAGCCCGGTTCTCCCAGATTATAGTCCGTGCACTTAACCACGACACCCAACAGGCTCTCCCTGGTATCTCCAGTTAAATGGATCACAACGTAGGTGATGTGAAAGACCTCAGCCTGAGACCCTGGAGCGGTCCTGCTGGTCGTCACAGACCATATTGACCTTGCTGGATCAGTGGTCTGATTCAGTAGAAGGCAGCTTCATGTGTGCTTCATGTGAAAGTGGAACTTTGGACCCCTTACCTGTCCCCCTTACCTACCCCTAGAACTTGAGTAGATCAGCAGGTACATTCAAGTCCAGTATCACCTTCAAGACCAACAAGGTATCGGGGGTATAAGAGTCCAGGCTCCCTTCATAAGATATCTGGAATCAAAGAATTATAGAATCACAGCGTTGGAAGGGGCCATAGAGGCCATCTAGTCCAACCCCCTGCTCAGTGCAGGATCAACCTAGAGGGTTTGTCCAGCCACTGCTTGAAGACTGCCAGTGAGGGGGAGCTCAGCACCTCCCCAGGCAACTGATTCCACTGTTGAACAACTCTGACCATCAGAAAATTTTCCCTAAGATCCAGCCAGTACCTTCCTGCCCTTAGTTTAAACCCATTCTTGCAAGTCCTCTCCTCTGCCGCCAACAGGAACAGCTCCCCTGCCCTCCTCTGAGTGACACAGCCCTTCAGATACTTCAAGAGAGCAACTCAGCCTCCATCCAAGATGCTCAAAACTTCCCCTGACTGTGGGCAAGTGGGAGGGCTTCTGGTGTCCTGGCCCCACTGGTGGACCTCCGGATGGCACCTGGTGATTTTGGCCACTGTGTGACACAGAGTGTTGGACTGGACGGGCCACTGGCCTGATCCAACATTGGCTTCTCTGGTGTTCTTATGTTCCTCTTCTCCAGACTGAACATTCCCAAGAAGTCCCTCAGCCTCTCCTCACAGGGCTTCTTGGTCTCCAGGCCCCCGATCATCCTCCTCGCTCTCCTCTGCATCCATTCTGAGAGCCAGTTTGGTGTCCGTGGTTAAGTGCGCGGACTCTAATCTGGGAGAACCGGGTTTGATTCCCCCACTCCTCCCCTTGCAGCTGCTGGGTGACCTTGGGCAAGCCATAGTTCTGGCAGAGCTGTCCTTGAATAATAGCCATTTCTGTCAGAGCTCTCTCAGCCCCACCTACCTCACAGGGTTTCTGTGGTGGGGAGGGGGAGGGAAAGGAGTTCATAAGCCGCTTTGAGACTCCGTGTGAAGGGCAGGGAGTATAAACCCAATCTCTTCTCTCCTTCTTCCGTCCACCTCCTTTTCGAAATGAGGCCTCCAGAACTGTGCGCAAGACTCCAGGTGCGGCCTGACCAATGCAGTGTACAGCAGGACTAGGACATCTTGTGATTTTGGATGTTATGCCTCTGTTGATACACCCCAAAATAGCATACCGAATCCGTTTCAAAGTGCTGGTACTTGCCTTTAAAGCCCTACATGGCCAGGGGCCTGTTGGTGAGTAAGGTTCAGCACTCAGTTCTAGGTGACAGCTAGAGAGCAGCACTAAACCAGTCTCAGCTGCTCTGGGCATCAGCTGATGCAACCTGGGGCTGATGTAACCATGAGTCAGCAGTAATGTGATTGGCTGACCAATGTATATATGCCATTGCTCTGTGTAGCTTATTCCTCTTCTTCTGATGGTGGTGTATGGCGGAGCATTTTGCTGGAGAGCTGTGTAGATTTGTAAATAAATTCCTGTACATAGCCCCTGGTATTTCTGGCCACTGTGGGACAGAGTGTCAGACTGGATGGGCCATTGGCCCGATCCAACATTGGCTTCTCTTATGATCTTATGTCTGGGGCAAGGGATGCTCTGTATTCTTGGTGCTTGAAGGGGTGGGGGCAACAGTGGGAGGGCTTCTAATGTCCTGGCCCCACTGCTGGATCTCCTGATGGCACCTGGTATTTTTGGCCACTGTGGGACAGAGTGTCGGACTGGCCTGATCCAGCATTGGCTTCTCTTACATTCTTATGTCTGGGGCAAGGGATGCTCTGTATTCCTGGTGTTTGGGGGTGGGTGCAACAGTGGAAGGGGCTTCTAGTGTCCTGGCCCCACTGCTGGACCTCCTGATGGCCCCTGGTATTTTTGGCCACTGTGTGACACAGAATGTTGGACTGGAGGGGCCATTGACCTGATCCAACATGGGCTTCTCTTATGTTCTGATGTTCTTATTGGGAGGCACTTTTTTTGTTGTTCAGTCGCACAGTCAAGTCCGACTCTTCGCAGCCCCGTGGACCAGATCATGCCAGGCCCTCCTGTCTTCCGACCAGATCATGCCAGGCCCTCCTGTCTTCCGCTGTCCTCCGAAGTTTGCTCAATTTCATGTCTGTTGCATCGGTGACACTGTCTACCCATCTCATCCTTTGCCGTCCCCTTCTTCTTTCACCTTCAGCTTTTCCCAGCATCATCAGGGTCTTCTCCAGTGACTGCTCCCTTCTCATTTGGTGGCCAAAGTATCTGAGCTTCAGCTTCAGTCTCTGGCCTTCCAGGGAACAATCAGGGTTGATTTCTTTTAGGATTGAATGATTTGATCTCCTTGCAGTCCAAGGGACTCTGCGTCACTCTAAAGGTGTTCAGGTGTTCTCTCCTTGAATGGGATGCCTCTTTTTGTCTTAACCTGGTAGCTGCCCTCTGACTCCTCCTCTTCCATTGTCATCTCCCTCACATCACATGGCCTTCCGCGGAGACACACGTCTCTGCAGGTCTCTCCGGTAGAGACCACGCCCTCCTACTCCCACACACCTGATGCCGGATGAGCTGGCCGTTTGCGACAGGGAAATGTCCTCTTCAGCTTAGGCTTCTCTCTCTTCTTTTGACTGCAGCCTGACCATGAAGTGGATCTACTTGATTAAATGTAAGTTTATCCTTCCTTTTCCAATATACTTCTTGGGAGATTTATCTCCTCCCTGGTCAAACTCTCCTGTATTAACCAACTCTCCCAGTACATAGAAAGCAGCTCCATGTTGCTCCAGACATCTGATAGAAGAAAGGAACTCATTCAGTGAGCATGGACATTTCCTCCTCCAGGCCTAGGGTTGCCAACTCCAGGTTGGGAAATACCTGGAGATTTTGGGAGTGAAGCCTGGGGAGGGCAGGGTTTGGGGAGGGGTGGGACATCAGCAAGGTATAACGCCCGAGAGTCCAGCCTCCAAAGCAGCCCTTTTCTCCAAATCAGTTGCAGTGCTCCCCCTAAGCTGAGTTAGTGTGAGCAAGCTCACAGTTTTTTAGCCTCCGGCTCCCGCATTTTTGTCTTCGCTCAGGAAGGACGGCTCCAGAGCAGACTCATTTATGCAGCAAGCCAAGTCACTCACTCAGAAATTTAATGCCGGTAGCTCACGAAATAGAATTTTTGCTCACAAGACTCCCCAGCTTAGAAGGAGCATTGATCAGTGTTACTCCTGACATCCAGCCCAGACTAGCCAGGAAGCGTGATAGGGTTGCCAGGTCTGGGTTGGGAAATACCTGGAGACGTTGGGGGTGGATCCAGGAGAGGGCGGGGTTTGGGGAGGGGAGGGGCCTCGGCATGGTCCAATGGCCACAGAGTCCACCCTTCCAAGCAGACATTTTCCTCCAGGGGAGCTGATCTCTGTCAGCTGGAGATCGGTTGTGAAAGCGGGAAATCCCCAGGCCCCACCTGGAGGCTGGCAACCCTAACGCGTGAGCATCGTCCCTCCAGCAAGGGTCTCGGTTGTCAGACCCACCCCCACCCAGGCGGGCAGCGAAGTGACCGAGCGAGGCGGTTTTGAGCGCAAAACAGGCAAGTTTTTTGTTCTTTGGAGCAGTCATATCAGCAGAATTGTTCCCTTGAGCACCTCCCGAGCCTTCCCAAATCAAATGATATCGGTATTTTCCCCAAATAGCTCTATTTTAAACCCTCTGATTATCTCTGTGGCAGGGGCCTCAGAGCCAGGGGAGGACGGGAGCCAGAGGCAATTTTGGTCCGCCCGGATTTGCCAGCTGGATGGGTGAGGGTTAGACCGGCTCCTCCCTCCCCTCCCCGGCTCCCCTCTCTGGCCTCCCCACACCGTGTCAAGCTCTGACAAACGAGCAGTGCTCTGAAAATAGCCATGTGGTCAGTCTTGCAATGTTTATCTAGATGGCTAAAAAGAATGGCAGCGGCAGGGGTGTTGTTGTTCACAAGCCCCCTCCGTTTGAACTGCTGTGATGTCACGGAATGTTAATGTTTATTCCAACTGGTGAGGGTGAAAGGTTAGACAGCCAGTTTGGTGTTGTGGTTAAGAGCGCGGACTCTAATCTGGGAGAGCCAGGTTTGATTCCCCCACTCCTCCACTTGCACCTGCTGGATGACCTTGGGCAAGCCGTAGTTCTGATAAGAGCTGTTCTTGAAAAAGAGCCGTTCCTGTAAAGAGCTCTCTCAGCCCCACCGACCTCACAGGGTGTCTGTCTGTTGTGGGGAGGGGAAGGGAAAGGAGTTTGGAAGCCGCTCTGAGACTCCTTTGGTAGTGAAGGGCGGGGTATAAATCCAATCTCCCCTTCCTTCCTTCCTTCCTTCCTTCCTTCCTTCCTTCCTTCCTTCCTTCCTTCCTTCCTTCCTTCCTTCCTTCCCCACTCCTCCACTTGCAGCTTCTGGATGACCTTGGGCAAGCCATAGCTCTCTCAGAGCTGTTCTCTCAAGCACACTTCTGGAAAGAGCTCTCTCAGCCCCGCCTACCTCACAGGGTGTCTGTTGTGGGGAGGGGAAGGGAAGGAAGTTTGTAAGCCCCTCTGAGACTCTGAGTTAAGGGTGGGGTATAAATCCAATCTCCTCCTCCGCCTCCTCCTCCAGATATGGACACACACAAGGAGCCCTTTTGTGAAGGCAGGGGGGGAAACGCAGGGACTTTGTGCCGGTTGTGGGAAGGGCGAGAGAGGAGTATGGAACTGGCAGAGGTGCTGGGCGGCAAGGAAAGGGGTGGCACCAGCAAACCCTGAGAGGGGTCAGCTGCCCGAGGCTTCTGCCAGGGCCCGCTGCTGCCAGCGCTCCATCTGTGCGTCTCCCCTGGCAGCCTCATGCACACTCCCTTCCCCTCCCCTCTTACGACTGCTCCATCAGCCACACTCCCCGCTGACTGTGCTGGCTGGGGAAGGGGGTTCAGGTGGGTGAGACACAGCTCAGGAATCCCTGGTTTGGACAGCCAGGACCCTGGGGGGGAAGAAGAAGAAGAAGAAGAAGAAGAAGAAGAAGAAGAAGAAGAAGAAGAAGAAGAAGAAGAAGAAGAAGAAGAAGAAGAAGAAGAAGAAGAAGAAGAAGAAGAAGAAGAAGAAGAAGAAGAAGAAGAAGAAGAAGAAGAAGAAGAAGAAGAAGAAGAAGAAGAAGAAGAAGAAGAAGAAGAAGAAGAAGAAGAAGAAGAAGAAGAAGAAGAAGAAGAAGAAGAAGGCTCTTGACAGAAACTGCTCTTTTTCAAGGACAGCTCTTGTCAGAACTATGGCTTGCCCAAGGTCATCCAGCCAGGTGCAAGTGAAGGAGTGGGGAATCAAACCCAGTTCTCCCAGATTAGAGTCCACGCACTGAAGAAGAAGAAGAAGAGGAGGAGGAGATTGGATTTATACCCTGCCCTTCACTACCCAAAGGTGTCTCAGAGCTGCTTACAAACTCCCTTCCCTTCCCCTCCCCACAACAGACACCCTGTGAGGTAGGTGGGGCTGAGAGAGCTCTGACAGAAACGGCTTTTTTTCAAGAACAGCCCTTGTCAGAACTATGGCTTGCCCAAGGTCATCCAGCCAGGTGCAAGTGGAGGGGGTGGGGAATCAAACCCGGTCCTCTCAGATTAGAGTCCGCACACTTCACCACCACACCAAACTGGCTCTAGAAGACCTTGCAAGTGGGCAGGGGAAGGACACACAGGCAGATGTGTAGGCGGGGAGACGGGGCGGGTGGGTGTTAAGGGGAGGGCTGGTTGTGTGCACAGAGAGGGGCCCTCCAAAATCTGGAACTGGACTTGGTGGGATGGGGAGCGGGCAGAGACGCAGACAAGGCTCCGAAGAAGGATCGTGGTACTGGATGTCGTAACTCTGCATGCAAGAGGATCTGGGAGGGGAAGGGCAAAGAGAATTCTCTCGTTGGGGCACACTTGGCCGCCGGCCCCACCCTCCGCTTGTCGGCTCGGTGCTGAGCCTTATTGGCCCTTGCTTGCCTTTCACCTTATACAGGACACATCTTCTCCTCCTCTCTCTCTTACCTGGGCTTGGAGCTGTACCAAGTTAACCTTTCTTCTGAAGCTAATCTGTTCACAGGGAGTTAAATGCACCTCCATGAATTCGGGGCTCGAAGTGCAGTCGTGCGCGGCCTCCCCCATCTCTTCCCAGCAGCGTTTAAAGCGCTCCACTCCACAACATGATGGTGTCACTTCTGTGTGAAATCATCATTCTGGAAATGCCCCACCGGATGCCGCATCCCCTCCAGTAGTGCCCCTCAGAGTCCCCCACTGGTCTTTCTCATCACCTACTGCCAGATCCTTTTAAACTGGAGATGCCGGGGATTGAACTTGGGACCTTCTGCATGGCAAGCAGAGGCTCTGCCACTGAGTCAAAGCCCTTCCCTGGAGGAGGAGGAGTCTTAGAGGAGGAGTCCCACCCTTCACTACCCGAAGGAGTCTTAGAACGGCTTACAAACTCCTTTCCCTTCCCCTCCCCACAACAGACACCCTGTGAGGTAGGTGGGGCTGAGAGAGCTCTGACAGAAACTGCTCTTTTTCAAGGACAGCTCTTGCCAGAACTACGGCTTGCTCAAGGTCATCCAGCAGCTGCAAGTGGAGGAGTGGGGGATCAAACCCGGTTCTCCCAGATTAGAGTCCACGCACTTAACCTCTACACCAAACTGGCTGAAGAGCAAATGAAGAAGGGAGATCTGTGTATGGTGGTCTTAGTACTGGATAGAATCTACTACCAGCTGAGGCAGATGCAGCTCTAGATTGCTCAATAACTGAAAACTGATACGCATGAACAAGCACGGAGCTGCCTTCTACTGAATCAGGCCCTTGGTCCATCCAAGTCAGTATTGTCTACTCAGACCTGCAGGGGCTGCCCAGGGTTTCAGATGAAGGTCTTTCCCATCACCTCCTGCCTGGCCCTTTTCACTGGAGATGCTGCCAGGGACTGAACCTGGGACCTTCTGCATGGCAGGCAGAGGCTCTTCCCCTGAGCCACAGCCCCTCTTTACAGCTCTCCAGGGTCTCAGGCTGAGGTCTTTCCCATCACCTCCTGCATGGTCCTTTTAACTGGAGATGCCGAGGACTGAACCTGGGACCTTCCGCATGCCAAGCAGATGCTCTGCCACTGAGCTACGGCCCCTTCCAAAGCAGCCAAGGGCCAACTAAGGCGCACCCAATTGCCATCTCGGTTCAAACTGCTGAGTTTGCAGAGGTGTTGCAAAGACTTCATCTGTGCCACTGCAAGGGGACCGCGGTGCATGTCTTTTGCCTTTGGGCGGCTCCTTTCCTGGCCTTTGGGAAGCCTGTGAGACCCGGCTGGCCATGTCGGCGTTTGGCTGGATCGCCCGTGGGCCTTCCAGGCTGAAACGCTGACCTCTGCTGCTCTGTGCCTTTCCACTTGTCCTCCGTGCACACCACCCCTTCGCCGACTGCAGTCTGGTTTTGGCATCTGGAAGGTTACATTATATAACCCAGGGTTAAACTGCGGAGGCAAAGATTACTTTAACTGCTGTTTATCTTTTGTGGTGTTCTTTTGTTTGAGACTTCTGTGTATTTTATCTCGGTCAGGATCCAAGGCTTGGATCTGTCAGTCAACCATCTAGAAGAAATAAACTGAGCTAGAAGCCTTCGACCAAGATGTAGTTTCCCAAAGAGAGCCCATTGCTGGGGAAATACACGACTCCCATCTTCTTTCAATAAACTCTGATTGTTTCACACAAATAACCTGACTTCATTCAACCCAGTTTGGTTATCTATGACAAAAGCAGGAGGCGGAGGGCCCAGGATGGAATTTTGGGGAGGCTGTATCTGGCCATCCTTATCCATGCAATGGTTAGGCTACTGTAATGTGCATTGTGTGGGGCTGCCTTTGAAGACTGTTTGCATTGTGTCCAGATCATGGGAGGTGGTAGTTTCGCTCTATTCTGCTATGGTCAGGCCTCACCTGGAGTCCTGTGTCCAGTTTTGGGCACCACATTTTAGGAAGGATGTTGACAAGCTCGAGCGTGTCCAGAAGAGGGAGACCAGGATGGTGAGAGGGTTGGAATCCAAGTCTTATGAGGAAAGGCTGGAAGAGTTGGGTCTGTTTAGCCTGGGAAAGAGAAGGCTTGGAGGGGACACTGCTGGACCTCCTGATGGCACCTGGTATATTTTGGGCGCTGTGTGACAGAGTGTTGGACTAGATGGGCCATTGGCCTGATTCAACATTGGCTTCTCTTATGTTCTTATGTTCTTATGACATGATTGCAGTCTTCAAATATCTGAAGGGCTGTCATGTAGAAGATGGAGATCTATTCTCTCTTGCTCTGGATTGCAAGACTAGATCTAATGGGTGGAAATTACAAGGGAGTCAATACCAGCTAAATATCAGGAGAAACTTCCTGACTGTAAGAGAGGTTGAGCAGTGGAACGTGGGGAGGTGGTAGATGCTCCTTCGCTGAGCGTTTTCAAGCAGAGGCTGGACAACCATCTTTCGGGTATGTTGTAGGGCTATCTTTCAGCTACACTCCTGCGGAGTGCAGGGGATTGGACTAGATGACCTGCAAGGTCCCTTCCAACTCTTAACGTTCAATGATTCTATGATCTTCTGTGGGTGCAAAAGGCATTCACCTAGTGAACCTAATTGATGCAGACAATTACAGCAGTAGGCGAATACTCCAATTCCCCCTGACGAAGCCTGTATAGAATCATAGAATCATTGAATGTTAGAGATGGAAGGGACCTTGCAGGTCATCTAGTCCAACCCCCTGCACTCTGCAGAAGCATGGTGAAACATGTAGGGACCTTGCACAATAATAAATCAGACACCTGTCACCAGGCATTTCCCCCCTTTCTGTTCTGCTGACACATTGCTGGGTACAGCCCATTTTTCTTCATCCCACAACTGGGTGGAGACATTTTTGTTGACCCAGGCTTTTATTTGATATTAAGCTTCTCTGTTTGGTGTTGGAGCTGCGGTGGCTCAAGTGGTTAAGACGCTGAACTGCAGGCTGTGGAAGGCCAGTAGTTCAGCAGTTCCAGACCCGGAGTGCCGCATGACAGAGTGAGCTCCCATCTCTAGTTCCAGCTCCTGCCAACCTAGCAGTTCGAAAGCAAGAAGTTGCAAGTAGATAAATAGGTACCACTTCGGTGGGAAGGTAACAGCGTTCCGTGCGCCTTGGTGTTTAGTCATGCCGGCCACATGACCACAGAAACGTCTTCGGACAGCGCTGGCTCTTTGGCTTTGAAACGGAGATGAGCACCGCAACCCTAGAGTCGGATTCAACTGGCTTCCGAGCAAGGGAACCTTTACCTTTACCTTTACTTCTCTGTTTGGTTCTTGCTGCTTAAATTCCTAGTTTTACACATTGCTGTTATTTTAAATTCTGCTCTCTGCAATTCATGTCTCTTCTGTAACAGTTTAAACTGGATAACGTTTTAATTGGTTTTGTGTGTCTGTGTGCTGGTAGCCGCTTCAGTAAAACTGGCTGGTTCAAAGATTGTTCCCAGTAGCCATGTGGCCTTTCTGCTGTTCGCATTGACTAACCGCAGAGAAATTCTTGGATAAGGCAAAGATCCGGGCAAAGCCCTTTGCAAAATCTTCAAGAGGGAGTTGGGTAAACATACAGAGGACAGGTCCATAAGTGGCTATTAGCCACAAGGGATAGATGGGGACTCTGGGGCAAGGGATGCTCTGTATTCTTGGTGCCTGGGGGGGGTCAACAGTGGGAGGGCTTCTAGTGTCCTGGCCCCACTGGTGGACCTCCTGAGGGCCCTGGTATTTTTGGCCCCTGTGTGACACAGAAGAGTGTTGGAATGGATGGGCCATTGGCCTGATCCAACATGGGCTTCTCTTCTGTCCTTATGTTCTCTTTTTATGTTCTCTTGTCCTTCATAGCAGTTGCCGGCTGGCACCCTGTTGTATTTCATATTAGGCAGTACTCAACAGGCAGCCTTTATGGCATTTTTATCGTAGCGCTTGATAGATAACGCGCAAAGACTTAATATTTGAATGACGCCGGCTTGTGAGACCTCACATTTAAAGCCTGTTGAAACCAGCAAATCATTCAAAAGATGCTGACGTCCAAGCTACACAAGTTCGGAATGAATACCGGCCTACTATGTAGTCAGCATTAATTAGTTTGGCATCGATTCAAGATCTAAGGCCGGGTTTTGTCCCATCGATGTCTGTCTATATTTTATAATGAAGAAACCACTTTGGATGGAATAGGAGATAATATTACGTCATGGGTCATCTGTAATGTAATTCTATTTCTGACTGAGTTCAGGAAGATGCAGGATTATCGTCAGATACTGGATAGGATGCAAGGAGAAGAACTTCCCTGTCTTTCTGCCTTTACAGTTAATGGATATAACATGGACTTTATTAGGAAAACATTCCCCATTATGTGGGACCCAGAGTTGACATAGAAGTTACCATATATAGGAGAGAATGACTGGAAAGATGTGGAAGATCCACCTAGAATTTAATTTAAGTGGAACAAGGATTTAAGAGGAAATAGAGCACTGATACAGGCTAGAGATGCACAGGACAGAATGGCCACGGATATGGCGACATGTGGGAAAATGTTTAACAAATGAATGAATGAATGAATGAATGAATGAATGAATGAATGAATGAATGAATGAATGAATGAATTTATTAATGGTCATTGACCAGCACATAAACCGCTATACGTTTTGTAGCATAATAAGAAAACATCACATGAGAGCCAGTTTGGTGTAGTGGTTAAGTGCACGGACTCTAATCTGGGAGAACCGGGTTTGATTCCCCACTCCTCCACTTGCACCTGCTGGATGACCTTGGGCAAGCCATAGTTCTGATCAGAGCTGTTCTTGAAAAAGAGCAGTTTCTGTCAAGAGCTCTCTCAGCCCCACCTACCCCACAGGGTGTCTGTTGTGGGGAGGGGAAGGGAAGGGAGTTTGTAAGCCGCTCTGAGACTCCCTTGGGTAGTGAAGGGCGGGGTATAAATCCAATCTCTCCTCTTCGTCTTCTTCTTCTAAAATAGAAGCAAAATGTTTAAGACTGATTATAAAAACCATAAAATCATAATGGTTAAAATTAATAAAACGAAATCTTAATTGTCCTCTTTTCAAGCTACTATAGGTTTTCTCATTCCTTGGGCAAGCCGTCCAAACCTAGCCGCCCAATAAGTAACTTCTGCCTGGCTATTCGCTAGCAAATTTCTTAAAAGGCAGATTCTTTGCTTGATTTAACACATGCAAACATAAAAGGCTTCTTTGAAGTTATGAACTTGAATCTGTGGAATGTTGGTGCTGAGAATTAGGATAATAGAGGATTATCTTTTATTTGGGGGGGCTTTTAAATCAGACTCTTCTGAACACAAACAGGGGATACCTTTGTCGGCTGGACAAACACGTATCAGGGATGCTGTAGGCTGATCCTGCAATGAGCAGGGGATTGGACTAGAAGGCCTGGAGGGCCCCTCCCAACTCTGGAATTCTAGGATTTAGGGACCTTCTGGGACACTCTTATAGTGTTGCCAACCTGCAGGTGGGGGCTGGAGACTTCCTGGAATTACAACTGACCTCCAGGCTATGCAGATCACTTATTACTGATTATTTATTTATTTAAAACCTTTATTCCACTGCTCCTGGAGCAAACGGCTGCCTTGGAAGATGAATTGCATGGCATTATACCCTCCCAAGGTCCCTACCAGACTTTACTTTCAAATCTTAATGTATTTGCAAACCCAGAATTGGCAACCTGGAACTCTTATGATCAGAAGAAGGAGGAGGAGGAGGAGGAGGAGGAGGAGATTGGATTTATACCCCGCCCTTCACTACCCAAAGGAGTCTCAGAGCAGCTTACAAACTCCTTTCAATTCCCCCTCCCCACAACAGACACCCTGTGAGGGAGGTGGGGCTGAGAGAGCTCTGACAGAAACTGCTCTTTTTCAAGGACAGCTCTGACAGAACTATGGCTTGCCCAAGGTCATCCAGCAGCTGCAAGTGGAGGAGTGCGGAATCAAACCCAGTTCTCCCAGATTAGAGTCTGCGCACTTAACCACTACACCAAACTAGAAGAAGAAGAAGAGAAGAAGAGTTTGGATTTATACCCCGCCCTTCACTGCCCATAGGTGTCTCAGAGCGGCTCACAAACGCCTTTCCCTTCCCCTCCCCACAACAGACACCCTGTGAGGTAGGTGGGGCTGAGAGAAGTCTAGCACAAACTGTCCTTGAGAGAACAGCAGTGCCAGAGCTTGTGACTGACCCAAGGTCACATCAGCAGGTGCAAGTGGAGGAGTGGGGAATCAAACCCAGTTCTCCCAGATTAGAGTCCGCTCACTTAACCACTACACCAAACTAAGGCTATGTTTCTTACATATGAGAAGGATACCGAAGTAACAGAAAAGTGTGAACTGAGGATTTATTAGCTGCAGTCAGGACATGTGGGGCACAGACACAAAAATTGAGAAGTTTCATTGACTGAGCAGTTCAGAAAGTTTGAACAGTTGCTTCTTTAATTAAACAGCTGTATTATAATAGAACAATGAAAATGTTAAGGGAAAATGGATTTTAATGAGAATGTATTGATACTGTAACGGTCGATTTCTGGAAGAGGCATAACCAATTATATCCTTTTTTATTTGAGTAAATGCTATTTATGATTGCTTTGTAATAAAAATTAATTTTGCAAAACTAGGTGGTGAATTCGGCTTGAGACTCAACATCGAAAAAAACCGAAGATCGTGGCACCCGGCCCCATCACGCCTTGGCAAATAGAAGGGGAAGTTATGGAAGCAGTGACAGACTTCACGTTCCTGGGATCCAAAATCACTGCAGATGGTGACGGCAGCCTTGAAATGAAAAGTCACCTGCTCCTGGGGAGGAAAGCGATGGCAAACCTAGACAGCATCATAAAAAGTAGAGACATCACCCTGCCAGCAAAAGTCCGTATGGTCAAAGCGATGGTATTCCCAGTAGTAATGTATGGCTGCGAGATTTGGACCATAAGGAAGGCCAAGCGCCAAAGAATAGATGCTTTTGAACTATGGTGCTGGAGAAGATTCTTGAAAGTCCCTTGGACTGCAAGGAGACTGAATCATTCAATCCTAAAGGAAATCAATCCTGACTGTTCCCTGGAAGGCCAGAGACCAAGGCTGAAGCTCAAATACTTTGGCCACCCAATGAGAAGGGAGCCCTCACTGGAGGAGAAGACCCTGAGTCTGGTAAAGACTGAAGGTCAAAGAAGAAGAAGGGGACGGCAAAGGATGAGATGGTTAGGCAGTGTTATCGATGCAATGAACATGAAATTAAGCAAACTCCGGAGCACAATGGAAGACAGGAGGGCCTGGTGTGATGTGGTCCTTGGGGTCGCAGAGAGTCGGACTTGACTGTATGACTGAACAACAAAAGGAGGTAAACAGGATCATAAGATATTTCTTCCAAATGTCTGAAGTGTGTCTACTGTCCCAGGTCTCCCTGCTATACAGGAGCCTTTTTGGTCCTTGGAACAAAATTTGAGTCAAGTGGCACCTTTTAAGACCAACACAATTTAATTCTGGGTGTAAGCATTCATGTGCATGCACACACATGAAAGCTTCTACCCAGAACTAAACTTTGTTGGTTATAAAGGTGCCAGTGGGCACACACTCTGTTCTATGCCAGGGGTGTCAATTCCAAGGCTCGGGGCCCAGAATTGGCCTGCCCAGGGTTCTTACCTGGCCCTGAAGCAACTGGTATGCATGGAAATATAAGGTACTCCCCCTTTTATGATATCCCTTGGAAAAAACCTAGTCGTCCATATGATTAAATACATTTATTGGGGTCGTTTTGGGTTTGAATCATAACAAATGAGCCTGACATGGCGGCCCAACTGGATCTGTCTCTTTGGTACTCAGCACCGGTGCATATAACATGCCCTATATGTTTGCTGAAAGATTCCACAGGGCAAGGGCCCCCCTGCTAGTAAATCTGGGACTGCGAGAACTCGCTTGCGCCCGTCCTCTTCACCCTCGGAGTAATGAGAATCACAGGTGTTCCTCGGCCACGACTGCTAATTCTGCAGAGCGCGGGGAGGAAGCAACATCGCCGTTTCTGTCGTCTCATCTTTCAAGGAATAATCGACACTGGCAAAGGGCAAGGGACGAGAAGGAAAATTAAATTAGCTTAGCGGGCAAAGAAAGGAAGATTCCTAAGAACAAAAAGACCCTCTCCTTAGGGGCTGGCAGGGGAGGCGGGGTGAGGACAGCCGGCCTGCAGGAAGCTGACCAGACGGGTTGAGGACAGCCCAACATCAGCTGCTGGGCAGATGTAGCATCCTGCTTCCTCAGAGGCAGTAGAAAGCCTTTCCGGGTCAGGGGCCAATCCTGCTAGGAAGGCATCCTCAAAGGGAATTTCTCTGGTCCACATTGCCCCTCTTCAGTTTGGTGCGGTGACTAAGTGCGCGGACTCTAATCTGGGAGAACCGGGTTTGATTCCCCACTCCTCCACTTGCACCTGGCTGGATGACCTTGGGCCAGTCACAAGTTCTCTCAGAGCTGTTCTTTCAAGGACAGTTCTGGAAAGAGCTCCCTCGGCCCCGCCTACCTCACAGGGTGTCTGTTGTGAGGAGGGGAAGGGAAAGGAGTTTGTAAGCTGCTCTGAGACTCCGTGTGAAGAGTGGGGTATAAATCCAGTCTCTTCTTTTTCTTCTTCTTCTGTGTCCCAGGGTTCGGGCACCCAGAATGGAGCCTTTCTGAGCATATGCAGCCCCCTCCCCAAGAAACACTTTAATGAAAGATTCTAAAGGTAAAGTGCTCCTGAGCATGCACGGATGCCTTTGCTAATTAAAAGAGTGCTTCCTTACCCTGCTGGAGTCCACCTAGGTATAGCTGGACCACTGCATTTCAGCATACTGAGAGCCAGTTTGGTGTAGTGGTTAAGTGCGCGGACTCTAATCTGGGAGAACTGGGTTTGATTCCCCCACTCATAAGAACATAAGAGCATAAGAGAAGCCAATGTTGGATCAGGCCAGTGGCCCATCCAGTCCAACACTCTGTGTCACACAGTGGCCAAAAATATCAGGTGCCATCAGGAGGTCCAGCAGCAGGGCCAGGACACTAGAAACCCTCCCACTGTTGACCCCCCCCCCAAGCACCAAGAAGAAAGAGCATCACTTGCCCCAGAGTCCCTCTCTATACCTTGTGGCTAATAACCGCTGATGGACCTCTGTTCCATATGCTTATCCAGTTCCCTCTTGAAGCCGTCCATGCTTGTCGCCGCCACCACCTCCTGTGGCAGTGAATCCCATGTGTTAATCCACTTGCAGCTGCTGGATGACCTTGGGCAAGACATAGTTCTGTCAGAACTGTTCGCTCAAGGACAATTCTGGAAAGAGCTCTCTCAGACCCGCCTACCTCACAGGGTGTCTGTTGTGGGAAGGGGAAGGAGTTTGTAAGCCACTCTGAGACTCCGAGTGAAGGGCGGGGTATAAACCCAATCTCTTCTTCTTTCTTCCCATCCTAGACATAGGAATTGGTTTCTGCATCTCTTAAAACATCTTCATAATGTTAAATGGTAACCCTATAAACCAAGCTTGTTATTGCTCATAAATATCTTCATTATAGGTAAAAGGTAAAAGGTTCCCTTGCTCGAAAGCCACTCGAATCCGACTCTAGGGTTGCGGTGCTCATCTCCGTTTCAAAGCCGAAGAGCCAGCGCTGTCCGAAGACGTTTCCGTGGTCATGTGGCCGGCATGACTAAACACCAAGGCGCACGGAACGCTGTGCTGATTTACTGCTCAGCCTTTGCCTATATGTATGGACTGGTACGTTCCGTTTCACGGTATCTGAGGAAGTGTGCTTGCACAGGAAAGCTCATCCCCTGAATAAAATCTTTGCTGGTCTTAAAGCTGCCTGACTGGGCACCAACTTCCTTCTACGGCTGTGCATCTAAAACTGCATCGCCCTCTACTGGCAGACAAAGGGGAGCTAAACACGGCACGTTTCCATAATGTGCCGCACTTTAACCAGAATCCTACCCAGGATTCAATTTTAGGGGGCTCGCTCCCCTTACTGGAACTGTACAGTCTTAAGAAGAATCAACCCATTAAAAGCCAGCTTCAATTGACACCAGAGGTACATCCTTTTGAGCGTGCTAAGGCTTCAAGAGACTTGGTGGTGGGGGTGGAAGATTCCCTCAAGTTGCAGCAGAGTTATGGCGACCCCGTAGGGTTCTCAAGGGGAGAGAAAAACAGAGTAGGTAGTCGCCCATCCAACTACTAGAGAAGAGAAGAAGAAGAGAAGAGAGTGGATTTATACCCCACCCTTAACTACCCAAAGGTGTCTCAGAGCGGCTTACAACCCCCCTTCCCTTCCCCTCCCCACAACAGACACCCTGGGAGGTAGGCGGGGCTGAGAGAGCTCTGACAGAAACGGCTCTTTTTCAAGGACAGCTCTTGTCAGAACTACGACTTGCCCAAAGTCATCAAGCCAGGTGCAAGTGGAGGAGTGGGGGAATCAAACCTGGTTCTCCCGGATTAGAGGCCGCGGACTTGACCACTACACCAAACTGGCTCTCTGCCAGGGCCGACCCTGCTTTGCTGCCAAGATCCAAGAAGAACCGGACTAGACATAACCGTGTATAGTTCTGCATAGGATGGCACTGTGAAAAAGGGTCAGGGTCATCCATACCTGTCTTTTATCAGATACCCAAGAGCTACATTCCAGCAGCAATGCAAAAAAACAAAAAAACAAAACCCACATGCACAGATACTCAAACCAATGCATGTCAAATGTTCACAAACTCAAAATGCTGGTTAAAAAGGGTTGTTCTGTGGCCCCTGATACGTCCCTCCAAAAGCCCACAAAGGCCATTGTCTTTGTTTAGGTTCAGAAACCTTCGCACCCATGATCTGCTGCTGTTGTTGCATAATTTTTGCTCAAAATAGGCCTCCTGCCTACCAGGAACAAGGGAGTGGGCTTGTAGCCAATCATAGAAGCATAGAGTTGGAAGGGACTTCCGAGATCATCTAGTCCAACCCCCTGCACAATGCAGGAAATTCACAAATACCTCCCCCTCCACACACCCAGTGACAGCTGTTCCAAGGCCTGAAGATGACAAAAAACCCTCCAGGATTGCTTCTTGACCCCAGAGTGTCGATCAGCATTTCCCTGGGCATGTGAAAAAGGGCCACGAGAACCAAGCCCTGAGGCAACCCTTCCTGCCCTCCCTTCTCGCAATCTGCCCAAGTTCATAGAATCAGCATTGCTTTCAGATGGTCATCTAGCCTCTGCTTGAAAACCTCCAGAGAAGGAGAGCGCAGCACCTCCCGAGGAAGCCTGTTCCACTGAGGAACTGCTCTGTCAGGAAGTTCTTCCTCATGTTTAGCCAAAAACTCTTCTGATTTAATTTCAACCCGTTGGTTCTGGTCCAAACTTCTGGGGCAACAGAAAACAACTCTGCACCGTCCTCTAGATGACAGCCCTTCAAGTACTTGAAGACGGTTCTCTTATCACCTCTCAGTCGTCTCCTCTCCAGGCTAAACATACCCAACTCCTTCAACCTTTCCTCATAGGATTTCGTCTCTAGACCCCTCCCTGTCTTTGTTGCCCTCCTCTGGACATGTTCCAGCTTGTCTATATCCTTCTTAACATCTTCTGGGCATGGAATAGCAGTCACTGGGTGTGTGTGGGGGGAGCTATTTGTGAATTTCCTGCCTTGTGCAGGAGGTTGGACTAGATTACCCTGGAGGTCCCTTCCCACTCTATGATTCTATGTCAGAAGTGGATTTTTAATTTTTTTTTAAAAAAAAATAACAACTGTGAAATGGCATTTTCAAACTGAAGAGTAAATTTGGCACGACAGTGATCAATATGAAAATCCAAATGTTGTTTTGCTCCTAAGCATCTGGGATTGTATTCAGGTGGACTGAACCAATCCATCTGGACGGAGTGCTTTCCACTGGAAAAACCATCTCAGCGTCAGCACTTCTAAGATAACATTTTTGGATGTTACTGGTCGGGAGGTTCATCACCCCATGATGGCTTTTTGGTCTCTGCCTGAAGCCAGACTTCGGAACAAAATCCAGTCGCTGTCAACAGAGCACCATTTCTACAACAGGAACAAAACTGGCTTTACGGAAATCAAGACAGCTGGCAAAGAATTCCTTCATATTTATCATTCACATTTACAACAGCTAAGGCCAAAGATGCTTTCATGCACGAGTGTTTCATTTCACTCAGGTTCACACTGCATCATACGTTTTGTTGTTATTGGGCTGCGGGCACATACTGACCTAAGACCACCAAAACCTGGATTCAGTGCAGCAGCGAGAATGTGCACGAAGCGCTAGACATTGTAGCAACTGTAGATATTGTGTGGTGGTTTTCAGCAGTAATCCAAAATGTAGCTGTGGGAAGGAGATTTGAGGAAGAGTTCTTTCGGGGGGGGGTTATGCACATCCTTGCATTTCTGTCTGCACCAGTAAATCGCAGCAGGAACTGATAAATATCTGGAACTAATTGAGCAGGTGGGAGAGCGTCTTGGATCCTTTTCTGGTGCTTTCCAGTAGCCAGCCATTTCGTCTTCCCTGGCCAATTTTGCTTTGGTGCTTTTTCAAACACTTAGCCTCTCAAAATGATAAATGGCTGACTAGACATTCCCAAAAAATTGCATAATCTCATGTCTGATTTTGATATTGTTCATAATCAAAATAGGCTGGGAGAAATTTACAGGCTCAGGACGTGAAGGAGACAGGAATACTAACTGAGAAATATGACTTACGGTATTTCCTGATATTCAGTTTTTGGGTTTCAGATTTTTAAAAATTACTATTCCCGTCCGGTCTCATAACAATTCATTCCTAAAACAAAGTTTAAAACAAGACTGTTAAATAGTAGAGATGGGCACAAACTGGCTGATGAACTAAAGTTCACTACAAATTTTGGGCAGTTTGTGGTTCGCGAAGGAATGCTTGCAAACTGAAAAACTGCCGCAAACTTTCACGAATTTTGATGCAGTTCGTGGCGGTTCACGAAGAACAGAAAGCAGGGGTTTAAAATTTAAACCTCCCAGTTCATATCATTTTGTTGTTTTGGTTCTTGGTTCAGCCACAATCCATGCCACAAAAATGTGGTTTGTGCCCATCCCTCTTAAATAGTCTAAAGACCAACTGATAACAACTCTGTTATCTCTAAAACCACTGATGCTTTCCCAGCACATAATCAAGAAATTCCCAGGGTCAAAAGAAGTCTTATACCTTCCGTTCCAAAACAAAATTAACAAAAAAAGATTTGATTTGATTTGATATATGTTATTTATAGTTCTCTTTTCTTACAGGGACTCAAGATGGATTACACAGAGTGAGTCAATACAACCGTAACATAATGCTATTAAATTTTGCATTTATAGGGAGTTGCCCAAAACTTTAAAAGGAGAAACTTCTCTAAAAGGAGGGAGCTTGTGAAGAAGAAACTGAAAGGAAAGGTAGTAAAGGTAAAGGTTCCCTTGCTCGAAAGCCAGTCGAATCCGACTCTAGGGTTGCGGTGCTCATCTCCGTTTCAAAGCCGAAGAGCCAGCACTGTCTGAAGACGTTTCCGTGGTCATGTGGCCGGCATGACTAAACACCAAGGCGCACGGAACGCTGTTACCTTCCCACGAAGTGGTACCTATTTATCTACTTGCAATCTCTTGCTTTCGAACTGCTAGGTTGGCAGGAGAAAAGGAAAGGTAAGGAGAGTCAAATCCCTTCGGGAAGCTTGGAGACTATTTTAAAACTACTATCCTGGAAGCTCAGATAAAATGTATACCACAAGTTAAGAAAGGCACAAATAGGTATAAAAAAGTGAACAAATGGTTAACGAACAAAGTAATGGTAGCGGAAAAAGGTACGAAGGACTCCTTTAAGCTGTGGAAGGCTAGTCCACTGAGTGAGGTAAATAAAAGAGAGCACAGGCTTTAGCAAATAAAATGCAAGTCAGGGATCAGACAGGCGAAAAACATGCAAGACCAACAATAAAAAAAAATATTCAGACACATTAGAAGCAGGAAACCAGCCAGGGAGGCAGTGGGGCCCTTGGATGACCAAGGAGTGAAATTAAAATTAATTAATTATTAAAAAATAAAAATAAAAAATAAAGGATGATAGGGAAATGCGAGATGCATTTTTTTTCCTTCTGTCATCACTGTGGAAGATGGGAGGTGCCTGCCCACTCCAGAACCAGAGATTTTGGGACAGGTGTTGAAAAATCTGAGTCGGACTGAGGTGACCGGACAGGAGGTCCTATGACTGACAGACAAAATAAAAACTGGTAGATCACCAGGCACGGGAACTCAGATGTGAACTTGTAGATCTCCTGACAAAGATATGCAATCTATCGCTGAAATCTGCCTCCATTCCCGAGGACTGGAAGGTAGCTACTGTAACCCCCTTCTTTTAAAAAAAGGTTCCAAAGAAGATCCAGGAAATTACAGGCCGGTCAGTCCAACGTTGATATTAGGGACGTTGGTAGAATCTGTTATCAAAGATAAAATTAGTAGGTACATTGTGAACCACATTGTATTTGAAAAAATGTGCTTTGCAGACGAAAGCTCTTATCCTGAATAGACCTTTGTTGGTCTTAAAGGTGCCCCTTGACTCTAAATTTGTTCTGTTGTGAACGAAAGCTATTGAGGAAGAATCAACCTGGATTCTGTAAGGGAAGATCTTGCCTCACTAACATTTTAGAGTTCTTTGAGGGGGTGAACAAGCGTGTGGACAAAGGCGACCCAGTAGATGTTGTTTGCTTAGCTTTTGGTAAAGTTCCTTATCGAAGGCTCCCAAATAAACTCAGCAATTTTGGGAAAAGAGGACAAGTCCTCTTGTGGATGAGAAACTGATTAATTAACAAGAAACAGAGAGTGAGTATAAATGGGCAGTTTTCACAGTGGAAGCTGGTAAGCAGTGGGGTACTGCAGGGCTCAGTACTCGGCCTGGTGCTTTTTAACATGTTCATTAATGATTTGGTGTTGGGAGTAAGCAGTGAAGTGGCTAACTTTGCAGAAGAAACTAAGTTGTTCGGGGTGGTGAACACCAGGGAGGACGGTGAGGCACTCTAGAGGGATCTGTTGAAGCTGGACAAGTGGGCATCAATTCTGGCAGATAAGGTTCAATATGGGCATGTGCAAAGTGATGCACATTGGAGCCAAAAATCCTAACAATAAATACATGCTGATGGGGTCGAACCTCGTGGTAACTGACCAGGAGAGGTCTTGGAGTCATAGTAGACAACTCGATGAAAATGTCTAGACAGTGTGCAACTGCAATAAAAAGGCCAACGCTATGCTGGGGACTATTAGGAAGGGAACTGAAAACAAATCAGCCAGTATCATCATGCCCCTGTATAAACCGATGGTGTGACCTCATTTGGAATACTATGCACAGTTCTGGTCACCGTACCTTAAAAAAGATATTATAGCATTGGGAAAAGTGCAGAAAAGGGCAACTAAAGTGATGAAGGGGGTGGAACACTTTCCCTGTGAAGAAAGTTAAAGAGAAGCCATGATTGAAGGGTGACGTGATAAAGGTTTACAAAATTATGCATGGGACGGAAAAGGTAGAGGAAGCAATGTTTTTTCTCCTTTTTGTCACAATACAAGAACTCGTGGGCACTCCATGAAATTAATGAGCAGTAGGCTAAGAACGGATAAAAGGAAGTCCTTCTGCACTCAAAGAGTAATTCACACATGGAATTCACTGCTGCAGGAAGTGACGGCGGCTGCAAGCTAATCATAATAATCAGGAACTCCTTTGCAGATTAGGCGACATGCCCCTAATGTAGCCAATCCTCCAAGAGCTTACAGTAGCCCCTGTAAGAAGAGCACTCCATGAAATTGCTGAGCAGTCGGGTTAGAATAGATGAAGTACTTCTTTGCCCAAAGAGTGATTAACACATGGAATTCACTGCCACAGGAGGTGGTGGCAGCTGCAAGCATGGACAGTTTCAAGAGGGAATTAGAGAAACATATGGAGCAGAAGTCCATCAGTGGCTATTAGCCACAGGGTATAGATGGGAACTCTCAGTCTGGGGCAGGTGATGCACTCTATTCTTGGTGCTGGAGGGGGCAGCAGTGGGAGGGCTTCTGGTGTCCTGGCCCCACTGCTGGACCTCCTGATGGCACCTGGTATATTTTGGCCACTGTGTGACAGAGTGTTGGACTAGATGGGCCATTGGCCTGATTCAACATTGGCTTCTCTTATGTTCTTATGTTCTTAAAGGAGTTCCTGCTACAAAAAGAGACCTGATAATAATAGTTACTACGATGATGACGATGACTACTGGTTTTATACTCCAGTCTTCACTACCCAAAGGAGTAGCGGAGCTGCTTACCATCTCCTTCCCTTCCTCTCCCCACAACAGACCCCCCCCCTGTGAGGCAGGTGGGGCTGAGAGAGTTCTGAGAGAATTGTGACTGACCCAAGGTCGCCCAGCTGGCATCATGTGGAGGAGGAGTGGGGAATCAAACCCAGTTCTCCAGATTACTGTCCGCCACTCTGAACCACTATAGCACGCTGGCTCTAGACAGCTTCAAGAGGGGACTGAATAAACATGGAGCAGAGGTCCATCAGTGGCTATTAGTCACAAGGTGTATTGATGGAACACTCTGACCAGGGCAGTGATGCCCTGTGTTCTCGTTGCATGGGGGGTGGCAAGAGTGGGGGGGGCTTCTGGAGTTCTGGCCCTGCTGGCGGACCTCCTGATGGCACCTGGGTTATGGCCACTCTGTGACACAGAAGAGTGTCGCACTGGATGGACCATTGGCCTGATTAATCATGGCTTCCCTCATGTTCTCTTACCATCAACAAAATGGAGCATTTGATAACTAATGCATTAGGATTTTAGAAAGAGCTGAAGCCTGGCGTAAATATTCAGACGACGCATTAAATGGTACAGAGATGACATAAACGGATCCTACTTACAACATGCTATGTTGTTCTTCAGTCGCACAGTCGAGTCCGACTCTTCGCGACCCCATGGACCAGATCACGCCAGGCCCTCCTGTCTTCCGCTGTCCGCTGAAGTTTGCTCAATTTCATGTTCGTTGCATCGATGACACTGTCTAACCGTCTCATCCTTTGCCGTCCCCTTCTTCTTTGACCTTCAATCTTTCCCAGGATCAAGGTCTTCTCCAGTGAATTCTCCCTTCTCATTTGGTAGCCAAAGTATTTGAGCTTCAGCTTCAGGATCTGGCCTTCCAGGGAACAGTCAGGGTTGATTTCTTTTAGGATTGACTGATTTGATCTCCTTGCAGTCCAAGGGACTCTCAAGAGTCTTCTCCAGCACCATAGTTCAAAAGAATCTATTCTTCGGCGCTCGGCCTTCCTTATAGTCCAACTCTCGCAGCCATACATTACTATGGGGAATACCATTGCTTTGACCATGCGGACTTTTGTTGGCAAGGTGATGTCTCTGCTTTTTATCATGCTGTTTAGGTTTGCCATCGCTTTCCTCCCCAGGAGCAGGCATCTTTTAATTTCATGGCTGCAGTCACCATCTGCAGTGATCTGGGATCCCAGGAACGTGAAGTCTGTCACTACTTCTACGACTTCCCCTTCTATTTGCCAAGGAGTGATGGGGCCAGATGCCATGATCTTAGTTAGTTAGAACATGCTATATGTAGCAGTAAAGGCCAGAAGTCCCAATAATTTATCAAAGTAATTAGTTGCTGTAGATTTCCTGGGTTGTGTGGCCGTGGTCTTGGCATTGTAGGACCTGACGTTTCCCCTGTAGCTGTGACTGGCATCCTCAGAGGTATAACACAGAAAGATGGAGGACTCTCTGTGTCAAGGCCTTGTGTCAAAGGCCTTGTGTCAAACCTTGACACAGAGAGTTCTCCATCTGTCTGTGTTATACCTCTGAGGATGCCAGTCACCACTACTGGTGAAACGTCAGGTCCTACAAGGCCAAGACCACGGCCACACAGCCCAGAAAATCTACAGCAACTAATAAACACTGGCCATGAAAGCCTTCGACGACATATTATCAAGGTAAGTTTGTGAAACCACTGATTTTAAACAAGGGACGATTGTACCAATTTTTTAGTAATAATTTGTTAACAGAGGAAGTCTGCCCAAGCGGTCATTGTTGTATAAGTGGAAACAAATGCCAGGAGACTGACCAGACAGGGCCCGATCCCTGCTTTGCAGCCATCCGGTCTCCGCAGGGCTCTCCAGTTACCTGGCCGTACCGGATAGGCAGGGAAGGGGAGGGAGCCGTGACTGGCCATGGAGGCAAGAAATCCGAGATGTTCCCGTCACCCCGGCAACAGAGAAACAGTCCAGACAGCAGTGCCAAATGGTGTAACGTTTTGGAAGAGGAGCAGGCAGATAATATCTCGATGTAAAAACCCGGACGCCTCTCCGGTAAATCTCTCTCCAGGCCGATGGGGATGCCAGGAAGCCAGAGGTGCTGCCGGAGAAGTGGGTCTGTCTCACCCGGCTAAACCTGTCGGAGCCACAACAGGAACTGACTGAAACCCGACAAGGCATGTGTGGGTTATGTCATGCTCAGAGGAGGGCGGCGGTGGTGGGGAGAATCTTCATTTGCAGCATAAGAGGCCCCGGGGCTCATCGGCCTGGCCGCCACATTACTTGACGCAGAAGCCCTGGTATTCTGTGTTATTAGGGACTGCAGTCAATGCTCCCATGTATCATCTGCTGCAAGTTGAATCCTATGGTGCAAATTTTTGTATCATTTAATGGGTCATGTTCACACTTATTTATTGATTTGATTTCTGTTCCACTCCCCCCCACCCCACAATCACAGGGTTCAGAGCGGACTGCAACATATAAAGTTTTTGGCTAAACGTTCAGCTAAACATCAAGAAGAACTTCGTGACGGTTAGAGCGGTTCCTCAGTGGAACAGGCTTCCTTGGGAGGTAGCAGGCTCTCCTCCTTTGGAGGTTTTCAAACAGAGGCTAGATGGCCACCTGACAGCCATGCGGATTCTGTGAACGCTGGCAGACCATGAGAGCAGGGTTCCGTCTAAGCTGAGTGAGTGTGAGCTAGCTCACAGTTTTTTAACCTCCGGCTCACACATTTTCTGTCTTCGCTCAGGAAGGATGGGCTCCAGAAGAGCAAAGTAATTTATGCAGTAGCCCAATCGCTCGCTCACAACTTTAATGCCAGGAGCTCACAAAGGAGAATGTTTGCTCACAAGACTCCACAGCTTAGAGGGAGCATTGCATGAGAGGGGAGGGCAGGATGGGCTGCCTCAGGGCTTAGTTCTCGTGGCCCTTTCTTACACGTCCAGGGGAATGCCAATCGCCACTTTGGGGTCGGGAAGCAATTGTTTGGCTGGAGATCCTGGAGGATTTTTGTCATCTTCTGGGAATGGAGCAAGGGGGTCATTGGGTGTGTGTGTGTGTGGGAGGTATTTGTGAATATCCTGCCTTGTGCAATGGGTTGGACTAGGTGGCCCTGAAGGTCCCTTCGACCTCTATGATTCTATGCTTGTATGGATGCACGGATGGATTGATCCGCTGATCGAAGGGGAAGCAGTGATTAGCCACAGGGTATAGATGGGAGCTGCAGTGGCTCAAGTAGTTAAGATGCTGAACTGCAGGCTGTGGAAGGTCAGTAGTTCAGCAGTTCAAGACCCGAGAGTGCCGCATGACGGAGTGAGCTCCCGTCTCTAGTTCCAGCTCCTGCCAACCTAGCAGTTCGAAAGCAAGAAATGGCAAGTAGATAAATAGGTCCCACTTCGGTGGGAAGGTAACAGCGTTCTGTGCACCTTGGTGTTTAGTCATGCCGGCCACATGACCACGGAAACGTCTTCGGACAGCGCTGGCTCTTCAGCTTTGAAACGGAGATGAGCACTGCAACCCTAGAGTCGGATTCGACTGACTTTTGAGCAAGGGAACCTTTACCTTTACCTATAGATGGGAACTCTCAGTCTGGGGCAGGTGATGCACTCTGTTCTTGGTGCTGGCAAGGGCGTAGACTTTCCAATTTTCCGGGGGGCTGGGGCTGGGCCATAGGCATTGCTGTGCTAGGTCCTTAAAAGAACTGATGCCCAGTGACATCATAGGGAGGAGCCAGTGACATCACAGGCCACTGTCACTATTTATGGAGCTATGTGGGATTTAGGAAGGGGCTCTCCAGAAATTTAGGGGCGCCTGGTAATCCTTGGGAACCCCCTAGCCAGGCCCCAATGGCTCAGAAACAAAGTATGGCATGGGCCTGAAAGTGACATCACATGAAGGGGTGGGGTTTTGGTGCAGGATGTGACATCATTGGAAGCGGTGGAGCTTTGGAAGTGCAATCACCTAACCTTTCACCTGGAAGTGACATCACAGAAAATGGCATCACAAAGTGATGTCACATCCTTGCTAGGCGCCACCCCTATGGTTTGCCTAGGGGCAGTTTGCCATTGCCTGCCTCTGTGTAGTGACCCTGGACTTCCTTGGTGGTCTCCCATCCAAGTACTAACCAGGCCTCCCTGCTTAGCTTCTGAGATCTGGTGAGATCGGGCCAGCCTGGGTGGGGACAAACAAGTATGCAGGATTCTGCAAGATTCCATTCTGACTCCTTGTGCTGTTTAACATATACATGAAACAACTGGAGAGTTTTGACAGGATTTGGACTTCATTGTTACTACTGTACACATGACATTCATAGTAAGACTTCCAGGTATTTCCTGTGTGCTTTATTTGAGCCATATAGAGGCACAGCCACTGAATGGAGGTGGGGACTGGTAGACTAGGTTGAGAATGCACCATCTAAATCCATTCAAGTTATAGAAAGGATAGAAGTGAGGCCTACACCACTATTAGTGAGTGAATTTAAAATGTATAATTACCTAGGCCAGTGTACACCCTCTGCCAGCTCTTAATGCTCAGCTGTACTATGAACTGAGCAACCTTAGACACCCAAAGGCAGCTGCTCTGTTGGATGCACAGAACTTATTTACAGTTAATTTTTTACTCTCCAGTAAGCTACTGATTTCTGTGAAACTAAAGGCGAAATTGAATGAGACATTAGAGAGCCGTGATTGAATCTCTCACTGTCTTTAATTTTAAAAAACTATGCAGGAGCAGTGTGTGTCCATGTGTGTGTGTGTGAGAGAGGTATGTGTGACACCTAAATTGCCTTTGTTCCAAATGCTTACTGAGAAAACTTGTAAATAGCAAACTAATTCTGAATAAGGATGAGGGATGTTTGCCTATCAATCCTCTTGTATTCAGGGTTCAATTACTGTTAAGTGGCTTACTGCTTATTGATAAAATTTGTTTCTTGGGGTACATGACTGTTCTGTGGTGTTTCCAGCTTTTAGTACAGGAGAGCCAACTTTCCTTAAGTTTAATACATTTTCCAATTGAAAGTTGGTTTGATAAGGAAGGGCTATTTCACAAACATCTAAGCATATTGCACAACATCATGAGTTGATTCCCCACTCCTCCTCCACATGAAGCTAGCTGAGTGACCTTGGGACAGTCACGGCTGTCTCTCAGCCCCATCTACTTCACAAGGTGTCTGTTGGAGGAAGAGGGAGAGAAGGAGATTGTAAGCCACTCTGAGACTCCTGGTAGTGAAGAGCGGGGTATAAAAATCAACTCACAAATTCAAGTATTTCTTTGCTTTTCATTGAAATCTTGGGCACTCATCAGAGCTCAGATAGCAGTGCAAGTACCCCCCAAAGGCTGATTTTTAAGGCATTAGGGAACTGTGCAGTCCCTGACCTATCCCTCAGGGCACAGTTCAGAGAAGCTCAAGGGACTTGGTAACAAAAGTTATACATCTCCTTGCTCTCCGCTGCCCCTCCCCCAACATTCCCTGCCAGCATTACCAGAGACTCAAGCTGCGGACAAGCTGAGCTCGCTATGAAAACCTCCCCCCAGCCAAACAAACCCAGCCACCCACCCCGGAACGAGGGGAGGGGGAGAGGGGGAGAAGGGGAGTGGGAGAAGGACCTCACGCATACACACACAACCCTGTCTCCAGAGACAGAGCACACGTCTCTCCCCTCCCCCGCTGTCTCGCAGGCAGTCGCAGTGGCTAAAGTAGGGGGAGGAGAAGGCGATGGCGGGCTCCCCTCTCCCCATCCACTTCACATGGGCCACAGTCACGACTAGGATTTGACTACATCAGAGCCCTTCAGCACAATCTTTGCAGGCAGGAAAATGAGGGGGAAAGCAAACTAGTCTTTCCATTCTAGTACAAAAGCAACAGGCTGCAGCCAGAGAGACAAAAGCGGGCACAGCAAAGGTGAGCCAGAGTGGAGGCAGCCCAGCGCCTCCCTCACCTGCCATCTAAGCAAGGAAAGCCACCAAACTTAGCAGTGCTCCAAACACTTTCCACCAGCCAATCAACCCCCCCACCCACCCAGAGTGGCTCAGTGGCTGGCAGCCTCTCCAAGCCGGCTGGCAAGCTGAGCACGCACCAAACACTTGCAGTAAGCTAAGCACACACCAAACACATGCGCACAGTCAAACATTCCCCCCCCTCACCCCACCTACCCCAGAGCGGCTCAGTCGCCTGCAGTCTCTGCAAGCCAGCCAGGGAGAACTGAGTAGGCTCCATCCTCCAAACATGCGCACAGCCAAAGAACCCCCACCCCAGAGCAGCTCAGTGCCAGCTGAGCACGCACCATTCAGCCACTCCAAGCCAGCTCCTCCACGGAGGCCAGCTCCCCCCCCATCTCCCAGCATGGCTTGCCTCGCTGGGAGCGGGAAAAACAACAACAGAAACAGCACGAGCGAGGCACAAGAGACCTAACCAGCCACCCCAAGCCAGCTCCTCCACGGAGACTGGCTCCCCCCCAATCTCCCAGCATGGCTTGCCTCGCTGGGAGAAACAACAACAAGCAGCACGAGGCACAAGAGACCTAACCAGCCACCCCAAACCGGCTCCTCCACGGAGACCGGCCCCCCTCCCAATCTCCCGGCATGGCTTGCCTCGCCGGGAGCGCGAAAAACAGCAACAGAAACAGCATGAGCGAGGCACAAGAGACCTAACCAGCCACCCCAAGCCAGCTCCTCCACGGAGACTGGCTCCCCCCCAATCTCCCAGCATGGCTTGCCTCGCTGGGAGAAACAACAACAAGCAGCACGAGGCACAAGAGACCTAACCAGCCACCCCAAACCGGCTCCTCCACGGAGACCGGGCCCCCCCCCAATCTCCCGGCATGGCTTGCCTCGCCGGGAGCGCGAAAAACAGCAACAGAAGCAGCATGAAGCAACACGAGGCTTCCCTCGGCTCTCCCCACCCCCATGGCTGCCCACGCTGGAGCTCAGGCCAGCTCCTTACCTTTTCCTGTGGGAGATCAGAATAATTTAGGGCTTATGGGAGCTGGGGGTGGGGCTTAGCTTTCAGGAAGCAAGCCCTACTCTCCTCCCACCACATCCGGAGTCTCAGAAAGCGGAGGGGAAAAACTCTCCGCTTTCCAAATGGGTTGGGGATGGGGGAGGGGGTTGCCAAGGTTTGTGAGTCTGGTTGCCCGGGGGGGCTCAGGAAATTTCGGGGGTAGCCTGAGCCCCAGAGCCCCCCTGGAGTTGACGCCTATGGGTGCTGGAGGGGGCAGCAGTGGGAGGGCTTCTGGTGTCCTGGCCCCACTGCTGGACCTCCTGATGGCACCTGGTATATTTTGGCCCCCGTGTGACGCAGAGTGTTGGACTGAAGGGGCCACTGGCCTGATTCAACATTGGCTTCTTTTATGTTCTTATGATTCGGAGGGAAGAAAGCATAAAAAAATAACTCGACCCAAAGGAAGCAACTGGAGGGCAAGAATTAAACAATTCAACAATCCAGGAATACCTGGGGAAAGAAGAACATTGGTACCTGGTGCTGGAAAGGTGAGAAGTTTGCTATCAGATGATCTGGAATCTCAAAAATAGAAAGCAGGGCGCATCGGCCATTCCTGCCTTTCTGTGCAGAGAGACAGTAAGCACCACTTCCCCTTTCAGAGGTGGCCAGACTGAGTTTGCCTGGACATTTGATTTTCATCCATCGATCTCCCATCTTGATAGCTGGGTCACAGTTGCCCACCAAGCACAGTCCCTTCCTCGCTCAAAAGCATTCTGCATAATGTCCATCTGCTGTAGTGGAGAAGAGCCAGAGTCCAGGAACACCTTCAAGACTAACCTTCCAGAGAGCCAGTTTGGTGTAGTGGTTAAGTGCGCGGACTCTAATCTGGGAGAACCGGGTTTGATTCCTCACTCCTCCACTTACACCTGCTGGTGTGACCTTGGGTCAGTCACAAGCTCTGGCACAGCTGTTCTTGGAAAAGAGCCGTTTCTGTCAGAGCTCTCTCAGTGTCAAGTTCTCCAGAAAGTCAGTCAAACACCAGGCTCCATAAAGAAGAGAGCGCTTATTGAAAGCAGTTCTTAGAGATACATTAGCAATGCTTTGTCAGTGATGCCAAGAGCTTCCCAACACCCCCAGTTATACTATGTTCATAATGCCCCCCAACCCACCCACCAATGGCTACCAAGCCCGCGCGCGGCAAAAGCAGTTACAGTCGTTAAACACTGTTAGCCAGAATATCCCAGGCGGAAAAGACAGTGCATGGGACTCAAGGCCATCGGCTGAGATAACAGTCTCCTCAGCCATAGTAAATCTGGGTTTCCCAGAAAACCTGTTTTCCTCCCCACATTCCAGAAAGTGAGAATCGCCAGTCCATCCCTCCCTCCTTCCCTTTCATCCATCTCATGGCAGGATCACCTGACATTCTGCCCCCCTAATTCTTGGCCCCTCCCGGGCTTGTGTGGGTAGAGGTGGTGAAACCGTTGAACTACGCGTGGGGCATTCACATGTTCATCTCTTACCCACTCCCTTTGTTCAGGACCCAAAATCAACCCATTCAATGAGATAATACAACCGATTGCGTGATGACACTTTAGAATCCAGGATGTCAGCAACTTCGAAATGCGGTTCCCCCGCCCCCCCACCATGAGGGGGTGGTGGTGTTGGGTGTTGCGACCGCCATTGATTCCTCCCTGGCGAACGTCTTAATAACCTGAGATGAAACACAGGATGAATTGCTTTCAGGTCTTTGGGCAAAATCAGTTCAACAGTGACCGCATTAATCACCCTCTTTATCTCAAACGGTCCCACAAATTTCCAACCCAGTTTGCGGCTAGGTTGAAGTCCTTTAATGTTCTGGGTAGATACATACACGAACTCCCCTGGTTTGGGGTCCCACCCTTTGTCCCTCTTTTTATCAGCCCCAACCGACCTCCCAGGGTGTCTGTTGTGAGGAGGGGAAGGGAAAGGAGTTTGTAAGCCGCTCTGAGATTTCTTTGGGTAGTGAAGGGTGGGGGATAAATCCAATCTCCTCCTCCTCCTCCTCCTCCTCCTCCTCTTCTTCTTCCCAAATTTGTGGCAGGGGAGGAGCTTTCGTGACCCACGGCTCACTTCTTCAGATAAGCGAAGCTCCTCCCCTGCCACAAATCTGGTTAGTCTTGAACCTGCTCCTGGACTCTGGTTCTTCTCTGCTGCTACAGACAAACTAACACGGCCTCCCATCTCGGTCCTTCTGCTGTGCCGTGCATGGCTTGGAGTTCTGCAAGCACAAACTGACCGAGCGAGCAAGATCTCAGCACTGGTTTATATTTTTTGCAATCCTTCCTTTGCCAGGAGGCCGCTCATGGTCAGCTGTGCCACTTTTAAAGGCCCGCCAGCCCCCCACGGCTCCTCCTGATAAAGCCGAGGCAGGATTGCCCCAGAAAAGAATCGTGGCCTTGCTGAGGAGGCTTTGGAAAGATCACCTTGACCTTCAAAGAACTATTGAGACCAGCAGGGCTATTTTTGGGGCAGGAACGCACAGGAACGGAGTTCCGGCTGGCTCCTGAGTTGGCCACGCCCAGCAGGAACTGATTAGCATAACAGGCCACACCCAACAGCAGGAACTCATTAGGATTGGCTACGTTAGGGGCGTGTGACCTAACATGCAAAGGAGTTCCTGCTCCAAAAAAAGCCCTGGGTTTTGACAACAAACAAGGTAAACAGAATAAGAAGCAAGAGGTGGGCGTGGCTGGATGGCCACACTTCTGGTAACATGGGGGTGTGGCCTAATGTGCTAATGAGTTGTGCTGTCAGGGTGTGGCCTAATATGCTAATAAGTCTCTGCTGTTGGGTGTGGCCTGTTATGCTAATCAGTTCCTGCGGGGCTTTTTCTACAAAGAAAGCCCTGGAGACCAGGATTGCCAACCTCCAGTCAACTGGTCTCCATATGATAGGGAAGAGTTCCCCCTGGAGCAAGCGGCAGCTTTGGAGGGTGGGCTCTATGACATTCTACCCTGCTGAAGCCACCTCCTCTCCGGGCCAGGCTGGTATAGGGGTTAAGAGCGGCAGACTCTAATCTGTGTGCATGCACACATACACACACATTATTTTACATAACAAATCTTAAACTACAGGCCGTGATAATCTCTAAATCTTAAAATACAGATACATAGATAAATAGTCTCTATAATCATCTACTACAGTCTTCTACAATATCTAGATCATATCTTAAATACCAGCATACACATAAATACATGACCTTCTATATCATATAATTACTTATACTCTTTTTGTAGAAAAAGCCCAGCAGAGACTCATTAGCATAATAGGCCACACCCAACATCAGAAACTCATTAGCACATTAGGCCACACCCCCATGTCACCAGAAGTGTGGTCATCCAGCCACACCCACCCTTTTCCTTCTTATTCTATTTACCTTGTTTGTTGTCCAAACCAGGATTTCTTTTGGAGCAGGAACTCCTTTGCATGTTAGGCCACACACCCCTAATGTAGCCAACCCTGATGAATTTCTGCTGTTGGGTGTGGCCTATTATGCTAATGAGTTCCTGCTGGGCGTGGCTAACTCAGGAGCCAGCTGGAACTCCGTTCCTGCGCATTCCTGCCCCAAAATAGTTCTGCTTGTACTTATTTAGAACTAGCTTGGATATATTCATATTTTTTAACCTCTATTTAAATGTCTTTGTTCTGTCAACAGTGGGAGGGTTTCTAGGGTCCTGGCCCCACTGGTGGACCTCCTGGTGGCACCTGGTATTTTTGGCCACTGTGTGACACAGAAGAGTGTTGGACTGGGTGGGCCATTGGCCTGATCCAACATTGGCTTCTCTTATGTTCTTATGTCTGGGGCAAGTGATGCTCTGTACTCTTGGTGCTTGTGGGGGTGGGGTCAACAGTGGGAGGGGCTTCTGGTGTCCTGGCCCCACTGCTGGACCTCCTGATGGCACCTGGTGTATTTTGGCCACTGTGTGACACAGAGTGTTGGACTGGATGGGCCACTGGCCTGATCCAACACTGGCTTCTCTTATGTTATGTTCTTATCTTTCCCAAATATTTTTTCATCTTCCTATCTAATAATTTATTATCACAAACATATATCGCATTACTCTTTCCATTTCTTAATCTGTGTCTTGACATAAATTCATTTCTGATTTTCACCCATATAATCAAAAAGCACTTTTAATTTTTCTTGAAATTCAGAAAATGGTTTATCATGTATATATAATATTAATTTTGCTACTGTCACATGGTCACATAATTTATCCTTCCATTCCTTTATATCTGAGCACCTTTCTGCTTTCCAATTAGCTGCAAATAATACCCTTGCTGCCATCACCCTACACTTAAATAATTCACTGTGCGTTCTTGGGATATTATTTGGTAACATATTTAACAGGATACTTTTTGGAACAATTACGATCTTAAGTTTTAATCTCTTTTTGCATTTCATCGTGTTCCTCTATCCAATACTTTCTTGCAAGTACACCACATATGCTAGAATGTTGCATTTGTTTTACGACATTTTCCACACAATCCCTTGTATTATTTCTTTCCTTTTGCAATGTCTTTGGGGGTTATATACCTCCTATAAAACATTTTATACCAATTCTCCCTCAATATTTGGCATTTGGTAATTTAAATATCTTTTGTCCACAGATTTCCCCACTGGCTCATGTTTATGAATAGTTAATCATGGCTGACCCTGCTGAGCATCTGAGGTCTGATAAGATCAGGCCAGACTGGGCCATCCCGGTCAAGGTGCTTGACAGAATGTTGTTGTTGTTCAGTCGCACAGTCGAGTCCGACTCTCTGCGACCCCATGGACCAGATTACGCCAGGCCCTCCTGTCCGCTGAAGTTTGCTCAATTTACTCGACAGAATAGGGGTGAACAAATCATAGAATCATAGAACCATAGAACATTAGAGTTGGAAGGGACCTTGCAGATCATCTAGCCCAATCCCCTGCACTCTGCAGGAGCATAGCTGAAAGAGAGCCCTGCATACCTACAACATACCCGAAAGACGGTCATCCAGCCTCCGCTTGAAAACGTCCAGTGAAGGAGCATCCACCACCTCCCGAGGCAGAGTGTTCCACTGCCCAACCACTCTGACAGTCAGGAAGTTTCTCCTGATATGTAGCCAGTAACGACTCCCTTGTGATTTCCACCCATTACATCTAGTCTTGCAATCCAGAGCAAGAGAGAATAGATCTGCTCCATCTTCTACAGGACAGCCCTACAGATACTTGAAGACTGCAATCATGTCCCCCCTAAGCCTTCTCTTTCCCAGGCTAAACAGACCCAACTCTTTCAGCCTTTCCTCATAAGACTTGGATTCCAACCCTCTCACCATCCTGGTCTCCCTCTTCTGGACACGCTCGAGCTTGTCAACACCCTTCCTAAAATGTGGTGCCCAAAACTGGACACAGGACTCCAGGTGAGGCCTGACCAGAGCAGAATAGCAGAAATGACAAAATACTCCAGACTGGCTCTTAAGGGAGGTGTAATCTACAGGCTGGCTTGACCTCATCAGATCTCAGAAGCTAAGGAGGGTCAGCCCAAGCTGCAACTTGGAAGGGAGACCACCAAGGAAGTCCAGGGTTGTCACGCAGAGGCAGGCAACGGCCAACCACCTCTGCATGTCTCTTGCCTTGAAAACTCCATGAGAGGTGGCTGCGACTTGACAGCTCTTTCCGCCATCGAGGCAAACTGTCAAAAGAAAGCCGATGCTGAGGCTTTGCAAGAGCAAAGGCGGAGGCCCTGCAAACTACGCAACCAACATGTTCAGCCTGTTCATTCCTGACTGCCACCATCACATATGAGCCGGGCACCAGACCTTCTTGGCTGGCCCCCTTCTGAGTTTTTTTTTTTTTAATAAATGATTTTTTAATTAAATTTTATAACAATAAGCAAAATAAAACATAAATCACATTCAAAATACAAACTCACTTAAACAAACAAACTTAGTGGTCGACAGTGCAATGCATACAGATATGTTCCAGGTCATTTTGTTGTTGTTCAGTCGCACAGTCGAGTCCAACTCTTCGTGACCCCGTGGACCAGATCACGCCAGGCCCTCCTGTCTTCCACTGTCCGCTGAAGTTTGCTCAATTTCACGTTCGTTGCACCGGTGACACTGTCTAACCATCTCATCCTTGGCCGTCCCCTTCTTCTTTGACCTTCAATCTTTCCCAGCATCAGGGTCTTCTCCAGTGAATGTTCCCTTCTCATTGGGTGGCCAAAGTATTTGAGCTTCAGCTTCAGGATCTGGCCTTCCAGGGAACAGTCAGGGTTGATTTCTTTTAGGATTTGACTGATTTGATCTCCTTGCAGTCCAAGGGACTCTCAAGAGTCTTCTCCAGCACCATAGTTCAAAAGAATCTGTTATTTGGTGCTCGGCCTTCCTTATAGTCCAACTCTCGCAGCCATACATTAGTATGGGGAATACCATTGCTTTGACCATGTGGACTTTTGTTGGCAGGGTGACGTCTCTGCTTTTGATCATGCTGTCTAGGTTTGCCATCGCTTTCCTCCCCAGGAGCAGGCGTCTTTGAATTTCATGGCTGCAGTCACCATCTGCAGTGATCTGGGATCCCAGGAACGTGAAGTCTGTCACTACTTCTACGACTTCCCGGTCATATATGATAACAAAATCTTGTTCGAAGAGTTCAGAATACAAATATATAGTAATGCCATTGGAAGCAAGATATCTCAGTCTTTACAAACAAGTAAGTATTTCTCTGTATTTAGATGGAATAAGGCTTGTGGGTGAGGAACGGTCACTACGTATATAGTCCAGGAATGGGGACCATTTTTCAAATAAATTCGTAGTAGATTGATGTTCATCCGACCTTACTAGGGAGTCGGAAATTTTGTCCATTGCCAAAAGTTCCCATAGCTTGGTGAACCACCTCTCACTAGAGATATGTTTAGAGTCTTTCCAGCTTGCTGCAATTATAGTCTTTGCTGCTGCCAATAAGGTAGAAACGAGTTCTTGTCGTATTTTAGGGACAGTGTTGTCTTTCCATAAGTCCAGTGCCCCCTTCTGACTTGAGGAGCCGTTGAACAGCTTTGGGGCTGTTCAAAAATCTTTGGACAGCGTTGGCTCTTTGGCTTGGAAACGGAGATGAGCACCACCCCCTGGAGTCAGATTTGACTGGCTTTTCAGATTCGACTGGCTTTTGAGCAAGGGAAACCTTTACCTTTATCTATAGAGAGGAACTCTTGGTCTGGGGCAAGGGATGCTCTGTATTCTTGGTGCTTGGGTGGTGGGCAGCAGTGGGAGGGCTTCTGGTGTCCTGGCCCCACTGCTGGACCTCCTGAGGGCACCTGGTATTTTTGGCCACTGTGTGACACAGAGTGTTGGACTGGATGGGCCGTTGGCCTGATCCAACATTGGCTTCTCTTATGTTCTTATGACTGGGGCAGTGATGCCCTGTATACGTGGTGCTGGGGGGGTCAACAGTGGGAGGGCTTCTAGTGCCCTGGCCTCACTGCTGGACCTCCTGAGGGCACCAGGTATTTTTGGCCACTGTGTAACAGAGTGTTGGACTGGATGGGCCATTGACCTGATCCAACATTGGCTTCTCTCTTATGTACTTATAAGAGAGGACTGGATAAACATATGGAGCAGAGGTTCATCACTGGCTATTAGCCACAAGGTATAGATAGGAACTCTCAGGCTGGGGGCAAATGATGCTCTGTATTCTTGGTGCTTGGGGGGGGGTCAACAGTGGGAGGGCTTCTAGTGTTCTGGCCCCACTGCTGGACCTCCTCAGCCAGTGTGTGACAAAGTGTTGGACTGGATGGGCCGTTGGCCTGATCCAACATTGGCTTCTTTTATGTCCTTATGTTAATGCTACACCAGTTCTCGCATTCAACAGAACTGAATTGGGTAATAGAGAATAATCAACATGAACATGGCAGCTTTCAGAAGACATTGGGAGGGCGTTTCAATCGTCGGTGATGGTCTGCTGCTACTAATGTCAGAGCCATCATTTTTTCAACAGGACTGACTTTCAGGAAGCGGAACTCTGGACGGAAAATATTAAACAAGTTCCACAACTTTCCCACACGATGGCACTGTTATATCACCATCGTAGGGTGCAGACAAACTTAGCCCGAAACAAGACTCCCTGCGTTTGTTTTTCCCCTGGTGTGAACCTGAAATCTCTCTGCCCTTATTCACCATGCAGATATACTTCTTTGTGGCTGAATTGTAGGTCTTGCCTTTCTCTTGCACTTCAAACAAACAAACAAACAAACAAACAAACAAACAAACACAAAGCACTTCCTGGATATTGATACGTGCAAACACCAACATGCAAAGCTGCTGGGGGGGGCAGTGAGAGGGGGCTTGGGATGAGGCAGGCATAGTCTGGTCTCTGCTGTGCATGATTGGTTTCTGTAGGAAGGGTGGGAGGGCCATTCATTCATTCATTCATTAAAATGAAAAGAGCCCTGCTGGATCAGACCAATAGCCCATCTAAGTCCAGCATCCTGTCTCATACAGTGGCCAACCACTTCCTCTGGAGGGCAAACAACAGGGCAGAGAGGCTGAGGCCTTCATAAGAGCATCAGAAGAGCCCTGCTGGGTCAGACCAGTGAGGGTCCATCTAGTCCAGCATCTCATCTCACACAACAACCAACCACTTCCTCTGGACAGCCAACAACAGGGCAGAGAGGCCGAGGCCTTCATAAGAACTTCAGAAGAGCCCTGCTGGGTCAGACCAGTGAGGGTCCATCTAGCCCAGCATCTCATCTCACATAGTGGCCAACTAGTTCCTCTGACGAGTCAACAAACAGGGCAGAGAGGCCAAGGCCTTCATAAGAGCATCAGAAGGGCCCTGCTGGGTCAGACCAGTGAGGGTCCATCTAAATCCAGCATCCTGTCTCACACAGTGGCCAAGCACTTCCTCTGGACAGCCAACAACAGGGCATAGAGGCCAAGGCCTTCATAAGAACTTCAGAAGAGCCCTGCTGGGTCAGACCAGTGAGGGTCCATCTAGCCCAGCATCTCATCTCACATAGTGGCCAACTAGTTCCTCTGACGAGTCAACAAACAGGGCAGAGAGGCCAAGGCCTTCATAAGAACATCAGGAGAGCCCTGCTGGATCAGACCAGTGGTCCATCTAGTCCAGCGTCCTGTCTCACACAGTGGCCAACCAGTTCCTCTGGAGGGCCAACAACAGGGCAGAGAGGCTGAGGCCTTTCTCTGAAGCTGCCTCCTCACTCTGGGATTCAGAGGATTAGTATCTCTGAATGAGGAGATGGCTAGTAGCCATTGATAGACTTTTACCCTCCATGCAACTGTCTAATCCCCTTTTCCAGCTGTTTATTTCTGTGACCATCACTACCTCCTCTGGCGGCAAATCCCACATTTTAATCCCTCTCAGTACAACGAAGTATTTCCTTTTGTCCGTCCTAAACCTACTGCCCATCAGCTTCATTGGAAGCCCTCCAGTTCTAGTGTTTTGGGAGAGGGAGAAACAGTTCTCTTTGTCCACTCTCTCCACCCCGTGCATAATTTTATAAGCCTCTATCATGTCTCCCCCGAGTCATCTCTTTTTTAAACTGAAAAGTCCCAGACTCTTCGGCCTTTCCTCACGGGGAAGGGGCTCCAACCCCCTCGTCATCTGGGTCGCCCTCCTCTGCACTTTCCCCAGCTCTGCAATGTCCTTTTTGAGAGATGGTGACCAGAACTGTACACAGTATTCCAAATGAGGCCGCACCAGAGATCTTTCCAGGGACATTACAATATCAGCCGTTTCATTCTCAAATCTCAGTCCCTTTCCTAATCATTCCTAACACAGAGTTTGCCTTTTTCACCATTGCAGCGCACCTGGGCAGGCACTTCCATTGAGCTCTCCTCTGTGACCCCAAGATCATTTTTCCCTTCTCAGTCCCAGCAAGTTCAGACCCCCTAAGCCTCTAGTTGAAACTGGGATTCTTTTTGTCCCAGCGTGCATCACCTGACACCAGCACTGAACTTCATTTGCCACATTCCTTCCTTCCTGGTGTGAACCTTTGGTGTAGTGGTTAAGTGCGCAGACTCTAATCTGGGAGGACCGGGTTTGATTCCCCACTCCTCCACTTGCACCTGGCGGGATGACCTTGGGCAAGCCGTAGTTCTGATAAGAGCTGTTCTTGAAAAAACGACAGTTTCTGTCAAGAGCTCTCTCGGTCCCACCTCCCTCACAGGATGTCTGTGGTGGAGAGCGGAAGGGATAGGAGATTGTAAGCCACTCTGAGGCTCCTTTGGGTAGTGAAGGGCAGGATATAGATCCAATCTCCTCCTCCTCTTCTTAGAATCATAGAATTCTTCTTGTTCTTTTTTTTAAACTGCCCCTAAGGGCATCTTTTATTTATTTTTGCACACAAATTACAACCAAACATTACAAACAATACTTCACAAAATACTACACACATCCTACCCTACTATACCACACAAAACATAAACGGGGGGTATACATCCCAGTTATTCCCATATCATCCTTATGCCACTATCTGTTAATTACTCGGTTCACTTTTACGTGAGTATTCTTTCCTTCTTCTTCTTCTTCTTCTTCTTCTTCTTCTTCTTCTTCTTCTTCTTCTTCTTCTTCTTCTTCTTCTTCTTCTTCTTCTTCTTCTTCTTCTTCTTCTTCTTCTTCTTCTTCTTCTTCTTCTTCTCCTCCTCCTCCTCCTCCTCCTCCTCCTCCTCCTCCTCCTCCTCCTCCTCCTCCTCCTCCTCTTCTTCTTTTCTTCTTCTTCTTCCTCTTCTTCCTCTTCTTCTCCTCCTCCTCCTCCTCTTCTTCTTCTTCTTCCTCTCCTCCTCCTCATCCTCCTCCTCTTCTTCTTCTTCTCCTTCTCCTCCTCCTCTTCTTCTTCTTCCTCTTCTCCTCCTCCTCCTCCTCCTCCTCTTCTTCTCCTTCCTTCCTTCCTTCCTTCCTTCCTTCCTTCCTTCCTTCCTTCCTTCCTTCCTTCCTTCCTTCCTTCCTTCCTTCCTTCCTTCCAACATGTTCCACCCAGACAGAGTCCACAAGGAGATCACAAAAAGCATTAAAACATTTGAGCAATTAAAAATACAGCTAAAATTATATAGTAATTTAGAACACACACATACACAAACAACACTAGAAGAAGGGCCTGTGACCATTACGAGGGGATGCCAGACAAAGCAGAAAAGCTCACTTTTGTTTTACACTCAACTTTTTCAAAAGCCCCTAATCCATTTTAAGCTTTATACGACCAAGTCAGCTGCTAAAGAGCAATAGTCCTCCAATGTATTTCTGGGTGCAGAAGTTGGACAGTGAAGAAGTCTGAACAGACACGTTTTTCTCAGCTTTCTATGCACTCTACCTTCTCCACGATTTGGTTACCCATACTTGAATACCTCACATCTCAGCGTGAAATTCCCAAAATCATTGTTGATCTAGGCTTATAATACACCTTTGGGGATGTTAATAAAGTACTTGGGCTGTGGTCACATGGGACAGATAATGCGGGGGGAGGCGTGGCTGATCACCCCGGAGCAAAATAGAGCGCGGTACCCTGATCATACAGTCCCCCGAGTCTCTGCACTTAGGCTGTTAGCTGCCGATCACACGGCAATGCTGAAGCGTGGCAAAGAAGTGGCACGGCATGATCACACAAGCTGCAATCGCTTCCGAATCAGATGGGCGTTTGTGTGCATGCGCCATTCCTCAGAGCGGCACTGCTTTCAGTTTCCTGTTTGTGCGCATGCACAGTAAAATATCCATTTTATGATGGGATGTGGATGGGCACCGGATGCCACGGAATACTAGCGCTCCTGCGATCAGACGCCCACCTTTGCCCCACGTTTTCTGGATACTAGTGCACTTTCCACAGTACTTTTTAACTCCACATCTTTGGCGGGATGCCACGGGTTGGCCACGGGAGCGCTACGCTTCCCAGGTGTTGTGGTGTGATTGCAAAATCTGCCTGACATTTGTGCCTGACATTTGTGCCTTCTGCACGGCAAATTCTCCATGTGACCAGGGCCTTGGTTGTTATATTCTTCTTGTCAAAGTTTACATTTATTGTTTGATAGTTTAATGGAAAATTACTTTTTTTACATCTCTGTTATAGCTGGCAACAGGTAGCTCATTGCCTGATCTCATTGTGATATGTTTGTATTGTTATTGTTATTTATTAAACTTCACCTTTGAAATGTGGTGCTGGAGGAAAGTTTTAGAGACACCGTGGGCCACCAAAAAGACAAATCAGTGGGTTCTAGCTCGGATCAAGCCTGAACCCTCCCTAGAACCGAAAATCACTCAACTTGGACTATCCAACTTGGGAGATGAGACTCCCTAGAAGCAACAAGGATGCTAGGAAATGCTGAAGGCAGCAGGAAAAGAGGAAGAGACAGAGGAACAAGGGAAGAATGGAAGGCCAAAATAGCCCTGGAGAGGAGCCTTTTACTGACAGAAACCAAGGCTTGAAGGCTGGCAATATTGTTATGGTTGCCTAGCAACCCCCACAGTGGCTACTGAGATCTCAGAGGGCATTCATTTCTTAAAGATACAGGCACTGCTTCTATTATTTGGGGCTAGCCCCCATTTCTGTTTTATATTTCAGGTTTTTCTGCAACTCTGGGGCATTTCTCTGTTCCTGGCTCCACTCTCCAGATTTAAGTATCCACAGATGGGGCCACATTGAGAATTAGATATGTTGACCTTAAGGGCCAGTTCAGAATCCTCATTTTAATTCTTGCAGCTGATTTCGACAAAGGAAATGACTGAGAAGAACGGCATTTGCCTGCTTCTGCTTCAGGCATGAGAAAGGTGGTGGGCACCAGAATCTTGTTCCGAAATCTCATCTAGCCCATCTTTCCAAACATGAGGGCCGGGAACATATCCAAAAGTTTTATTTGAGGTTCTCAGACAGCTGCATTCTGTACCCCAAGCCACATGCTGCTACTTCTTGGCACTACCACGAAACCATGGCATAGATCCAGCCCCAGCTTTGAGGTCTTCTCGAGCGCCTTTAAAGTCTGGCCCAACCTTCTGCTTCAGACTGAAGAGTGGAAATGGGCTCAAGGCTGTGGACGTATTCTCTGGAATTCTCCACCGCTGAGACCCATCTGGTTGGTCTCCTCTCCTCCTCCTCCCTGTTATATTTATACATGCCAGGCACTTTGCAGCCTCAAGCAAACAAGAAACTACTAGAGTAGACCATCGGGAAGGGAGAAGAGATACAAAGGAAGGAGCTGGAACTGGGAGAGGCAGTACCCAGTGGTGAAGAACTTGGGGGCAGGAATGCATTTTCCGTACATGAAACCCTTGCAAGGATGGAGGCATGCAGATTTGGGGGGGGGCGGGGGCGGAGGCACGGTTTCCTGAGAAAGGGGGCAGCCAGAGTGGGAGGGCAGAGACATGGTACAGGAGGAACAGCCTGAGATTTTGAGCGGGTGGGCTGAGATGCAGCCCCCGAGATGAATGGCCCAAGGGACCCCTCCCTCCGCATCGCCCGACAGAAGGGATGGGGGGAGCGATGAAGGGTTGGCTCGGGCCCCCCTTGCACTGAGGCAGGGCTCCAGGGGTCTCGGCAGTCTTGTCCTGACTGCCCCTTCGGCTTGGCAGCGGTGGAGGCCTGTCCGTGGCTGAATGGGCTCTACACAATGGGCCCGGGCCTGTTTCTTCCTCCCCTGCCATGTCCATCTCGCCCGTTCCAGGCCTTTTCCCTTTGCCGTCCCTCATCATCATTCCTGTCTCCTTTCTCCCTTCTCAGGCGAGAGCCGCCCCTGGGGCTTGGCCCCCTCCAGGCCCAGCAAACGCAGGGAGGGAAATTTCCCGGTCGAGGTGCCCCCCCCCATCCCTCCTCTCCTTCTCACCATTCAAAGCAGACCTGGGGGCAAAATAAACCCTGGCATCGCATCCCCGCCACCCCTTCACCCCCGGCGCTCGTTCTGAGGGGATGCTTAAGCTGCTCTTGTACCAGGGCTTGTTTCGGGCCTCTTTCGGGCCTGTTGTGGGTCTCTGCCAAGCAGTGTGTGTGTGTGTGTGTAGGTGGAGGGAGTGCGAGGCACCAATGCCATGCCGCTGCCTGAAGGCTTGCAAGGATACCTGTCCCAGAGGTGAGGGAGCGGGTCTGGATTGGCTCCCTTCACATCACCCTCACAATTGGTTTGAGACGGCTCCTTGGAGAGTTGTCTCAGATGGCAGCCATGTTGTCTGCATTAGAAGAGGTTGGTTCAGGTCCAGTAGCACCTTTGAGACCCAGAAGATTTTTGAGAGATAAGAACACAAGAGAGAAGCCAATGTTGGATCAGGCCAATGGCCCATCCAGTCCAACACTCTGTGCCACACAGTGGCCGAAAATACCAGGTGCCATCAGGAGGTCCAGCAGTGGGGCCAGGACACCAGAAGCCCTCCCACTGTTGACCCCCCTCCAAGCACCAAGAATACAGAGCATCATTTGCCCCAGAGTCCCTACCTATAACTTGTGGCTAATAGCCACTGATGGACCTCTGCTCCAGATGTTTATCCAATTCCCTCTTGAAGCCGTCCATGCTTGTAGCTGCCACCACCTCCTGTGGCAGTGAATGTGTGTTAATCACTCTTTGGGTGAAGTCAAAGCTCCCTTCGTGCAATGTGTGCATGACAAAGGAGGCCTTAAATCTCAGAAGCTGATGCCTGGGAAATCTCGTTGGTCTCTTCAGTGCTACTGGACTCAAATTGAACTCTTCTACTATAGACCGACAGGGCTACCCTAGGAAACTATCCTCATTCCTACTTGTATCTGACAAAGAGAGAAGAGCCAAAGATGCTTCAGATCCTGACCTGGTTCATCTGCAAATGAGCCTAAGAACACAAGAGAAGCCATGTTGGATCAGGCCAAAGGCCCATCCAGTCCAACGCTCTGTGTCACACAGTGGCCAAAACCCAGGGGCCACCAGCAGGTCTACCAGCAGGGCCAGAACTCCAGCAGCCCTCCCACTCTTGCCCCCCAAGCACCACAAAGACAAAGCATCACTGCCCCAGTACATAAGAACATAAGAGGAGTCAATGTTGGATCAAGCCAATGGCCCATCCAGTCCAACACTCTGGTTCACACAGGGGCCAAAAATACCAGGGACCATCAGGAGGTCCAGCAGTGGGGCCAGGACACTAGAAGCCCCTCCCACTGTTGCCCCCCCAAGCACCAAGAATACAGAGCATCACTGCCCCAGACAGAGTGTTCCCTTTAGACTTTGTGGCTAATAGCCACTGATGGACCTCTTCTCCAAATGTTTATCCATTCCCCTATTGAAGCTGTCTAGAGCCAGTGTGCTGTAGTGGTTACAAGTGGCAGACTGCTTGTGCAGAATTTCTCTCTCCGCAGAGCCGTGCCCGGAGGGAGAGAAAGAGACCACGCGCTCGGCAGGCTGTCCACGATAAGCAATGGAGGGGAGCAGGTGTAGGGAGAAGGCCGCTGAGCAATCGCCATGAGGAAGGACCGGCCTTGTGGGTGAGGGAGAGGGGCTGCGAGGGGCCAGTGAAGGTGAGTGCTTCCCCTGCTTGCCACTGCTTGCTAGGTCTGCCTCCTTCTCCCCCATGGAGGGGTTGGCGCTCCCTTGGCGCAGTGTCTATCCCATTCCAGAGTGAAGGCAAGAGGCTGGCCACCGGCTCTGTGGGCGGGGCTGAGCCAATGCAGCAAGGCAATGCAGCCAGGGGATTGGCAGACTGTCAGAGTGGCAGCTGAGGGGGGCCAAAGGCTGTGGGAGCGTGTCCAGTGTTCACACCAAAACGGCTTTATATATAAGGAGAGATTTCAGTTTGAGCTTTCATTTTTTTTTTTAAACTTTTTCTTTATTATACAAGAAACAAACAGATATACATATAAACATATAACCAGGCATAATTTGCATCCATATTATATCTAGTTATTAACCTCATACATCAACCAGTTATGCTTACTTTTCAATATAATCTTTACATAAAAGTCTTGGCAAACAATAAAGCATGTAATTCATTGTCCTGTTTCGGTTATATGCTTGTGAAAATCCGTTATTATTTTCTTTGGTCCATTTATAAAATTTGGACCATGTATTTTCAAAAGCTGTTCCATCTTGTCCTCTCAGAATTGAAGTTAAATTGTCCATCTCTGTGGTTTCAAGAATTTTGTTCATAATTGTTTCTTCTGAGGGGGTTTCGTTTCTTCTCCAGTATTTAGCATAGAGTATGCTTGCAGTATAACTCTTGCTTTTTCAGTTTGAGCTTTCGTGAGACAGAGTTTATGTCTTCAGATACAACAGGAGAAAGAAATCACTTAGCATCAGTTTTATAGAAAATTACAGAAAAGTAATTATGTAATTACCTTTCTGTAATTTTCTATAAAGAGATGTGGAATGTGAGGAGTGGAACAGAGAATGAGGCCTAGTATAATTAATCAGGTACGATTCTTACATAGGAACTTGAACCACTTGGGTAGTTTAATGGGTGACAGGAGGCATTAGAGTTTCTGGCCTCTCTCACACAGGGTGAAGATAAACTGAAGTGTTATGGAGCAGGGTATAACAAAATGATCAAGAAGGGGGCGGTTTGAAGCACGAGAAAGCTGAAGGGCACGTTATGGTCCAATACAGCATGTTAAGATCAGTTTATTGAACTTTTTCAAAAGAGGGTCCTCTTGGGTTATTAGAAATTACAGTGAGTGGAGAATCACAAAGCTCGGTTTAAACCAGGACGACAGAAGGTGTTTCATTTTTCGATGAGTTCCTGTCCAATGCTCCTGTACTATATATTCCTTTTGAAGTTTTTCTGGTGGAACGGGGAATTACAGGTCTGCAATCGTGAGTCCAGCAAGATTAGATTATCAAGCAGCCGTTTTCCACGCCGGTTGGCAGATCTGCGTTCCACCCTTTTCTGCACAAGATGTGATTGCAGCTCCCCATTCAGCAGAAACCATTTTCAAATTGCTTGCCGCGTTCGGCTCATCAGTGAGGATGAGACTGGGCATACCTGGATGATGCCGTGACAGGAAGATCATTATGCCGCCAGGATGAGAATTCTAGCTTTTCTTAAAACGCAGGCATTCACAAAAAGAGCTTCCCCAAAGGAGGCATTTCCTCCCCCCCCAGCCTGAGGGCCATTTCTGGCAATACTTCTTCACCTAAGCAGTAATTAACGTGTGGAAGTCACTGATGGCTGGCAGACCCGGTGTCCAGATCCCGGGTCTCCCGGATTATCTATCAGTTGACTCAGCAGTTTTGGGGTCCCTGTGCTCCCTTTGAATTTTAAAGGGCTATTTTTGCTATGGGAATAGAAAATAGAAAAGAACAGCTCTTTAACACTCAAAAGGACCAGAGACCTTGACTAACAGCTCTTTGCATGGACCAGTTTCCTCTTTTGATGTAGTGGTTAAGTGTAGCTTGGTGTAGGGGTTAAGTGGGCAGACTCTAATCCGGGAGAACCGGGTTTGATTCACCACTCCTCCACTTGCACCTGCTGATGTGACCTTGGGTCCGTCACAAGCTCTGGCACAGCTGTTCTCTCAAGAGCAGTCCTCAAAAGAGCTCTCTCAGCCCCGCCTACCTCACAGGTTGTCTGTTGTGGGGAGGGGAAGGGAAAGGAGTTTGTAAGCCACTCCGAGACTTACAATATTGGATTTATATCTTTATTTATATATCCAACTTTTATATTGGATATAAATCCAATCTCCTCCTCCTCCTCCTCCTCTTAGACATAGAGGGGATACTTATCAAATTTGCAGATGACACAAAGCTGGGTGGGATTGCTAATTCTGAAAAAGACAGAGTCAGGATTCAATATGATCTAGATAGGCTGGAACAGTGGGCTGAGGCAAATAAAATGAATTTCAATAGACATAAGTGCAAAGTCCTACACTTAGGTACAAAAAATCAAAGGCACAGATATAGAATGGGAGGGACTTGGCTTGACAGCAGCACATGTGAAAGGGATCTGGGTGTTATGGTTGATCACAAGCTAAACATGAGCCTGCAGTGCGATGTGGCTGTGAAGAAAGCTAATGCAGTCTTAGGATGCATTAACAGAAGCATTGTGTCCAGATCACGGGAGGTGGTAGTTCCGCTCTGTTCTGCTATGGTTAGGCCTCACCTGGAGTCCTGTGTCCAGTTTTGGGCACCGCATTTTAGGAAGGATGTCGACAAGCTCGAGTGTGTCCAGAAGAGGGTTGGAATCCAAGTCTTACGAGGAAAGGCTGGAAGAGTTGGGTCTGTTTAGTCAGGGAAAGAGAAGGCTTAGAAGGGACATGATTGTAGTCTTCCAATATCTGAAGGGCTGTCATGTAGAAGATGGAGCAGATCTATTCTCTCTTGCTCTGCATTGCAAGACTAGATCTAATGGGTGGAAATTACAAGGGAGTCATTACCGGCTTAATATCAGGAGAAACTTCCTGACTGTAAGAGTGGTTGAGCAGTGGAACAGATTGCCTTGGGAGGTGGTGGATGCTCCTTCGCTGGACGTTTTCAAGTGGAGGCTGGACGACCATCTTTTGGGTGTGTTGTAGGTATGTAGGTATGTAGGGCTCTCTTTCGGCTATGCTCCTGCAGAGTGCCGGGGGTTGGACTAGAAGACCTGCAAGGACCCTTCCAACTCTATCATTCTATGATTCTATGATTCTAATTCCCATTGAAAGCTCCATGAGAACAAGCCGATAAAAAGGGTCAGAGAAATAGTATATGCATTACACTCAGACTAAAACAAGGTCCCTATGGTATCTATTTTGAGGCAAGACTGTTATTTGCTTTACGTCCAGAAGGCATTTGCTTTGCAGGATTTCACTGCGGTCCAGTTTCAGCCAAAGTTTAAGCAAGGTGGGTAGGAGGAGGCCTCTTCAATGAGGCCGTGGCCTTGCTGTGCTCACCGCAACAAGGCCCTTCGGTCTCCAAAGAGAGTGTCCCAGGCCATGCGGGGGAACGGGAGTGAAAACACACAGGCTAATTCGCCGCCCAGACGATCACTTGCATCTCCACATTCAGAGCGGATCGTTTATTAGGGGAGCAATTAAGCGCCGGCCTGAAAGGAGGCATTACAAAACGCATCTCTAAATAGAAGCCCTTGTGTCTCAAACTGGCCTCCTGTGCCAGACCTGGCCGAGGAACCGCGCTCTGCCTGCTGCCGACGGGGTCTTTGCAGCAATCCATGTGCCAGTTACGTTGCCGGCTAAACAGCTTCTCACGGCCTGAAAATTAATCAGCAGGCTCTGTCTCTGGTAGGGATGCCAGCCTCCAGGTGGGACCTGGGGACGCCCTGGAATTACAAGTCATTTCCAGGTTACAGAGATCAGTTCACAGTGGAGACAATGGGTGACTCGGTGGGTAGACTTCAAGGGACAGGACCCCACTGAGGTCCCTCTCCTCCCCAGGCTTAGCCCCCAAATCTCCAAGAGTTTCGTAGCCTGGATCTGGCAACCCTATTTATTTATTTGTTTGTTTGGCTTTTATCCTGCCTTCCCGCCAAGGTGGCTCAGGGCGGCTGACAACGCTTAAAACCAATACACAATATAAACACAATGTTACTCCCTCTAAAACAATTCAGTACAATCCAATAACGTAATACTAGGTTACATTAAGATACATTCAGGGCTCTTTTTGTAGCAGGAACTCCTTTGCATATTAGATGGCACACCCCTAATGTAGCCAATCCTCCAAGAGCTTACAGAGCTCTTCTTACAGGGGCTATTGCAAGCTCTTGGAGGATTGGCTACATCAGGGGGTGTGTCTCCTAATATGCAAAGGAGTTCCTGCTACAAAAAGAGCCCTGGATACATTAAAATACGGTAAGATACATTAAGATATGGCGGCGTTCCATATAAAGTGCTGTGTAATTGCCGGTGGCTGGGGAGGATTGTATGCTATCATAATGCGTTAGGTACTCTGCAAAGGTTTATTTACGTCGTAACTAAAGTGATTCCTGAGAAAGAAGGCTGGAAACAGCTTGTGCATCCGGGAAACCGTTGGATTGCTTTGCTCGTGACAGGTCGCTTCGCTTGCAACACCATAGATGTCCGGATCGCTTCTCTCGCTACAGTAGGACATTGGAAGGAGAAGAATTTTGGATCATTTTTCTGCAGCAGTATAAAAACACCTGGAAAAGAACATTTCTCATTACAAGATCTCGGGAATGTGTGAACCTTTATTGTTGTAATTCTCATGTTTGGTATGTTTGAGATCGTCGTGCGTTGTATTTCATCTGTGATAAAGGTACTCACTATTGGCTTTACGTCCAGAAGGCATTTGTTTTTCAGGCAGAGTGATGGAGGCAGACTGATGTGGCCGATGTGGTCTCCTGGTTCCTGCATCTGTACAAAAGGAATAAGAGTAATCTGTCTCTTGTCAGCTGGTATGACCAAGAGAAGAAGAAGAAGAAGAAGAAGAAGAAGAAGAAGAAGAAGAGGAGGAGGAGGAGGAGGAGGAGGAGGAGGAGGAGGAGGAGGAGGAGGAGGAGGAGGAGGAGGAGATTGGATTTATACCCCGCCCTTCACTACCCAAAGGAGTCTCAGAGCAGCCTACAAACTCCTTTCCCTTCCCCTCCCCACAACAGACACCCTGTGAGGTCAGTAGGGCTGAGAGAGCTCTTCTGAGGAACGCCCTTGAGAGAACAGCTCTGAAAGAACTTGTGATTGACCCAAGGTCACATCAGCAGCTGCAGCTGGAGGAGAAGGGATTCAAATCCGGTTCTCCCAGATTAGAGTCTGCGCATTTAACCATGACACCAAACTGGCAAGGGAACTGGGCTGGGGTCCTGCCTCTCTGTAGGGCTGTCAGCCTCCAGGCAAGGCTTGGAGATCTTCCAGTGTTACAACTGATCACCTGACTATAGAAATCAGCCAGACCACACCCTAATGAATGATCGGTACATGAGCCAAACCAGGGGGTGATTAAGCAATATAGAACACATTTTTTTATTATTTAGAAGAAGAAGAAGAGATTGGGTTTATACCCCGCCCTTCACTACCCAAGGGAGTCTCAGAGCGGCTTACAAACTCCTTTCCCTTCCCCTCCCCACAACAGACACCCTGGGAGGTAGAAGAAGAAGAAGAAGAGATTGGATTGATACCCCGCCCTTCACTACCCAAGGGAGTCTCAGAGTGGCTTACAAACGCCTTTCCCTTCCCCTCCCCACAACAGACACCCCATGAGGTAGGTGGGGCTGAGAGAGCTCTGACAGAAACGGATCTTTTTCAAGAACGGCTCTGCCAGAGCTTATGACTGACCCAAGGTCACACCAGCCAGCTGCACAGTGGAGGAGAGGGGAATCAAACCTGGTTCTCCCAGATTAGAGTCCGCGCATTTAACCACTACACCAAACTGGCTCTCATTTAGCCCATCTTTCTCCAAAAACAAGACTCAAGGTGGGTTACAATGCCTCATAATAACTTGGCAAGGAAAAGAATTAGGCTGTGAACATAAGAACATAAGAGAAGCCAATGTTGAATCAGGCCAATGGCCCATCTAGTCCAACACTCTGTCACACAGTGGCCAAAAATACCAAGTGCCATCAGGAGGTCCAGCAGTGGGGCCAGGACACTAGAAGCCCCCCACCCCCCACTGTTGCACCCTCCAGCACCAAGAATACAGAGCATCACCTTGCCCCAGACTGAGAGTTCCCATCTATACCTTGTGGCTAAGAGCCACTGATGGGCCTCTGCTCCATATGGTTATCTAATTCCCTCTTGAAACTGTCCATGCTTGTAGCTGCCACCACCTCCTGTGGCAGTGAATTCCATGTGATCACATGGATGTGTGCCTTTAGGCTGTGATCACGTGTGCCTTTAGATCAGACATACGTGCGAATGTCTGACGGATCTAAAGGGAGCGATCAGACAGCAACATCTGGGAAGCATTCTGCAGTCATCGGCAACCTGTGTTGCTCCACCATGGAAGCAGAGTTAAAAGGCACCGGGGAAAGTCCGGTGTTAACTGGATACGACGGGCCATGGACGGACTTTCCCCGTCTGATCGCTCAAGCACCATTGGGATGGTCTGATCATTCCATTGGGATGGTCTGATCATTCCATCCTGACTCTGTGCTGTTCTTTCCTCCCCTTCACAGTATGAACATCATCGCAAACTCCATAGGGAGCCCTCATTTAAGCGCATGGGAAACAGTTGCATCTGATCACACAGTGACAGGCTGAACCCGCGGCTTCAAAGGGAGGTGTGATCTTGCGACTGCAAGACAAATTCCTCCGGAGGAAATAGCCTCGCTTCCTCTCCACTTCATCTGGTGCGTGTGACCGCAGCCTTAGGGACTTGTTTTTTTAAAAAATAATAATGAAAGCTGGGAACTGATTGTGGCCATAGATCATTATAATGTGGGTACAAACGTTTCAATAGCAATTGCCAATTTTAAAAAAGTCTTCACAAAGGCCTCCCGAGGCACGGCGGGGGAAACTGCAGCGCCCTTACTTACAATGACAATAAAAACCAATATACAGTTAAAAATTCATTAAAAACTAGCGAGCATATGTAAATAATAATGAGGTGGCAGTGTCAAAAGCCCTAGTTAATAATTCTCCTGCATAATTTGCCAAATGTCAGCAGTGGTAAAGCCTTTCTTAACAGCATTGGGAAAGCTATGAACTCGCGGGCACTCGATGAAATCGCTGAGCAGTCGGGCTAGAACGGATAAAAGGAAGTCCTTCTTCACCCAAAGAGTGATTAACACTTGGAATTCACTGCCACAGGAGGTGGTGGCAGCTGCAAGCATGGACAGTTTCAAGAGGGAATTAGATAAACATCTGGAGCAGAAGTCCATCAGTGGCTCTTAGCCACAGGGTATAGATGGGAACTCTCAGTCTGGGGCAGGTGATGCACTCTATTCTTGGTGCTTGGAGGGGCTGCAGTGGGAGGGGCTTCTGGTGCCCTGGCCCCACTGCTGGACCTCCTGATGGCCCCTGGTATTTTTGGCCACTTTGTGACAGTGTTGGACTGGATGGGCCACTGGCCTGATCCAACATTGGCTTCTCTTATGTTCTTATATTCTTATGTTCTATGCCATAGTCCCACCCTGGGTCTACATGTGTTGACATGCATATTGTGTGTTCACATGCATGTAAAGGATGTTCCCCTTCTTTCTGCTGCCGCCCCAGGTTAAAAATCCAGCCTCCCACATTACCAGTGGCTCAGGGAACCCTACTAAAGGCTGCCTCAGTACAAAAGGGCAGTTTCCCAATTACTTCAGCCTTTCTCCCGGGCATGTGTATTTGAATGTGAAAAAAAGAATTAAGGCGTGCAAGGAGGAATTTGAATCCCAGTCTGCTTTCTTAAACAGGAAAACTTTATTACAGTTTAAGCTAGAGCACAAGACAGGGAAAAATAAGTATCAAGCCTAGTGTTTGCAAAAAAATATATATAACTCTAAGCTAAACAGAACAAGACAGAAGATTTACCTCCAACCTCCCCACGGATGTCTGTGGAACAATTACACATCCTGTTCTCTTCCTGCTCCATGTAGGGGAATCCAACTCCCAGTAGAAGGAGGAGGAGGGGATTGGATTTGTACTCCACCCTTCACTACCCAAAGGAGTCTCAGAGCAGGTTACAATCTCCTTTCCCCTCCCCTCATAAGAACATAAGAGAAGCCAATGTTGAATCAGGCCAATGGCCCATCTAGTCCAACACTCTGTCACACAGTGGCCAAAATATACCAGGTGCCCTCAGGAGGTCCAGCAGTGGGGCCAGGGCACTAGAAGCCCCTCACACTTCTGCCCCCTCCAGCACCAAGAACAGAGTGCATCACCTGCCCCAGACTGAGAGTTCCCATCTGTACCCTGTGGCTAATAGCCACTGATGGACTTCTGCTCCATATGTTTATCTAATTCCCTCTTGAAACTGTCCATGCTTTTAGCTGCCACCACCTCCTCTGAGGGAGGTGTGGCTGAGAGAGCTCTGAAAGAACTTGTGACTGACCCAAGGCCACACCAGCAGCTGCATGTGGAGGAGTGGAGGATCAAACCCAGTTCTCCCAGATTTGAATCCTTGCTTCTAACCACTACACCAAACTGGCTCTCACATATGTTTCCAACCTTTTAATCCTTCCTGCCTTCATGAGTGGGAAGCATCTTACCAGTTCTAGGTTTTGGGAACTTGCCCCCATATAGGAAGATGAACTCTTATCTCCCAGTCAACTCAGGACTCACATCCCACACATTTCAATCGTGTTTTGAAACAGCGATCCATCTTCCCCTTCCCAGCGGGTCCAGCAAATAGTTATCTCTCTGTGGAAATGCATTTCTGTGCTCTCTGACCTCTTGGTGCATTTTATGGCTCTCCTCCCTGAGAAAACAAGTGGCTGTCAAGGGCCCCAGGCTCCCTGGTGCACCTCAAATCTCCTTAAATCTCCAGGCCATGACAGGGTACTCCATAAAACAAGTGACCTGAAGGACTACCTCCTCCTACCCTGTCCTTCCCACCAGTTAAGATCTGCTTCCAAGCCCTGCTCTCTGTGCCTCCACCTTGACAGCAATGCCTAGAAGCAAGGCGAGTGATGTCTAGAGACAGGGCATTTTCTGTGCTGGCACCTCACCCCTGGAACGCCCTCCCCTTGAGTCTCGTCTGGCCTCTACATCACTTTCTTTTAGGTGTCAGGCTTTTAATTAGGAGGTTTGTCTTCAAGAGAGCCATCCTGTCCCCCCTCCACCTCCTCTTCTCCAGACTGAACCTTCCCAAGGCCTTTCCTCGGAGGGCTTCTTGGTCTCCAAACATACATGGAAAGCTACCTTCTGCTGCATCAGGCCCTCAGTCCATCCTGGTCAGCGTGGTCTACTCAGACTGGCAACAACTCTCCAGGGTCCAAAGTAAAGCTCTTTCACATCACCTACTGCCAAATCCTTTGTAACTGGAGATGCCGGGGATTGAACCTGGGACCTTCTGCCTGCCAAGCAGAGGCTCTGCCACTGAGCCACGGATGCTGCACTGAGCAGCCCCTGAAAGAAAACAACTAAAACTTCAATTGCTTTCTTCATCTGTATCAACAACTGGCAGTGCAAATGCTGGAGTGTTGAGCTGTGTTAGGTGCTGAAGAAGAAGAAGGAAAGAAGAAGGAGAAGAAGAGGAGGAGGAGGAGGAGATTGAATTTATACCCCGCCCTTCACTCATAAGAACATAAGAGAAGCCAGTGTTGGATCAGGCCAATGGCCCATCAAGTTCAACACTCTGTCACACAGTGGCCAGAAATACCAGGTGCCATCAGGAGGTCCAGCAGTGGGGCCAGCACACGAGAAGCCCTCCCACTGCTGCCCCACTCCAAACACCAATGAATACAGAGCATCCCTTGCCCCAGACCAAGAGTCCCTATCTATACCTTGTGGCTAATAGCCACTGATGGACTTCTGCTCCATATGTTTATCCAATTCCCTCTTGAAACTGTCCATGTTTGTAGCTGCCACCACCTCCTGTGGCAGTGAATTCCATGTGTTAATCACTCTTTGGGTGAAGAAGGACTTCCTTTTATCTGTTCTAACCCGACCGCTCAGCAATTTCATGGAGTGCCCACTTCAGTTCTTGAACTGTGAGAAAGGGAGAAAAGTACTTCTTTTTCTACCTGCTCTATCCCATGCATAATCTTATAAACCTCGATCATGTCACCCCTCAGCCGTCGTTTCTCCAAGCTGAAGAGCCCCAAGCGTTTTAACCTTTCTTCATAGGGAAGGTGTCCAACCCTTTTATCATTCTAGTTGCCCTTCTCTGCACTTTTTCAAATGCTATAATATCCTTTTTGAGGTGTGGTGACCAGAACTGTACACGGTATTCCAAATGAGGTCGCACCAATGAAGTTTACAAACTCCTTTCCCTTCCCCTCCCCACAAAAGACACCCTGTGAGGTAGGTGGGGCTGAGAGAGCTCTGAGAGAACTGCTCTTTCAATAACAGCTCTGACAGAACTGTGGCTTGCCCAAGGTCATCCAGCAGCTGTGAGTGGAGGAATGGGGGAATCAAACCCGGTTCTCTCAGATTAGAGTCTGCACACTTAACCACGACACCAAACTGGCTCTCCTGTCTCTCTTCTGTCTGGAGAAGGCAGCCCTCATGCCCCAGTGCTGCCTCTGTATGTGTATGAGGTGGACCAAGACGTCACCTGCTTGCCTCGAGCTGTGCTTCAATCGGTCTTTCTTCCAGATGGTCCAATTGCACTCGGTTGCTTCCCGTGGGGGGTCTGAGCATTCTTTCATCCTCCACTTCGGTCCAGGGACCCCTTTAACTATGTAGCCACTGCCAAGCTTGGCCGAGGCTCATTGGCATTCCCGAAACCCCCCAGAGAACCCAAGCGAGTTTGCATGGCACATCCATAATAAAGAGCCTTTCTGCGCTGTGTGTCCATGGCCGAGGAACCCAATGCCTGGCACGTCTGCCACTCAGCTTTCAAGAGCCCGCTAAGGAAAATTCAAAGGGCGCCTGCCCTTTGCTCCGCTGTCCCGTTTGACGCGGGGGGAGATAAGGAGGACCGAGAAGAACGAATGACAATGAAACTGAACCGGGACCAGGAACTGCCCTGTCGAGCAGGGCCAATGTGGCGTTTCAAAAGGGGCTCCCCCCCACCCGCCCCCGGTTATACAACATAGCCATGCACAGCAGAGTTGCCCTCTCTTTGAGATGGCGCCAGGAACCAGGAGAGACATTTCAAAGCAGCACTTTCATTCACGGGCCTGGTTTTCTTCATCTAGAAGAAGCTGATTCAAGTGAAATGGCCCCACTCGGTTTTCGTGACCTCTGCTTTGGTCCAATGGGAATGGCTGGAAGTCAAAACGCTGGCTCGGGATTAGCGGGAGAGGACTTGAGAAAGGGAGCCCACACAGCACGGCTCTTCATTTGGAAGGGAATGTCTTGCCAAGACCTCTTAGGGTATAGCCAAGCCTAGGCCTGGAAAAATACCCTGACCGATGGAGTTCAGGGTAACCTGACCTTGTCAGACCTCAGAATCTAAGTGGGGTCAGCTGGAGTTCATACACAGATGGGAGACCACCACAGAAGTCCTGGGTTGCCTTGAAAACCCTGCAGAGCTGTCATAAGTCGGCTGAAATTTGATGGCACACAATTACCGAGCCCTGACTCGGATGACGAAGGCCAGCCCAACGTCATCAGATCTCAGAAGCTAAGCACAGGCAGAGTATAGAATCATAGAATCATAGAATCATAGAATGTTAGAGTTGGAAGGGACCTTGCAGACCATCTAGTCCAACCCCCTGCACTCTGCAGGAACACAGCCGAAACCCCTACATACCTACAACATACCCAAAAGATGGTTGTCCAGTCTCCTCTTGAAAACGTCCAGCGAAGGAGCATCCACCACCTCCCGAGGCAGTCTGTTCCACTGCTCAACCACTCTTACAGTCAGGAAGTTTCTCCTGATATTAAGCCGGTAACGACTCCCTTGTAATTTCCACCCATTAGATCTAGTCTTGCAATCCAGAGCAAGAGAGAATAGATCCACTCCATCTTCTACATGACAGCCCATCAAATACTTGAAGACTGCAATCATGTCCCCTCTAAACCTTCTCTTTCCCAGGCTAAACACACCCAACTCTTTCAGCCTTTCCTCATAAGCCTTGGACTCCAACCCTCTCACCATCCTGGCCGCCCTCCTCTGGACCCGCTCGAGTTTGTCAACATCCTTCCGAAAATGTGGTGCCCAAAACTGGACACAGTACTCCAGGTGCGGCCTGACCATAGCAGAATACAGCGGAACTACCACCTCCCGTGATCTGGACATAGTTCTGCTAATGCATCCTAAGATTGCATTAGCTTTCTTCACAGCCGCATCACACTGCAGGCTCGTGCTGAGCTTGTGATCAACCAGAACACCCAGATCCCTTTCACATGTGCTGCTGTCAAGCCAAGTCCCTCCCATTCTATATCTGTGCCTTTGGTTTTTTGTACCTAAGTGTAGGACAAAGTAAGGTGACAGAGCTAGGCCACCGAGCAAGGCCACAGACCTAGATCACAGCCAAGAGTCCAGGGGTCAAACCCCAGTTTAGCAGCATTCAGAGTTCATGGGCTGTTCAGGAAAGCATAGTCAAGGTAGTCCACGGTCATTGATCAGCAAGGTTCAGGCAGGTCTGGAAAGCAGAGTCAAGGGTCTGTCCAAAGGTCACAGGAGGCAGGCAGAGTCCAGCGTTGTGGTCCCAAAGTTCACAGGGCTGTGGCAAGTTAATTCCACAATCTGTAGCTCTCCAGGTCTGATTTATATGTTGTTGTTCTTCAGTTACACAGTCGAGTCCGACTCTTCGTGACCCCATGGACCAGATCACGCCAGGCCCTCTTCTGTCATGCTGTGGAGTTTGTTCAACTTCATGTTCGTTGCCTCAATAGCACTGTCTAACCATCTCATCCTTTGCCGTCCCCTTCTTCTTTGACCTTCAATCTTTCCCAGCATCAGGGTCTTCTCCAGTGAGGGCTCCCTTCTCATTTGGTGGCCAAAGTATTTGAGCTTCAGCTTCAGGATCTGGCCTCCCAGGGAACAGCCAGGGTTGATTTCTGATTTATATAGGCATTCCTTAACAAGCCTGATTGACAGCCATCTGCTTGGAGGTGCTCCTGCACTTACTCTGTCTAACCTAGGGATGCTGCAGATTCCACCATGAATGTGTTCAGCAGGGTTTTATTGAAACTCATTTATCAGCGACTGAGAGGTCTGGTGGTCTACTTAAACAATTTGCCTGCTGGAGCGGAGCAGTTATGAAGCAAGGATGCGGTGGGGAGGGTAGAACACAATCAGTCCCTGTGAGAATGCGCGTGCATGAAAAGCCAATTGCTCTACTTCATAGTTAAGAAGGGACACAGTGAGACAATCTGCCGAACAGCCACGAACAGGTCAACGAAGAGTCGAACAGGTCGACGAAAAATCCAATCTGTCTTTGCAACTGGCGAACAGGATGCGAACTGAAGTGGTGGGCTTGGGGGCTTCCCTATTCTAATCGCTTAGCCATACTTTCTGTATTCCTAGCAAACCTCTGCATAGATTATGCACACCAGCGTCAGAAACAACCATACTATTTCCGAGATGTTCACAGACACAATAGAAGAGAAGAAGAAGAAGATATTGGATTTATACCCCGCCCTTCACTCCCTGAAGGAGTCTCAGAGTGGCTTAAAACCGCCTTTCCTTTCCCCTCCCCACAACAGACAGACACCCTGTGAGATAGGTGGGGCTGAGAGAGCTTTGACAGAAACTGCTTGTGAGAGAACAGCTCTATGAACTGGCTCTATGAACCTGAATGCAATTTTGGGAGATGGTGGCGACTTCTGCAAAGACCGGGGAGGTGGCTGATGACCTAACGGCATGTTGCCCTGTTTCCAGGTCCTCTCTGGGCCCTGCCGAGCCAGATCTGCACAGAAAAGTCCCAGAGAGTCTCTAAATTTAATTCTTGGGCATGCAGGGACCTGATTATATCAGAGCTGTGGTGGGCTAGGAACGGTGCCATTTTCACGACCTGACATGGTCCCGGGGAGCTTCTAGTCTCTTAGCCCCGTTGGGAGAATTTACATGAACTAGATATCATTACTGGCTAGATATCAGGAGAAACTTCCTAACTGTAAGAGTGACTGAGACGTGGAACAGCCTGCCTTGGGAGGTGGTGGGTGCTCCTTCCCTGGACGTTTTCAAGCAGAGAGGCTGGACGACCATCTTTTGGGTATGTTGTAGGTATGTAGGGCTATCTTTCGGCTACGTTCCTGCAGAGTGCGGGGGGTTGGACTAGATGGCCTGCAAGGTCCCTTCCAACTCTAGCATTCTATGATTCCATGAACTGATGGGCAACACATAAGTTTCCCCCAATGGGGCAAACAGGGGCAAAAATGGCACAGGGGGGACATTTAAGTCTCCTCTCTTTGCATGCTTCGTATCAGTCCACATCAGAGCCCTTCCCCTCGCCCCAAGTGTCTGAGGATTCAATTTAAAAAATTGCCAGGAGCTCCAGACACAGAACTCCAAATGCCCTCTGGCTTGACAGGACCCAAGCAGTCCCAGCATCACGTGGTGGTGAGGCCCATTCATCAGCACAGACAGGGAGAAGAAGGCCTTTCCCAGGGCAGCACGGAGGACACCAGGAGCAGACGGCATGAACATATGAAGCTGCCTTATATTGTGTCAGACCACTGGCTCATCGAAGGCAGAATTGTCTACTCCGACTGGCAGCAGCTCTCCAGGGTCTCAGGCAGAGGGTATCCCATCACCCGCGACCTCATTCTTTGAACTAGAGATACTGGGGACTGAACGACGGAGCTGTCCCACCAGGCCTTTTGTTGAGGCGCTGGGCATTAGAACGTCTCAGCCTTCCCTGCCTTTGGCGCTCCCACTCAGAGGTACAGGATGATGATGTTGTATTATTTATTTATTACAGTTGTCTGACCCTGCCCATCCCGCATGACCAGTGGCTCCAGGGTGGCTTACTAAACAATTTCGAAACCTAGTATACAATTTAAAATCAGCGATTACCATAAGAACATAAGAGAAGCCAATGTTGAATACAGGACCTGAATGGCCCATCCAGTCCAACACTCTGTCACAGCAGCGGCCAAAATATACCAGGTGCCATCAGGAGGTCCAGCAGTGGAGGTCCAGGACACTAGTAACGCCCTCCCACTGACTGTCCCGCTCCAGCACCAAGAATAGAGTGCATCACCTGCCCCAGACTGAGACGTCTCCCATCTATACCCTGTAGGCTAATATGCCACTGATGGAGCTTCTGCTCCATATGTTTATCTACACCTTCCCTCTTGAAACTGTCCATGCTTGTAGCTGCCACCACCTCCTGTGGCAGTGAATTCCATACGTTAATCAACTCTTTGGGTGAAGAAGTATTTCCTTTTGATCTGTTCTAACCTGGCTGCTCAGCCATTTCATGGAGTGCCCATGAGTCCTTGTATTGTGAGAAAGAGAGAAAAGTACCGAAATATAAAAACAATTCCATACAATTCCAATAAATACAGTGAACTAAATAAATGCAGCGGCATCCTGTAATGAAGAGCTAGCGCGACCCAAGCGGTGCAGCCAGTTCTTATTGGAACGCTTGGCAAAACAGCTCTGTTTTCACGGCTCTTTGGAACTGCTGGAGGTCCCGTATAAATATGTATGGTGATGTTGTTCGGTGCATGCCCTCCACAGGGCCACTGGTTGGCTGCTGTGTGAGACAGGATGCTGGACTAGGTGGGTCGCTAGTCCAATCCAGCAGGGCACCTCCGGCGTTTATTTGAGCTGGGCCAGCAGATTACGTCGAACCTACAAGCTGCCACTGCCTGAACTGAGTTTCTCGTCTCTCCTTCCATACCAAGGCAGAGAGACAGGAGGGAGAAGCTGGGCCTTTCAGCCCTTAACAGGACAGGTAAACCCAGTAGTTTCTTCATACGGCAAGAGGAATGAAACACCGGACAGGCTGCACAAAGAAGCTGACCCAGTTGTGTGAATTAACTTCAAGGTCCGGTTCGCAACGGGCCTCTGTGCGCCTTTTAATTAAATCTGCCTTAAAACTTCCTAATCCCTCACGAGAGATTTAATAATCGGCATAATAACCAGGAAGGGCTCTCCCGACTTTCCTCATCTCGCCAAACAATATCTCGCTGTAACCTGCTGATTGTTTGATATTCCCCGTCATCTTGCTGTACCTTGATGGTCAACCCCGTTGGGGGAAGGGCTGGTCCCAAATGGGGGAGATTTTGTCTGGTGCTCCTCTTGGGGCATTTTACTGGATTGTGTGGCAAGTTGCGTTTATGGCTCCTTCTGCCCACCCCCCCGATGAAACAGCTGCCAGTTCCCCACTGCTACCACTTGTACCTGCTGGATGACCTTGAGCAAGCCATAGTTCTGACAAGAGCTGTTCTTGAAAAGAGCCATTTCTGTCAGAGCTCTCTCAGCCCCGTCTACCTCACAGGGTGTCTGTTGTGGGGAGGGGAAGGGAAAGGAGTTTGAAAGCCATTCTGAGACTCCTTTGGGTAGTGAAGGGCGGGGTATAAATCCAATCTCCTCCTCCTCCTCCTCCTCCTCCTCCTCCTCCTCCTCTTCTTCTTCTTCTTCTTCTTCCTCTTCTTCTTCTTCTTCTTCTTCTTCTTCTTCTTCTTCTTCTTCTTCTTCTTCTTCTTCTTCTTCTTCTTCTTCTTCTTCTTCTTCTTCTTCTTCTTCTTCTTCTTCTCAGCCACATGAACGGAATTCAATAGAAATGTTGCCATTAAAATTGATGTGTGTGTGTTTTTGTGAATTGCTTTTAAATGGAATAAAAGAAACATTAAAAATGGGGGATTTACTGAAGACCAAATTCATAAGATCACCAGTTATTGGATTCCCAAGAGGACCCCTGAATTGTTCCTTCTCAATGTGTGGGATCATTCCCATGTTCCCAAGGTAGAAGGAGAACTTATCATGTTAATGTTAATTGCTGCTAAATGTATTATCGCTTCACGCTGGAAATCTACATCAATTCCCTCGCTGCAAGAATGGCTCATAACATTGTGGGACCTATTTATTCTGGACAAGATTACAAGTCATTTAGATAAATCTAGAGGTTCCTCAAATCAGCCTGGTTTTCTAGAGAAATGGTACCCCTTGTTACACAAACATGGGTCTGGCATCTCAAATCGATATTATGTATACTGGACAAGGATCAAATCTCTCTTCTCTGCTCACATTGAATGAATTGTGATTATTCCTTTTCATGCTGTATTGAAGGTTCTGATGCTAATTTATATCTGTTAAGATAAGCGTGATTCTTAGATCTACGTTTGTATTTATCTTTTGCTGAACTTCATTGATTGCACTCCATTCGATGGTCAGTTTGTAATAGTGTTATCTTGTTATCGTGTTCAATTAAAATAAATGGGGAATTTACCAAAAAAATTACGGGGTCTTTGCAACCTGTGTCCCCTCTTAAGCTGAGTTAGTGTGAGCTAGCTCACATTTTTTTAGCCTCTTCCAACTCACACATTTTTGTCTCGGCTCAGGAAGGAGGGCTCCAGAGCAAACTCATTTATGCAGCCACCGAATGGCTCGCTCACAACTTTAATGCCAGCAGCGCACAAGGTAGAATTTTTGCTCACAAGACTCCACAGCTTAGAGGGTACATTGTGCAAACTGACAAAAAAATGAAACACTCAGGCTGCGGTCACACACACACTAAATGATCCGCTTTCAATTCGCTTTCAATGCACTTTCTAACTGGATTTTACCAGTTCAAACTGAGACAGTTTGGTGTAGTGGTTAAGTGCACGGACTCTAATCTGGGAGAACCGGGTTTGATTCCCCGCTCCTCCACTTGCACCTGCTGGATGACCTTGGACAAGCCATAGTTCTGTCAGAGCTGTTCTCTCAAGGGCAGTCCTCAAAAGAGCTCTCTCAGCCCCACCTTCCTCCCAGGGTGTCTGTTGTGGGGAGGGGAAGGGAAAGGAGTTTGTAATCCTCTCTGAGGATCCTCCGGGTAGTGAAGGGCGGTGTATAAATCCAATCTCCTCCTCCTCCTAAAATCCAGTTGGAACGTGCACTGAAAGTGGTTTGAAAGTAGATTATTTCGTGTGTGTGTGACCACAGCCATACACAGATTATTCCTACATCTCTGCATCCTGCTCATTCCATTTTCTCTGGGACATCTGAAGCTTGAACACAGGAAGCCGCCTTCTGCTGAATCTGGCCTTCAGTCCATCAAAATCAGTATTTCCTGCTCAAACTGGCAGCGGCTCTCCAAGGTCTCAGGCAGAGGTCTTTCCCATCACCCCCCTTCCTTGTCCTTTTTAACTGGAGATGCCGAGGACCAGTGCTCCCTCTAAGACGAGTGAGTATGAGCTAGCGCACAGTTTTTTAGCCTCTGGCTCACACATTTATGTCCTTAGCTAAGGAAGGGTGGCTCCGGAGCAGACTAGTTTATGCAGCGGCCAAATCTCTCACTCACAACTTTAACGCTAGTAGCTCAGAAAGTAGAATTTTTGCTCACAAGGCTCCATAGCTTAGAGAGTGCATAGCCGGGAATTGAACCTGGGACCTTTTGCATGGCAAGCAGAGGCTCTGCCACTGAGCCAGGGCTCCTCCCTAGCAATGAACTCACAGGTAGCTGCCTTATTCTGAACCAGACCCTTGGTCCATCAAAGTCCACGTGGGGTACTCAGAGCAGCAGTAGCTCTCCAGGGTCTCAGGTGGAGGAGGCCCCTCCCATCATTTCCTGCCAGGTCCTTTAACTGGAGATGCCGGGGATTGAACCTGGGACCTTCTGCATGCCAAGCAGATGCTCTGCCACTGAGCCATGGCTGCTCTCCAGACACTAGCAAGTTCATGTCTCCCCCTCCATGCTAACTGTAAGTTCTGGAAGAAATCGGAGATGAGGGAGGCTATCCTTCAATGCAGAGCAGTTCCACCTACTGATGTGTTCCCCTTATGTAGTTCCAGGACAGTTGGCGGATTTGAGGCTTATAAGCTGTTTCATACTGATTCAGACCATGACTCTAACAAAGGCCCTTTCTGCACTCTTCTTTTAATCCATTATTATGTGGCTGTGAAGAAAGCGAATGCAATCTTAGGATGCATTAACAGAAGCATCGTGTCCAGATCATGGGAGGTGGTAGTTCCGCTCTGTTCTGCTATGGCCAGGCCTCACGTGGAGTCCTGTGTCCAGTTCTGGGCACCACACTTTAGGAAGGATGTTGACAAGCTCGAGCATGTCCAGAAGAGGGCGACCAGGATGGCGAGAGGGTTGGAGTCCAAGTCTTATGAGGAAAGGCTGAAAGAGCTGGGTCTGTTTAGCCTGGGAAAGAGAAGGCTTAGAGGGGACATGATGGCAGTCTTCCAATATCTGAAGGGCTGTCACGTAAAAGATGGAGCAGATCTATTCTCTCTTGCTCCGGATTGCAAAACTAGATCTAATGGGTGGAAATTACAAGGGAGTCATTACCAGCTAAATATCAGGAGAAACTTCCTGACTGTCAGAGTGGTTGAGCAGTGGAACAGTCTGCCTCGGGAGATGGTGGATGCTCCTTCGTTGGACGTTTTCAAGAGGAGGCTGGACGCCCATCTTTCAAGTATGTTGTAGGTATGTAGGGCTCTCTTTCGGCTATGCTCCTGCGGAGTGCAGGGGGTTGGATTAGATGACCTGCAAGGTCCCTTCCAACTCTAACATTCTATGATTCTATTATTCTAGATGAATATCTGTTTAATGCATTTTAAAACAGGGAATAGAGGGGCTGAGTACCTGAGCACTTCGGCCATTGCAAAGCTGTATTCTGCCATAACCCGGAAGGCAGAAGGTCTGATACCATACCCCAAATGTCATCACATGTAGTTTACACATTAAAGAAGCTCTAATTGGAGCCCAGGAGCTGCGGTGGCTCAAGTGGTTAAGATGCTGAACTGCAGGCTGTGGAAGGTCAGTAGTTCAGCAGTTTGAGACCCGAGAGTGCCGCATGACGGAGTGAGCTCCCGTCTCTAGTTCCAGCTCCTGCCAACCTAGCAGTTCGAAAGCAAGAAATTGCAAGTAGATAAATAGGTACCACTTCAGTGGGAAGGGAACAGCGTTCCGTGCGCCTTGGTGTTTAGTTATGCTGACCACATGACCACAGAAACATCTTCGGACAGCGCTGGCTCTTCGGCTTGGAAACGGAGATGAGCACTGCAACCCTAGAGTCGGATTCGACTGGCTTTCGAGCAAGGGAACCTTTACCTTTAATTGTAGCCCAGCAGGCAATATCATAGAAGCATCACTTGACTCAGTGCGTCTCTTATTGGTGTCAGTAATTACGCTTCCTTGTCTGGTCTCCAGAACAACATGGTACACTGAAGAGCACCGGGACCCTTTCTGGCCTTGCTGAAGTCAGCCTCGTGTCTCGCTTCTGGAGAGCTAGCTGATAAGGGCTACGACTCACATTAAGCTTCGCTCTAGGCAGGTTTCCTGGTACCAGATGTTTTGAGAATGCTTCCAGAGTTAACCATCCTTCTTTCATCTGGACTAAATACCAAAATCTGAATTTACTATGGCTAAACCCTTACGAGGGTGCAGTGGCAGCTGTCAGCATATAAATAGGTCAGAGGAAATGTCAGAACTCACATTCAGAAATCACATCCATTTTCCCCTTGTCCTACAAAACTACCAGAGCCAGTTTGGTGTAGTGGTTAAGTGTGCGGACTCTAATCTGGGAGAACCGGGTTTGGTTCCCCACTCCTCCACTTGCACCTGCTGGTGTGACCTTGGGTCAGTCACAAGCTCTGGCACAGCTGTTCTCTCAAGGACAGTTTCTGTCAGGAGTTCTCTCAGCCCCACCTACCTCACAGGGTGTCTGTTGTGGGGAGGGGGAAAGGAAAGGAGTTTGTAAGCCGCTCTGAGACGCCTTTGGGTAGTGAAGGGCGGGGTATAAATCCAATCTCCTCTTCTTCTTCTACCTCACAGGGTGTCTGTTGTGGGGAGGAGGAAAGGAAAGGAGTTTGTAAGCTGCTCTGAGACGCCTTTGGGCAGTGAAGGGTTAGGGTTAGGGGTATAAATCCAATCTCTTCTTCTTCTTCTACCCTCAAGAAAGCGGCAGTGGGGAGGGGGGAGAGGAAATCTAGTGGCAAGAGCACCTCTCGACAGAGCCCAAAGTCACTGGAAATCCTTTCCGAGACCCTTTCCCTAAGAGGATTATTTCGGCAAGCCGTCGCTGGCGTCTACAGCGGAGGTGAGCTTTGGTGGCCGGGCTGGGCCGGGCAGACCCTCCCGTCAAAGAGTTTCATTAAGAGCAATAGTTTCCCGTTGTTCGTGTGGCGGCCTCCACGTGCCCCTTAAATACCCCCCAAGCCCCCTATGCAAGGTATTTGCTGATCCAGGAGTCTCTCTCCTTGCTCCTCAAGTGTGGGGCCGGGAGCGAAGGCCACCGGCCTGCTGGGAAAACTTCATTACGTTGCTCTTTGGTCAAGACGAAGGTGGATTAGTGGGGATTCAAGGCATCCTCCGTGGCATAGCCTGGGGCAGGGGTTCTATCGCTGCTGCTGAATGGCAGAGCCACGCATTGGGTTGCCAGCCTCCAGGTGGGGCCCAGAGATCTCATGGAATGACAGCTGATCTCCAGACAACAGAGATAGAATCCTAGAATCACACAGAGCTGGAAGGGACTCTAGAGGTCATCTAGTCCAACCCCCTGCTCAGTGCAGGATCAGTCTAGAGGATCCCTGGCGAGTGTCTGTGCAGCCGCTGCTTCAAGACTGCCAGGGAGGGGGGCTCACCGCCTCCCCAGGGCAGCTGACTCCGCTGCTGCACGACTCTGACCAGTGTTCCCTCTAAGCTGAGTGAGTGCGAGCTGGTTCACCGTCTTTTAGCCTCTGGCTCACACATTTTTGTCTTAGCTCAGGAAGAGCAACTCCTGGGGAACCCCTAAAAGATAATGACTCAGCCCTACCCCACCTTCCTGAGTAGATATAAATGACCTGCCAACCATTTTTCTTCTTCTCACCTTGACGCAGAGAGTGCTCCATCTTTCTGTGTTATACCTCTGAGGATGCCAGTCACAGCTGCTGGTGAAACATCAGGTCCTACAATGCCAAGACCACAGCCACACAACCTGGAAAATCTACAACAACCAATCTTCACAAAACTTGAATCTCAACCACTGGTTCAGCCCTCACAACTATCGGTGTGAGTGCAAAAGAAGAAGAAGAAAAGCTTTGCAATGTAATTTTTTAAAAAACGGCATAGTGTCTATCAAACTGAGCCAGAGATCCGGCATTCCTTAGTTCATCTTCAAATCTAGCCTCTGCCGCACAGGTCTGCCGAGAGGAGGGTGAGTGGGGGTCCAGAAGAACCTGAAAAGGTTAGTCCAATTGAAAAGAGGGCCAACAGCAGAAGCTAAATATATCTATATTGTATTAAAAGATACATGCATTTATTAACAAAGAGTTTAAAATATATGTAAAGGCCCAATCACGCCTCATGTAAAAAATACCAGAATCTAACACACAAGGGCTAATGGACTTGACCTGACGCATTTTGGCCTGTACATGCATTCTTCATAGGTCAAACACAGTGAGGAACATAGAATCATAGAACAGAATCATAGAAGGTTAGAGTTGGAAGGGGCCTTGCAGGTCATCTAGTCCAACCCCCTACACTCCACAGGAGCATAGCCGAAAGACAGCCCTACATACCTACAACATACCCGGAAGATGGTCGTCCAGCCTCCACTTGAAAATGTCCAGGGAAGGAGCATCCACCACCTCCCGAGGCAGACTGTTCCACTGCTCAACCACTCTGACAGTTAGGAAGTTTCTCCTGATAATTAGCCGGTAACGACTCCCTCGTAATTTCCACCCATTATATCTTGTCTTGCAATCCGGAGCAAGAGAGAATAGATCTGCTCCATCTTCTACATGACAGCCCTTCAGATATTTGAAGATTGCCATCATGTCCCCTCTAAGCCTTCTCTTTCCCAAGCTAAATAGACCCAACTCTTTCAGCCTTTCCTCATAAGACTTGGATTCCAACCCTCTCACCATCCTGGTCACCCTCTTGTGGACACGCTCGAGCTTGTCCTTCCTAAAATGTGATGCCCAAAACTGGACACAGTACTCCAGGTGAGGCCTGACCATAGCAGAATAGAGTGGAACTACCACCTCCCGTGATTGGGACATAGTGCTTCTGTTAATGCATCCTAAGATTGCATTGGCTTCTATAATAGTACAGTACAATCTTACAGATATAAAAAATAAAATAGAAATACAAGAAGGGCCAGATGGAAATTGTTCCAAAATGAAACCACTGGGCACAGAATAAAAGTACAAGTGAGGCCTCCAAGTATACAATCACTTGCCAAGTAGTGTTTCACTGATAATAATTTCTGGTCCAGGAAATGCCTTCCTGTGATTGTTAAGTCAAAGTGTCCTCAGTAGAATTGTCCTTAGGCAAAGAGCAGTGATCCTACCATCATGACTCTGGGAATGCTGTTTGGGGACCTAGAGGGACTATAGAGTCGGAAGGGACCTCCAGGGTCATCTAGTCCAACCCCCTGCACAATGCAGGAAATTCACAAATACCTCTTACAGATCCACCTAGCAGTAATAGGATCCAAACCACATTTTACCAATTTGTTGACAAGAATATTATGTGGAACCGTATCAGTCACTGGATTAATAATCCTGCAGGAGATATTAAGGACGGCCCTGGGGTTTTACCTGGTTACTGCCTTCTTGTTCTATTGTTTGATTGTTTTAACTTGGTTTTTATCATACGCTATTGTTATTTATTTATACCTTAATTGTTGTGAGCCTCCCTGAACCCATTCTGGGATAGGGCAGGATATAAACCTAATAAAATAAATACATTAATAAAATATGTCCATGGGGTGGTGGCAACCAGGAACACACCTGGTGGCAGCCAGGTACTCACTCCCGCAACAGGTGGGTTTAGACAAACTGTTCTCACTGACTCCTCAGCCTCACCCGGCAACATGGAGATAATAACATTGGCCTACCTAACAGGGCCAAGGTAAGGACTACATGTTTTTAATTCTTTTTTTTAAATATTAACATTTTTTCCCAAGGATTACAGGTTAATATATACAAGATGTTATGTGTTGCTCAGACCGGCGAAGCACGGCCACTCAAACATTGCTTTGCTCAACACATTTTTGAAAAGAAGGTTTCGGGAGGGTAGATGTTTTGTTTTGCAGTGGAAGAGATGGATTCGAGCCCAGGAATACCTGAGAGCCCAATGAGATTTTTGGGGGGATGAGATTTCGTGGGGCAGATATCTTTGTATTTGTTGAAGGGTACTTTGACTCTTGAAAGTTTAAACCCCCAAAATCTTGCCTCTAAGGTGCTACTGGATTCAAATTCAGCTCTTAAAGAAGCATAAAAGAGAATATTGCTGCAAAAAGCAATAGAAGAGGCGGTGGAAGAAGAGATGTGATATATACCCCGCCCTTCACTCAGAGTCTCAGAGTGGCTTACAAACTCCATTTCCCTTCCCCTCCCCACAACAGACACCCTCTGAGGGACGTGGGGCTGAGAGAGCTCTGACGGAAACGGCTCTTTTTCAAGAACAGCTCTGACAGAACGACGGCTTGCCCAAGGTCACACCAGCAGCTGCAAGTGGAGGAGTGGGGAATCAAACCCGGTTCTCCCAGATTAGAGTCTGTGCATTTAACCACTGCACCATACTGGCTCTCTCAAATAAGGATGTTTTTAAAAAAAAAAAAAAAACTAAGTTTTGAGAGTTAAAGTCTCCAAAAAACAGTCTTCTCAGTGAGGGAATCCTACTTGGGAGAAGGCCTGGGGAAGGGGCATTCCGATCCTGCCACACCCGTGCAGCCGCTCTGAAGCAGGCGGAGGGGCACAGTGGTTCTCTGCCTGGGTGATTAGGGACCGAGTTGGGCACTGCGTCAATGGGGCTCCAGCAAGCCGCCTGTTTGCTTTCCCCATCCGGAGAGCAAAAGGAGAGGAATTTGCCCCAGCCGGTGGCCCAGATGGCTGGCCGGGAAACTAATCTGCTGCGGAACAGCAGGCAGCAGGGCCCAGGCAGTCTGGTGGGGCTGCCACTGACCCAGGGGCAGAGCAGGGAACAGCAGGAGAGAGGATAAAGCCCCCCTCCAAATACAGTCAGGAATGTGCCGGGGATTTATTGCCGAGCGCCGGCTCCGGAGCATAATAGCCGGAGCCACATATGGAATCCGGGAGAGCCGGGGACGGACATATGTGTCAACCTGATATTTCATATCACCAAATTAATATCGTGCCCAAATGGCAGCTTTCCCTCTATAATCGCCTCTCCCTTCCGATGACGGCGGCATCCCTCTCTCCAGAGCACCTTCCGGACCAACCTGGGAAACACAAAACTCTTGGCATATGATCGACAGGGTGGGTTTTTAAAAACTCTTTAATCACACTGATTTATTTACCTGATTTCTATGTCACCTTCCAATTCTGTGGACAGGGATGAGATTAATGCCCTGTGAAACACTCAGGGCAGAAAAACCAAAGGCCCGGATTTTTCATTCTTAGTAAAAGGTAAAGGTTTCCCTTGCTCGAAAGCCAGTTGAATCTGACTCAAGGGATGCCGTGCTCATCTCAGTTTCCAAGCCGAAGAGCCAGCACTGTCCGAAGACGTTTCCGTGGTCATGTGGCCAGCATGACTAGACACCAAGGCACACGGAATGCTGTTACCTTCCCACCGAAGGGTTACTTATTTATCTACTTGAAATTTCTTGCTTTCAAACTGCTAGGCTGGCAGGAGCTGGGGCCAGGGACGGGAGCTCACTCTATCATGTGGAACTCGGGTCTTGAACTGCTGAACTACTGACCTTCCAGCCTGCAGTTCAGTGCCTTAACTACTTGAGCCACCGCAGCCATTCTTAGGGTAGGGTAACTCCTGTCTTCACACCGTTGTTTGGGTGTGTTTTCAATTAGATCCTAAAGACACCATAAATTGGGGCAGGGGGTTTCCCATGCCCTGTAATATTTAATTCACATGATAAACAGGTACAATTCCTCCTAACCATACACCATAACCACAGTATAGCACATATTTTTTATTTATTTCATTTCTACCCCATCAGTAGAAATGAAATAAAGCCAGTTTAGTAATAGTGGTTAGGAGCACGGACTCTAATCTGAGAGAACCAGGTTTGATTCCCCATTTCTCCACATGCAACTGCTGGTGTGACCTTGGGTCAGTCACAAGTTCTCTCAGAGCTGTTCTCTCATGGGCAGCTCTCTCAGCCCCCCCCCCACACACAGGGTGTCTGTTGCGGGGAGGGGAAGGGAAAGGAGTTTGTAAGCCGCTCTGAGACTCCCTTGGATAGTGAAGGGTGGGGTATAAATCCAATCTCTTCTTCTTCTTTTTCTTCTCCATTTCTTCCCTTCTGCCAAGAAATTTGTGCAAAGTTTATCCGTCCTTTCCTTAGAAAGTCACTGGACTGCTCTGTTTCTGAGATTAATAGGAAGCTCCTTCCTAGTGTGAATCCACAAATCCACAGCTTCTTGTGCAAGTCTTTTTTGGCAGCTGCTAGCAAAACCCATAGAGTTATTTTAAGCGGTGGTTCTTAAATTTAATATAATATTTATTTAAATCTGTGATGTCTTTTATCAAATTTAAATTATATTTTTTTATTATCTGTTTATTCTTTTATGTATATGTATATGATTTACGAAGTCTCAGATTTATGAAGTCTCAGTCTATAGTCCAACTCTTGCAGCCATACATTACTACGGGGAATACCATTGCTTTGACCATGCGGACTTTGGTTGGCAAGGTGATGTCTCTCCTTTTTATCATGCTGCCTAGGTTTGCCATCGCTTTCCTCCCCAGGAGCAGGCGTCTTCTAATTTCCTGGCTGCAGTCGCCGTGGGAATCCAAGATCACTGCAGACGGCGACTGAAATTACGGAGCAGTCAGGTTAGGACAGATAGAAGGAAATACTTCTTCACCCAAAGAGTGATTAACACATGGAATTCACTGCCACAGGAGGTGGTGGCAGCTGCAAGCATGGACAGTTTCAAGAGGGAATTAGATAAACATATGGAGCAGAAGTCCATCAGTGGCTCTTAGCCACAGGGTATAGATGGGAACTCTCAGTCTGGGGCAGGTGATGCACTCTATTCTTGGTGCTGGAGGGGGCAGCACTGGGAGGGCTTCTGGTGCCCTGGCCCCACTGCTGGACCTCCTGATGGCACCTGGTATATTTTGGCCGCTGTGTGACAGAGTGTTGGACTAGATGGGCCATTGGCCTGATTCAACATTGGCTTCTCTTATGTTCTTATGTTCTTAAGGAGATCAGATCAGTCAATCCTAAAGGAAATCAACCCTGACTGTTCCTTGGAAGGCCAGATCCTGAAGCTGAAGCTCAAAGACTTTGGCCACCCAATGAGAAGGGAGCCCTCGCTGGAGAAGACCCTGAGGCTGGGGAAGACTGAAGGTCAAAGAAGAAGGGGACGGCAAAGGATGAGATGGTTAGACAGTGTCACCGATGCAACAAACATGAAATTAAGCAAACTCCGGAGCACGATGGAAGACAGGAGGGCCTGGGGTGATGTGGTCCGTGGGGTCGCAAAGAGTCGGACTTGACTGCGCGGCTGACCAACAACAAATATGATTTATGCATGTATGTGATCTATGCTGGTCTTTGACTGTATTAATAAATCTGAATTTGAATCTTCCTTTCTCCCCAGTGGAGACCCACCAGCCATGCAGAGACTCTCAGCCTAACCCACCTCACAGGGTTGTTGTGATGACAAAATGGGGGGAGAGGCGAGCCTTTGAGTCCCCATTGGTGTAAATGCAGTAAATAAACAAATAAAGGACGCGTCTGAGCATGCAGGTGCAAACAAGCCGTGGCCTGCGAGGGATTCTATGCTTGAAAATTCAAGTCAGTCTGTATAATGACCTCGGTGACCATACCGATGGCGTAGGGTTGCCAACCTCCAGGTGGTAGAAGGGAGTATAAACGCCGTGTAGCCCTAAACTGCTCTAAGATAGAAACTCTTTTTAAATCATTTTTTTTATTGCTTTTCTAAAAACTACACAGAAATCAAGGGAAGGGTCAACTGCAAACTATGGGAGAAAGTAAAGATAAGCACTACAAACCTGAGGAGTGGTGATCATATAACGTTTACAATCATTTTTTGCGCCTTAATAATATAAACGTGTATTATAAATGAAAAGAGTTAGTAAGTACATCTGGAACCATTATCTGTATAAAGAAACATCTGAGAATCTGCTAAGGACAGGTTAAGTTCTAGCTCTATAAAATAGAAACTTTATTAACAATATTATCAAAAGTCTTAAAGACAATCAATTTAACAATCGATGTTACAGCACAAACATACAGCAAAAAAATCATAAATGAAACCCGGCTCATAACATTGAAGGAGCGACGCAGTACAAATCGGTGTATAAACCATTACAGAGACATTGTGAACATCTTCATATAAGCAATGCGGCTCCAAACTCTGTATACTGCCATGGAATCAATAATGCACATCAGTCGTGAGACAAGGATTCCGTATGTGACCATGTTTCAAAATCTTTTCCAATCATGTCCGTTGTGTCAGTCATAGAATCATACAATCATAGAATCATAGAATGTTTGAGTTGGAAGGGATCTTGCAGGTCATCTAGTCCAACCCCCTGCACTCTGCAGGAGCATAGCCAAAAGAGAGCCCTACTCACCTACAACATACCCCAAAGATGGTCATCCAGCTTCCACTTGAAAATGTCTAGGGAAGGAGCATCCACCACCTCCCGAGGCAGGCTGTTTCACTGCTCAACCACTCTTACAGTTAGGGAGTTTCTCCTGATATCTAGCCGGTAACGACTCCCTTGTGATTTCCACCCATTAGATCTAGTCTTGCAATCCGGAGCAAGAGAGAATAGATCTGCTCCATCTTCTGCATGACAGCCCTTCAGATATTGGAAGACTACAATCATGTCCCCTCTAAGCCTTCTCTTTCCCAGGCTAAACAGACCGAGCTCTTTCAGCCTTTCCTCATAAGACTTGGAGTCAATGTATCATATCACAAAAAGGACAATTTCACATGATTATCACGGGTGGGACGTCTTCTAGTGTCTTGGCCCCACCGCTGGATCTCCTGATGGCCCCTGGTATTTCTGGCCATTGTGTGTTGGACTGGATGAGCCATTGGCCTGATCCAGCATGGGCTTCTTTTATGTTCTTATAAGAGGGAATTAGATAAGCATAAGGAGCAGAGGTCCACCAGTGGCTGTTAGCCACAAGGTATAGACTGGGACTCTCGGTCTGAGGCAAGGGATGCTCTGTATTCTTGGTCCTTGGGGGGGGTCAACAGTGGGAGGGGCTTCTGGTGTCCTGGCCCCACTACTGGACCTCCTGATGGCCCCTGGTCTTTTTGGCCGTTGTGTGACACAGAGTATTGGACTGAATGGGCCATTGGCCTGATCCAGCATTGGCTTCTTTTATGTTCTTATGATGCACTGTTGAATACCTGCTGCCGTTGCAAACCTTTTGTAATTTTCAAGGGCCATTATCTGAAGCCCCTCTTGATCAGACCTCCCAAGTTGTTCCCTTACCTGCTAGGCTAGTAAGATGGGCTGCTGGAAATAAGTATTTCACTTGTCCAGTGCTGGGTGTCAACTGTATTTATATACTTTTGCCATCAGGTGGCAGCTGACTTATAGTGACCTCACGGGGTTTTCAAGGCAAGAGACGTTCACAGGCCATTTGCCCTTGCCTGCCTCTGCAGAGCAACACTGGACTTCCTTGGCCGTCTCCCATCCAAATACTAACCAGGGCTGAGCAATGCTCCCTGTTATGTATTGTGACTGAAACATTGCAGGACTGTGCTGCCAGAGACAGGGTGAGCTTGGAGCCGGAGAACAATAGACCACCAGGATTCTGGCAGGAACCAAACAAGGTGCACCGCCAGAGACAGGGTGAGCTTGGAGCCAGAAGACAATAGACCACCAGGATTCTGGCAGATGGCTCAAGCCAATGAGCCAAGGCACATTCTATAGTGAGGGGTTTCCTGGCCCACAGTCACTGGCCAATCTTACTGGCAGGGACTTGCATTTGGGTCCCCAAATGTGAAGATCAGTTAGACTCCATGAAAAACAGACAGCCATTCCTAAAGACCCAGTTCCCATAAAGACATGTGGATTGTTGTATATCTCCACTTGCCACCTGAATCACCCTGGGGTCTGATCTTCGACATGCTCCTTGGCTCTGGGAGCCAGTTTTAGGGTCTACAGGCCTTTCCAAGGACCGGTGGAGGCCCTCAGGCCAGTTCTGAATCATAGAAATCGTAGAGTTGGAAGGGACTTCCAGGGTCATGTAGTCCAACCCCCTGCACAATGCAGGGAATAGTTCCGAATCTCATCTCTGATTTTTTGCCTGTTCTGCCAGTTTGGAGAGAGTTCGCCTTTGGATTTCAACATCCTGAACAATTTGGTGCCCTCCTCAAATTTTGCTGTCTCCCTTTTTAACACTGTAGTGAACCGGAACACACCTGAAGCTGCCTTCTACTGAATCAGACCAGAGGTCCGTCAAGGTCAATGTTGTCTACTCTGATTGCTAGTAGCTCTATGGGGTCTCACCTAGAGTGGTCTTTCATATCACCTGTTACCAGACCTCTTTTCACTGGAGAAGTTGTTGTTCATGAAGTTGTTGTGTACGAAGTTGTTCAGGGTGGCGAAAACCAGGGAGGATTATGAGGCACTCCAAAGGGATCTGTCGAGGATGGGCGAGTGGGCGTCAATGTGGCAAATGGGGTTCAATGTGGCCAAGTGCAAGGTGATGCACACTGGAGCCAAAAATCCTAACTATAAATACACGTTGATGGGGTCCGAACTGGCAGAGACGGACCAAGAGAGAGATCTGGGAGTCGTAGTAGATAACTCACTGAAAATATCGAGACAGTGTGTGACAGCAATAAAGAAGGCTAATGCTATCCTGGGGATTATTAGGAAGGGCATTGAAAACAGATCAGCCAATGTCATAATGTCGCTATATAAATCAATGGTGCAACCTCATTTGGAGTACTGTGTACAGTTCTGGTCACCACACCTCAAAAAAGGATATTATAGCTTTGGAAAAAGTGCAGAGAAGGGCAACTAGAATGATAAAAGGGCTGGAGAACTTTCCCTATGAAAAAAGGTTAAAATGCTTGGGGCTCTTTAGCTTGGAGACATGACGGCTGAGGGGTGACATCATCGAGGTTTATAAGATTGTGCCTGGGATAGAGCAGGTAGAGAAAGAGGTACTTTTCTCCCATTCTTACAATACAAGAACTCGTGGGCACTCCATGAAATTGCTGAGCAGTCGAGTTAGAACAGATAAAAGGAAGTCCTTCTTCACCCAAAGAGTGAATAACACATGGAATTTACTGCCACAAGAAGTGGTTGCGACTACAAGCATGGACGGCTTCAAGAGGGAATTGGATGAGCATATGGAGCAGAAGTCCATCAGTGACTATTAGCCACAAGGTATAGACAGGTACTCTCAGGCTGTGGCAAGTGATGCTCTGTATTCTTGGTGCTTGGAGGGGGGGGCACAGTGGGGGGGCTTCTAATGTCCTGGCCCCACTGCTGGACCTCCTGATGGCACCTGGTATTTTTGACCACTGTGTGACACAGAGTGTTGGACTGGATGGGCCATTGGCCTGATCCAACATTGGCTTCTCTTATGTTCTTATGAGACGCCGGGGATTGAACCTGGGACCTTCTGTGTGCAAAACAGAGGCTCTTCCACTCAGTCACAGCCCTTCCCAAAGTGTGGGCTTAGGGGCTATGTGTTCTTGATTGTCTATTTCTTCCAAGGTTTCCGTGGTCTTCCTAGGCCCTCATGTAGGGTTGCCAATCCCCAGTTGGGGGGCAGGGTATCCCCTGGTTAGGAGGCTGTCCCCCACTTCAGGGTTATCAGAAAGCGGAGGAGGGAGGGAAATGTCATGTGGGCACTCCATTATACCCTATGGATACCAGTCCCCATAGGGTATAATGGAGAATCGATCTGTGGGTATCTAGGGCTCTGGGGGGCCTGTTTTTTGAGATAGAGGCACAAAATTTTCAGCATAGCATCTGGTGCCTCTCCTCAAAAAAAAAAATCAAAGTTTCGAAAAGATTGGACCAGGGGATCGAATTCTATGAGCCCCAAAAGAAGGTGCCCCATCCCCTATTATTTCCAATGGAGGGAAGGCATTTGTTTGTTTGTTTGTTTGTTGGATTTATATCCCATCCTCCCCGCGAACAGGCTCAGCGTGGCGCACAGTTAGTGGCACCATGCATCAAGTCATATAAAACATATAAAACCAGAATAAAACAATCATACAGTACACAATTAAAATGCTTGCAATAATGGTCCTTTTAAATGTGACAGCCTGAACTCCCTTTGGAATTCAGCCCTGCTCCTTCCCTCCCCTCTCCCAGGGTGATGTCACATCCTGGCTCCTGGCTCCACCCCCAAAGTTCCCTGGCTCCACCCCCAGAGTCCCCAGATATTTCCTGCGTCGCACCTGGCAACCCGACCATCACGGGAACTACAAGGAAAGGCTGGAAGAGTTGGGTATGTTTAGCCTGGGAAAGAGAAGGCTTAGAGGGGACATGATTGCAGTCTTCAAGTATTCAAAGGGCTGTCATGTAGAAGACGGAGCAGGTCTATTCTCTCTTGCTCCGGATTGCAAGACTAGATCTAATGGGTGGAAATTACAAGGGAGTTGAGACCGGCTAGATATCAGGAGAAACTTCCTGACTGTAAGAGTGGTTGAGCAGTGGAACAGTCTGCCTCAGGAGGTGGTGGATGCTCCTTCCCTGGACGTTTTCAAGCAGAGGTTGGACGACCATCTTTTGGGTATGTTGTAGGCCTGTAGGGCTGTCTTTCGGCTACACTCGTGCAGAGCACAGGGGGTTGGACTAGATGACCTGCAAGGTCCCTTCCAACTCTAACATTTTACGATTCTATGTAAGAAACGTAATGGTGTGACTGATGTTCTTACTGACCTAGAGTGAAACATTATTTGTTTACTTCAATTATGTTCCACCTCCATGGGAGCCCAAAGTGGCTTGCATTGTTCTCCTCTCTTCCGTTTTGTACTCACAACAACCCTGCGAGTGAGTGTAGGCTGAGAGCATGTGCCTGGCTACGGAGGCTTCGTGGCTCACAGGAATGGAGGGGAATGCCTGAATCCTCGTAGACTTGAGGATGTAATGAGAAGATTACCATGTTCTCAGATTTCAGAAGTGGTCTCAGAAACAAGCAAACAAAAAAACGATTTTACAATGGGGGGGGGAGCTTGTATTAGCCGAGCCCCGATTATGAATTAAGGAAAGGAGATATAGAGACAAGATCTGCAAAAACCCAATTATTCAAGAGGGCTTTTCTGCGCAGGCAATATGGTCGCACCGTACAAAATGATTTACAAAGTTACCTGAATAAATCATTAGGGACAGCAGTCTATACTACTGGGCAATGTCCCCTCTAAGCTGTGGAGTCTTGTGGGCAAAAATTCTACTTTGTGAGCTCCTGGCATTAAAGTTGTGAGTGAGCGATTTGGCTGCTGGCATAACTTAGTTTGCTCTGGAGCCCTCCTTCCCGAGCTGAGACAAAAATGTGTGAGCCGGAGGCCAAAAAACTGTGAGCTAGCTCACACTAACTCAGCTTAGAGGGGACACTGCTACTGGGTCCTGCTATGTAATCTTGCATCCTTTAATGAGTCATCCTCACACTTATACTTTGCTTCAGTTCTGTTTTCTAGACTTCTGATTGATTCCACAGCCCAAATCCTATTTCATTTGTTTGGTGATTCAGAGTGCAGACTCTAATCTGGGTGAACCGGGTTTGATCCCCCACTTCTCCACCTGCAGCCAGCTGGGTGACCTTGGGCAAGCCACAGTTTCCTCAGAGCTGTCCTCTCAAGAGCAGTCCTCGAAGGAACTCTCTCAGCCCCACCTACCTCATAGGGTGTCTGTTGTGGGGAGAGGAAGGGAAGGAGATTGTAAGCTGCTCTGAGACTCTGAGTGAAAAGCGGAGTATAAATCCAGATTGTTCCGGCGGAAGTAATAAAACCACTCTCAAGGCATAAAGGGAAAGATTGGTTACCCTATAGAGACATTCTGAAAACTGAGGGGAAAAGTTTCGCGATGAGACTTAGAGAAGAACTGGACTTTGAATATGACTGGTTAAATTATAGACAGATGTATGACTTATTTAAGACTGATAAAATGAGGTATGGTTTTAGACAAGAAAATAATGAAATTGAAACGATTTGGATAGAAAAAGGTAAAAAAATGATTTCAGGAATTTATAAGGTCTTGTTAAAATGGTACTCAGAGGATGAGACGGTAAAAGAGCAAATGGTGAAATGGGCTATAAATGTAAATAGAGATATAGAAATGTCATCATGGGAATGTCTGTGGAAAAAATCGATCAAAATTTCAACATGTGTTAATGTTAAAGAAAATTGTTACAGAATGATGTATAGATGGTATATGACACCAAAAAAAATTGCTAATATGAATGAGAATATGTCTAACAAATGTTGGAAATGTAAGAAAAAAGAGGGCTCGTTTTACCATATGTGGTGGACTTGTGAAAAAGCAAGTGCTTTTTGGACTGAGATTCACAATGAAATTCAGAAAATCTTGAAATGTACTTTCAAAAAAGAACCAGAAATGTTATTGTTAGGGCTAAAATTAGAAGAAGTTAAAATGGCAAAAAGAACTTTGTTATGGAGAGAACCAGTTTGGTGTAGTGGTTAAGTGCGTGGACTCTTATCTGGGAGAACCAGGTTTGGTTCCCCACTCCTCCACTTGCACCTGCTGATGTGACCTTGGGTCAGTCACAAGCTCTGGCACAGCTGTTCTCTCAAGGACAGTTTGTGTCAGAAGTTCTCTCAGCCTCGCCTACCTCACAGGGTGCCTGTTGTGGGGAGGGGAAGGGAAAGGAGTTTGTAAGCCGCTCTGAGACGCCTTTGGGCAGTGAAGGGCAGGGGGTATAAATCCAATCTCTTCTTCTTCTTCTACCTAATTTCAACTGCAAGAATGACTTATGCTCAGTCCTGGAAGCAGGAGAAGGTACCTGATAAATGGGAGTGGATTTAAAAAAATGATTTTTATGGCTGAAATGGACAAGTTAACAAGAAAACTTCATGGAGTAGAAGACAAAGAATTCACAACAGATTGGAAAGATTTTAAAGACTATTTAGAGCTTAACTGGGATGTGAAAAATAGACTACTATGTTTTGACAGCTATTAAGAGTAGAAGTGTTGTAACAAGAGAGATTGTAACGGAAGAGTTACCTAATAGTTAGATTAGAAAAAGGAAAATACTGAAATGTATGATTTGAATACTGAAAACGAATTGAATGTAAGAGAATATTGATTGAAATGTTAATGGGGGCGGAGTATCGTTGGAAGCCAGGGGAGGGGGGGATAAAATTAGTAGAAAGGGATATGGCAAGAATTAATAGCCAAATATGGAGCATGTTATTATATCCTGTCAATAAATTTTCTTTTTTTAAAAAAAGCGGGGTATAAATCCAATCTCTTCTTTTTCTTCCCCTTTAGTGAACACTCCATCTTATTGACTCTGTCTGTGTAATCCACCTTGAGCACACATTAGAAAGACGGACCACAAACAGCATCAGTAAATAACCTCATGACTGCAAAGGTGACCCAAGAACCCAAAGGTGACTTGAGGGCAAGAGATTATGCCCTTTGGAAGCCTAAGTGTATAATGTTCCCTGGATCAAGCCTCCCTCGAAGTGTAGTGACCCTTTGGAAGAGCCCTGAAAGCAGAAACTGGCACAGAGAGAAGAATGCTGGCACCCCAGGTCCTGCTGGGCACTAGCTGTTACCAGTTCATAAGCAGGACTTCATCATCTCTGTTTAAAGGTAAAGGTTTCCCTGGCTCGAAAGCCAGTCAAATCCGACTCTAGAGGGTGAGGCTCATCTCCGTTTCCAAGCCAAAGAGCCAGCGATGTCCGAAGACTTCCCCGTGGTCATGTGGCCAGCATGACTAGATGCGAGGTGCATGGAACGCTGTTACCTTCCCACTGAAGTGGTACCTGTTACTTGCAATTCTTGCTTTCGAACTGCCAGGCTGGCAGGAGCTGGGGCTGGAGACGGGAGCTCACTCCGTCACGCGGCACTCGGGTCTCGAACTGCCGACCTACAGACCTTCTGGTCTGCAGCTCGGCATTAGGCCAGTGCCAAGGGGGATGCTTCCGTCTCCATCAGCTGCCCTGCCTGGCTCGCCATGGGCAGCCCCCAGATCTTTGCTCCGCTTCACGAGCTTTTCTCTTCTGGCAGGATGGCTCATTAGGTCTCGCTCTCAGTGGGGCGCTGACATTCAATTAACTAGCTGACTTCTGCCGGTGACCCCGCAAATCCAAGAAGGGTCTGTTTACAAACACAGACTGCCGGGCCCATACGGGAGGGGAGGTTAGGTCGGCCCCCTACCGGGCCAGTTTGTTCAGATGCGTCAGGAGCTGTTCAACAAGGCCTTTGTGAATGAAAAGATCCAGCATATTGCTTCCAGTGGGGAGGCCGGCCCTCTTAATGGCCAGGCTTGGGTTTGGCGGGAAAGGGGAGGCAAGCTGGTGAAGCAGAGAGAAGCGATAAACCGTCAGCGATTACACAGTAAGCATGAAAATATCAACGATGCTACGACAAAATACGGAACAATGTACTAATGAGTAACTGTCATGCTTCTTAGTCAGCTCACGCAGCTCAGGGCTTCATGAGAAGAGAACCGTTTATTGGTGAATTAGAACTAAAGACACGTGTACAGCTTGTGTCAGGAATGCCCGGGAACAATAGGGCCATCTAAATTATACTACAATCAAACACCCGCTGAACAATGCTCCTTCTAAGCTGTGGAGTCTTGTGAGTAAAAATTCTACTTTGTGAGCTACTGGCATTAAAGTTGTGAGCCAGCGATCTGGCTACTGCATAAATTAGTTTGCTCTGGAGCCGTTCCTTCCTGAGCTGAGACAGAAATGTGTGAGCCGGAGGCTAAAAAACTGTGAGCCAGCTCACACTAACTCAGCTTAGAGGGAACACCGCCCCTGAATGAGCTGAAGCCAAGGAGCATAGTTCACATGCACGGGCTAAGTAAGCAGGAGAAGCAGGCAAACAATCTAAAAGTTGCTATTTCCCAGCCTAGAAGTTCTGTAGCTGGAGCGTCTACAAGGTCATATAAATGATAACAATCAGAACGGTAATGGTCAGAGGTTGGTAGACTGAGAGTGCTCCCTCCACATTCCATCCCCATGACAGGGCTACCTGACAGTAACACAAGTAGTGGTTCAAGTGGTTAAGACGCTGAATTTCAAGTCCAGAAGGTCGGTAGTTCAGCAGTTCGAGACCCGAGTGCCGCCTGACAGAGTGAGCTCCCGTCTCTGGTCCCAGCTCCTGCTTAACCTAGCAGTTCAAAAGCAAGAAATTGCAAGTAGATAAATAGGCACCACTTGGTGGGAAGGTAGCAGCGTTCTGTGCACCTCGGCATCTAGTCATGCCGGCCGCATGATCATGGCTTTCCAGCAAGGGAAACCTTTACCTTTACCTAACACAAGTATAATTGGTAGTAATACAACTAGGAATACCCCTTAAGTAGTATTTACAAAAATTCAACTGGTAAATCCTAACTTTTTTCAGAAGTCCAACAGGTAAGTGATCAACAATCCAACAGATAAGTCTACAATTTCTCAATAATACAACAGTTGCAGTGTTTACAAAAATCCCACAGGTGAAACCAATATTGATACAGGTAAGTTTTCAACAGTCCAACTGGTAAGTAGACAATATATCCAACAGGTAAGTCTACACTGGATGACATAAGAACATAAGAGAAGCCAATGCTGAATCAGGCCAATGCCCCATCTAGTCCAACACTCTGTCACACAGCGGCCAAAAATACCAGGTGCCATCAGGAGGTCCAGCAGTGGGGCCAGGATGCTAGAAGCCCTCCCACTGCTGCCCCCCCCAGCACCAAGAATAGAGGGCATCACCTGCCCCAGACTGAGAGTTCCCATCTCTACCCTGTGGCTAATAGCCACTGATGGACTTCTGCTCCATACGAAGACTCCGGATTTCATAACTTCGTTTCGAATAGTCTTCCTCAGTAGAGGCTGATTAGGGAACTCTTAAAGGACTCGTCAGTGTTTCCAAGGTAAACAACAGCAGCAAAACAGCTTCCCAATTTATCAGGAGGAATATATTAATAGAGCAGCCAGTCAATATTCAATGAAGAAAAACCTTCAGAGTCTTATGTTGCTGGTATGCCGGCGGTATGCTTGGTGCCTGCAGTCTGTGCCTTCTTGTTTTTAGCGATTGTTGGTTTGGGAAGGGAACCGACAAAAGGGAACCACTGAGCCACCTCAGCCCCTCCCTGTGAGAAAGGGGGAATATAAATAATGTAAAGTGGGTTATGAAATATAATAACATCAGGTAATCGGCAAACAGATTATGAGATTTGATAACATTTGAATCTAACAGCTAAGATTCACAATAAGACAAAATAATGCTGTTGGGCTGGGATTGTGGAATGGTGGTGGTGGGGGGAGAAACAGAATACCACACGCAAACCTATCTGTTTAAGGCAAAAGGACAATCATTGGAGAACAGACTTTAACCCTCTGAACTGGCAGAGACCGACCAAGAGAGAGATCTTGGAGTCGTAGTGGATAACTCAATGAAAATGTCTAGACAGTGTGTAGCTGCAATAAAGAAGGCCAACGCTATGCTGGGGATTATTAGGAAGGGAATTGATAACAAATCAGCCAGTATCATCATGGCCCTGTATAAATCATTTGGTGCGACCTCATTTGGAATACTGTGTACAGTTCTGGTCACCACATCTCAAAAAGGATATTATAGCATTGGAAAAAGTGCAGAGAAGGGCAACTAGAATGATAAAAGGGTTGGAACACCTTCCCTATGAAGAAAGGTTAAAACACTTGGGGCTCTTTAGCTTGGAGAAACGACGGCTGAGAGGTGACATGATCGAGGTTTATAAGATTATGCACGGGATTGAGCAGGTTGAGAAAGAAGTACTTTTCTCCCTTTCTCACAATACAAGAACTCGTGGGCACTCCATGAAATTGCTGAGCAGTCGGGTTAGAACAGATAAAAGGAAATACTTCTTCACCCAAAGAGTGATTAACATGTGGAATTCACTGCCACAGGAGGTGGTGGCAGCTGCAAGCATGGAGAGTTTCAAGAGGGAATTAGATAAACATATGGAGCAGAAGTCCATCAGTGGCTATTAGACACAGGGTATAGATGGGAACTCTCAGGCTGGGGCAGGTGATGCACTCTATTCTTGGTGCTGGAGGGGGCAGCAGTGGGAGGGCTTCTGGTGTCCTGGCCCCACTGCTGGACCTCCTGATGGCACCTGGTATATTTTGGCCGCTGTGTGACAGAGTGTTGGACTAGATGGGCCATTGGCCTGATTCAACATTGGCTTCTCTTATGTTCTTATGTTCGATGGTAGCCAAGGGAAGAACTAGTGGGCACCATGGTCCATGGCTCCTGTGGGCACAGCACTGGGGAGCCCAGACTTAAGACTTCCCATGAAGATAGATCCAGGTGGGTCAGCCATGTTGGTCTGAAGCAGTACAACAAATTTAGACGTCCAATGGCACCTTTAAGACCAACGTTTATCCAAGGTATGAGCTTTCTTGTGCAGGGCAGATACATTCAGATACATTGGAATGGAAGGTACGGGTTCAAGCTTATAGCCAGAGAATGAACAGCAAATTAACATGCAACATGATGATGATCAAGATATGCAAAGGGACATTAAATAACATTTTTGGAGGGGGATGTATTGTTCAGCCCTCCCCACCTGACAGGAGAGAATGGAGATTCCCGGTCACTTCCCACAATTAGAAAAGACATCTTTAGACATTTCTCTGCTACTTTGCCATATTTATTGCTTTACAGCTGTTGACCTTGTAACCTTAACTTGTTATTTGGTATCACTTTGCATATCTTGATCAGCATCATGTTGCATGTTAATTAGAAGAAGAAGAAGAAGAAGAAGAAGAAGAAGAAGAAGAAGAAGAAGAAGAAGAAGAAGAAGAAGAAGAAGAAGAAGAAGAAGAAGAAGAAGAAGAAGAAGAAGAAGAAGAAAAAGAGATTGGATTTATACCCCACTCTTTGCTACCCAAAGGTGTCTCAGAGCGGCTTACAAACTCCTTTCCCTTCCCCTCCCCACAACAGACACCCTGGGAGGTAGGTGGGGCTGAGAGAGCTCTGGCAGAAACTGCTCTTTTTCAAGAACAGCTCTGAGGGAACTTGTGGCTGAAGAAGAAGAGATTGGATTTATACCCCTCCCTTCACTACCCGAAGGAGTCACAGAGCCAGCTGACAAACTCCTTTCCCTTCCCCTCCCCACAACAGACACCCTGTGAGTGAGATAAGCAGGGCTGAGAGAGCTCTGACAGAAATGGCTCTTTTTCAAGAACACCTCTTGACAGAACTACAGCTTGCCCAAGGTCATCCAGCCAGGTGCAAGTGGAGGAGTGGGGAATCAAACCCGGCTCTCCAAGATTAGAGTCCGCGCACTTAACCACTACACCAGACCAATTAGCTGTTCATTCTCTGGCTATCAGTTTGAACCTTTTTTTGCCATTCTACGAATTTGATAAAGTGGTCGTGCACCCAAAAGCTCATACCTCGAATAAGCCTTTGTTGGTCTTAAAGGTGCCCCACTGGACTCTAAATTTGTTGTTAAAACTTCCCGGGCAGTGTCCTCCCATCCATTTTTAAGTGACACGCAGCCTGTGTACAGAAGAACCTCCGGGTATCCTGAGCAGAGCCTCCCCCCCAGTTCAGGTCTGTACGCGCCCTGCTTTATGGCTCTTAACAAATCGCAAAAGCGGCCACAGAGAAGTCCCCACATCCTTTTCACTGCCCACTTGAAGGGCCACAGGCTTCCAGATCACCGTAAGAGAAGCCAATGCTGGATCAGTCCAATGGCCCACCCAGTCCAACACTCTGCATCACACGGTGGCCAAAAATACCAGGTGCCATCAGGAGGTCCAGCAGTGGGGCCAGGACACGAGAAGCCCTCCCACTGTTGACCCCCCACAAGCACCAAGAATACAGAGTATCCCTTGCCCCAAACATAAGAACATAAGAGAAGCCAGTGTTGAATCAGGCCAATGGCCCATCCAGTCCAACACTCTACATCACACAGTGGCCAAAAACACCAGGTGTCATCAGGAGGTCCAGCAGTGGGGCCAGAACACTAGAAGCCCTCCCACTGTTGACCCCCCACAAGGACCAAGAATAAAGAGTATCCCTTGCCCCAAACATAAGAACATAAGAGAAGCCAATGTTAGATCAGGCCAATGGCCCATCCAGTCCAACACTCTGCGTCAAACAATGGCCAAAAACACCAGGTGCCATCAGGAGGTCCAGCAGTGGGCCAGGACACTAGAAGCCCTCCCACTGTTGACCCCCCACAAGGACCAAGAATAAAGAGTATCCCTTGCCCCAAACATAAGAACATAAGAGAAGCCCATGTTGGATCAGGCCAGTGGCCCATCCAGTCCAACACTCTGCGTCACACAGTGGCCAAAAACACCAGGTGCCATCAGGAGGTCCAGCAGCAGGGCCAGGACATGAGAAGCCCTCCCACTCTTGACCCTCCCACAAGGACCAAGAATAGAGTTCATCACTTGCCCCAAACATAAGAACATAAGAGAAGCCAATGTTGGGTCAGGCCAATGGCTCATCCAGTCCAACACTCTGTGTCACACAGTGGCCAAAAATACCAGGTGCCCTCAGGAGGTCCACCGGTGGGGCCAGGATGCCTCCCCTTCAACCTGCAGACAGACCTTCACCCCTTCAATAAACCGGGCCTTTCTTGCCCCCACTCCCAGCGGGCCCAGAGAGACATCTGCGCCACAGCTTGTGGGGTGCAATTGCAGGTAAGGCCATGTGTCGCTCCTCGGCCCCCATCTCATTTCAGTCCCCGCTGTTGGCGATACCAATTAAGCGAAGGGAGCGTGCGAGGAGCCGACGGAGCACCGCCGCGCGCAAGCCATAACCACAAGATCTTAACGGCCTCCACTCTCTGTTATTACCAAGCTGTTCCTGCCAAACAAAAAGGATAGATTAGGATCAATCGGTCCTCCCCGAAGCCTGCCAGTGGGGCTTTCAACCACACCCTCCGACCCAAACTTCCCCCCCTTTTGCCTCCTCACGAACACCTAGCCGGCTCCCGGCTAACAAGGTGGCGGCCAAGGCAGACTCAGACCCAGAACCATATGTTCATAATTAAGTTAACTTCTCGCTTTGTCGCCAGAGGCTGCCCCGCCAAAGCAGCGACAGCCCCCAAGGGTATTCGGGGTGGGAGTGGGGGGCTGATCCAATTGACGCCACCAGCCAGCGCCCAGCCCTCCCCCTCCACCTAAGACCAGGCATATTCCGTTCCAGCTGTGGCATTGTTCGGCGAATTAGCTTTATCCTCAATTTAAAAAGCCAGCGTGAAATCAAAAGAGGCCCGAAGGAAAGGAAAATAAAGCACAGGGACAGGAGGAGGAGAAGGAGGAGGAAGAGGCGGGGGCTGGGGCTGGGGGGTAAGCAATGGAGGAGAGAGCTGGCGGGGTAAGGCCAGAAGCCAAGCCAGGCTGGTGCCTGAAACCGTGCCGTGCCCGAAGGCCTCCACCGAAGGCTGTGGAACCAACAGTTGAGCCGCCTTCGGTCTCTTATTCCCTCCGTTTTGCAGTCTGGGGTTCTCCTGTTACTCATCAAGGTGGAGGGGGGCTGGGGGACCTGGTTTGGATGCCTATCAGGTGTGGATTTAGGAAGACTTTGGGTCCCCCACCCACGAGGCATTATTGGTTCTGCGGTGCCAGAAGACCGAGGTGGGCCCAGAACCCTCGGTACAAATTGCAGAGAACCTTCTGAGTCTGGCCGAGCACTGGATCGTCTTTTCCCTTGAGAGGATAGGCTGCCCCCCAGAGGAAAAGTGGAATTTCTCTGCCAGAGGATGTCATGATGGCCGCAGAACTAAATGGCTTTAAAGGGGAATTTTAAAGTGATTTAATGTGATTTTAATGCTCATTATAGACCAATTATGTAAGCCGCCTGGAGCCTGCTCATGGGGAGGGAAGGGTATAAATTGAATGAATGGTGGACCTTCTGATGGCCCCTGGTATTTTTGGCCACTGTGTGACACAGAGTGTGGGATTGGATGGGCCATTGGCCTGATGCAACATTGGCTTCTCTTATGTCCTTATGTCTGGGGCAAGGGATCCTTTGTCTTTTTGGTGCTTGGGGGGGGGTCAACAGTGGGAGGGCTTCTAGTGTCCTGGCCCCACTGCTGATGGACCTCCTGATGGCACCTGGTATTTTTGGACACTGTGTGACAGAGTGTTGGACTGGATGGGCTGTTGGCCTGATCCAACATTGGCTTCTCTTAGGTTCTTAATGAATGAATGAATGAATAAATAAATATAAATTAGATAGATTCATGGAGGAAAAGTCTGTCAATGCCTACCAGCCATGGAGACTGAGGGGAACCTCCATATTCAGAGGCAGTCAGCCTCTGAATCCCAGAGCCAGGAGGCAACATCAGGGGAAGGCCTTGGCCTCTGTGCCCCATTGCTGGCCATCCAGTGGGTTCGGGCTCTGTGTGAGACAGGATGCTGGAGTAGATGGACCCTCACTGGTCTGACCCAGCAGGGCTCTTCTGATGTTCTTCTCAGGGGAAGGCCTC